>OY735214.1:14979478-15096978 GCA_963457665.1 Thysanoteuthis rhombus
AGACACATTGCACCAGCGCACTCGTTCTTAGACACTCACATTCTCCGGCCCATTCGGCAGTCAAGTGTTAGTACCAGCTCCTCGGGCTCTCTCGGGGAACAGATACTACACTTTGATCTTGCCGAAGAGGCCAGAAAAAAAAATAACACCAGTGTGAAAATTGAACACTCACTGCAAATTTTAGCACTATTTTTCAGTGGTTTTAGCCAATTTTTAGCTAGATGAATCTAGGTATTTTCAACCACTAATAGCCATAGAAAGGCTAAAAGTTTGTTCCTTTTAGCACGTTTTGGCTATTTTTGACATTTTTTTTTAGGTTGATTTAACGCATGAGAATTTCCAAGTTGGCAACACTGGGGGTGACTCCTTGAGTTACCGCCCTGGGTGGCACTAACCTTAGGAATGCTACTGGTCTGCAAGAATATTTCCTTTATAAAAGAGGTCCTCAAGTTTTTCAAGTTACAAAATCACTGATCTACATGATTGAGGGCTGACTTATTAATCTAAGGCAACAGGTGATTTTTGTCTGAAATTTCATTTTCTCTTGAGGAGAAATTAAAACCAGCGAAATGAAATAAATTATCAGTTACCCCTGTAATGAATAGTTAACGAGCTAATCTAGCTGACGACCACTTCTGCTGTAGTAGAAGTGGTCTGCTATTTATATAATAGTTCATCAATAAGTTAATATAACGATATTATATTATGAAGAGTGTTATGAATGAATTGTAAATTGAATATTCATAGGCTAATACTATTATGTGTGCCTGTGCATATATACAAGCATCTGCTTATGTTTATGTAGGTATACACAGAGACACAGACACACACACAGACACACACACATACACACACACACACACACATATATATATATACATACAAACACACACACACGCTCACACACTAAGCTTCATTAAGTCTGGCATTGAGACAATATGAGGAGAAACTGCCTTCCTGCCTGCCTTGAAAATCGGCTTTTAAAATCCTGACCTTTACTACAGTAAACACATCTCTATCTCTCTCTCTCTCTCTCTCTATATATATATATATATATATATATATATATAGATAGATAGATAGATAGATAGATAGATAGATAGATAGATATAGATATATAATATGAAATGGTCAGGTCAGGATATCTTGGACCTGCAAAGTATATTATTGACATAAGCCATCATGATCTTTGAAGAACGTGCTATCAGTTTTAAAGGGAGTTAATAATAATTAATTCCAGAGAACTGTCCACATTTAATGTAACATTATCGGAAAAGGTATGCGGCAGATGTTATTGATCAATTTTAGCCAGGTAATTCATACATTTGTGGATATGGGTGTTTTAATTTCATTATTCATCTATATGCCTTTATGTGTTTATTCATATTATGGTGTGTGTGTGTGAATATTCTATGCGTGTCGATTATTTGTTGATTTTCGTATATATTTAAAAAAAAAAAAAAAAAAGATGTTTTAGTTTTGTTTAGTTGTGCATTTTTTTTCAATGACACACGATACAAATGACAAATTTAAAGGGAATTTTCCTTTGAAATGAAATTGACGAAGAAAAACTTGAAGTAATCGAACAGGTGCTTACCCTGAGGAAACAAGTGATTTTTTTTTTTTACAAGTGTTTGATATTTGATCACACTTGTTTGTAATGCTATTATTGTGTTTTGATAGATTGTCTTTTTTTTTATAGAAGTAATTATAAGATGCCTCGATAAAAACTAGCAGGGTCTACTTTTTTATTTTATCTTATTTTTTTAAACATTATTTTTAGTTTTATTTTGTTTTTATTCTAATGATTTGACTTGGCTTAAAGGCTGTGCTTAAAGATGGCGGGTTGCTCTCTTTACTCTTCTTCCTGATTACATTACAAGGAAACATTTCGTTGGTACTTGAACAACAGAAAACATTGTTTTTATTTCATTTATTTCGTTATTTCTGCCTGCTTTTATGTTGTTAGCTTTTCCATCAGCCTGCAGAAGTATCCATTAATCTCTTGCAACCATTTAATTTCTCGTATATGTCTTTCACTCTATATCATACCATCAACAACAAACCATACTACTATCAACAATATATATTATATAATAATAATACATATCATATACTATATTTACTATCTATGTATATAAATATATATGTATGAATATATGTATATATATTATGCATCAACAACGGTATATATTATTTACTGTCAACAACAAAAGCCAGGAATAGGGACGAATAATGACGTTTCATAAAAATAATGTTTATTTTAGAAACGTGTTGTCTACATCCGGGACTTAAAGGAAAAAGTCGACCTGATTATTATCATTATTTTTATTATTTTTATTATTATTATTTTATTTTTTCAAGTCGGGGATTGATTCCCTTGACACAAAAAGGTAAGTTTATAAAATTCCTGTTTATTTTTTCCAGTCGATTTTGGATTTATTATTTGGGATTTTAGTTTTATATTTTTTATTTCTTTCTTGTCGACGACTGGAGCTGAAATTTCACCATTTTTATTCAAGATGGCGAATTGTAAACAAAAACAGAACATAACATTAAAAGTTTTTTGTTAAAATCTTCGATTTTCAATCGTAAATGCCCCTTAATTAGGAACCTGGATAAATGAATAGCAACGATCGTATCATTTTCTTATATAGTCGTGTAATGACATCGTATTTTTTCCTAGATTAAAGTATTTTTTAACCCACCGCTTAGTGTATGTGTGTGTATGTATGTATGTTTGTGTATATATATATATGTATATATATATATTATACTATATATTTCCTTGTTTAGTCAATTTTAAATTTTAATTTATATAAATCGATCGTTGAAATCGTCAATTTAGCAGATTGTAAACTTGATAGGTTTGGTGATTAACTATCAATTACTAAATACTAGATTTGTCTATTTTTTATTTGATTTAAAAAAATCATACTCTCACTCGTTTTTTGTTCTTTAAATTTAATTTGATCTATTAAAAAACTTTTATCTTTAAATTTGAGTGATTAAAAAAAAATCATATCGAGGGAAACAATTCTTTTGCAATATGTCTGGGATTTTTCCACACAATCAACAATTTGTCATTTGCTGGGGGTTCTGACATTCCTTGATTTAAAATTTTAAGAAAAATAATGAATCTCTCATTTTTTTTAAAGCTAATTTCTTCAAAATTATCAAGTTAACATTAAAAATTTAGGGTTATAAATATGTTAAAAATTGAGTATTACATTCTCTGAACTATTTTGAATAATTCGTAAATATTTATATTTTGGGCTTGTGTAATCTTTGACGTTTTGGTCGCTAAAATGAAAATGCTAATCATTTTTTTTGTTCAACTCTTTCAAATTCTTTAATGTAAGTAAAAAAAATAATAATGGCTCTATGTTGAGAAGGTGGTCCCGATTGTAAAAGTTTGGTTCCTTCGTTAAAAACAGTGCATAAATAAAAACTAAATTAGAGAATTAATGAAAGAATAACATAAGTAAGTACATAAATTATATTGTTATTACTTTGAATAAATTAAATTGTTTTTATTCGTTTGTCGTTTTCAACATCGATTGTGTGATTATTTGAAACTTTATAATCGGGACCAACCACCTTCCCTTAATGGTACCAAAATATTAATGCTTGCTAAAATAATGTCCTTGTCTACAAAATTACAATCGTATTAAGGAACTGATGTATTATTCAACAACAAATAAACAACAGTAAAAAAGCCTCTTTTCCTACGTAATCAACAATTTGGCAAATTTTCATCATTTTATTTCATTTTTCTCCCTAAGAAAAAAAAAATCACGCACGTTTCAACAGGAAATTTGATTTTAATTTGAAATCGTGTCATTTCGAAAGTATTCAATTTATTTCAAATGTTTATTTTCGATTTTAAAAAACAACAACCTTCCCGTTAGAATTATGATGACCGTGCAATCAAAAGAAAGATTTAATTAATTAACTTATGACGTTTAGTTTATTTCAATTAAAATGTCTTCAATTTAATCAAAATGTAATTTTTCTCTCTAAATTCGTAATATTTTTTGAAAAGTGTACAAGTAATTTCCCTTTGTGTAAAAATCAATGAAAAAGTGATATCCTTGACAAAACAAATCACTTTTTCTACGCAATCAATTTCAATTCATATGCAATTTATTTTGGGCAGCTGTTAATGTATTTGAAAAAAAGAAACTTTTTAAAAGTAAAAAAATATTTACTGATTCGTCTTTTCAAAAATTTGAATCATGTTTTTTAATTCCCAACACACAATATATGTCCAAATGAAAAAAAAAAACCCAATTCCTTCTGTAAAATGCTTGATCATCAGAAAATAATCAAGTAAGTAATAATGAGTAATAATACTTGTTTTTATATTTCACAATAACAATGTGTATAAGCTACAGTCTAAAGACAATCTTATTTGGTTCTAAATTTGAAATAATTATGTAAAAAAGCCTGATCGCCAGAAAATAATTTACTCTAAGTATTACGTATATACATACATACATACATACATAAATACAGACATACATAAATACATACACTCAGTCATTCACACAACAACAACAACAACAACAACAATATATATAAATAGTCAGTCACAGTATAATCTAAGGTAGTGATCCTGATATAAATCAATTTTTCGTCTTCTTTCTTATGTAAGACCAGGTAATAGTAAGATTTATTTACTCTTCTTCGTAACAATATTGAAAGTTCATCATAAAGGTAACGAATAATAATATTACATTTTTTTCGTACCAACTTGAACTAGCAATTTATGACATTAAAAAATGTTGTTATCGTTTATTTCCGGGATTATCAACCAGTAAAAAAAAATCACACACTTCTACCAAGAAGTTGAGTTTTAAAAAAATGCATGATATATGATTTAATTGTTAGTATTTGCTTTTATTTATTTACTTACTTGAATTTCATTTTAAGGTTTCGGTACAAATTTAGGTGAAAGGTGGTTCCGATTGTGAAGTTTCACACCGTCGCTCACTCGTTGTTGAAAACGGCGCACAAATGAAAACAATTTATTCAATCTAACCAAACAATGTGATTTAGATTTATGATTTATGATTTTACTCAAGTTTCCCTTTCATTAATTCTCCCATTTTTTTTATATGTGCACCGTTTTTAACATCGAGTGAGCGAGTGTGTGAAATTTTTACAATCGGTTGCATTAATTTATTTATCAAATTTCCCATTCACGTTTCATCCTTTAAATTCTTTTCAAAATTATATATTTTTTCAAACGCACTTCATTTTCATTTTTTTTTTTTTTTACTTGGTTTTATAATTGATACTAAACAAAATTTCCCCATAACCTCAGTTCGTACCATACTGGGTCCTTCATTGCATTTGTAGGCACTCTGACCTTGTGCCCATCTCCTCTCCAAGCAGTACACACACCAAGTTGTATCATGTTATATGGTACTAGCAGCAGGTAGTCATACGTGATAACCTCATTTTAAAAAACTTTTATCAAGGTTGTAAATATACGTACACATCTGTATGTACAGAAAATATGAAGAATCAGTTTATCATCAGAGCAGTGAATTTCTTTCTCCTTGTCTCTCCTGTCCGATATCTCCAAAAGTTCTCAATGAATTTTAATGGAATTTTGTAGGGCGGGCAATGGGCTACAAGAAAGGTGATTTGAGTTTTGGAGTGGATCCATGCACAGTTATTCCCCAAAAAGCTACATGTTCATGACACACTGAGTATTTCCAAAGGTTCTCTGTCTGTATGCAAGATATCTCCAAAAGTTCTCCATTAATTTCAATGAAATTTTGTGGAAGGGTGGGTCATAGGCTGAGCGAGAAGTGATCAAATCTTGGGGCGGATCCAGGATTTTCTTTTGACTTAGGGATATATTTCTATTTTTATTTTCATTTATATATTTGAACATGTCTGTCTACACAATATCTCTGGATAAAATTCAAGGAAATTTCGTGGAAGGATGGGTCATAGGCTAAAGAAGGAGTGACCAAATTTTGGGGCAAATCCAGGATATATATATATATATATTTTTCTATTGAGTTATGTATGGCATTGACAGAGGTATACACAACAGGTGAAAAAAAACCCAATTACAAGTGATCTGATTCTGTTAGAAGCCACATTCTATTTCAGGGCCTTTCTTATTATATTTCTTGTATTTGCATGCTCACACAAGAGGTGGAGTGACTGCAAGTCTTCTCAAATCTCCAGCACCTCTCTCAGTATTCAAGCAGACCCCCGTCCCCTGCCCAGCACTGTTGCGGTTTGATTTCATGTATTTGTCTGTTCACACCATTCATTTGGTGGTTATCTCTGAAATCTCCAGCGCCTCTCTCAGTATTGTAGTACAGGTATCCCCAACCTTTTTTGCACTGCGGACTGCTATGATGTTGACAATATTTTTATGGACAGGCTGACGGGAAGGAGGTGTCTATTACAACCGGAATATAGATGATAAGTCAAATGTAAGTCACTTATTAATAACTAAATCACTAGATTTTGTTTACAAAAGGGTTTATCCAAAGAGATCTAATACTAAGATCCACAGTGGGTTTGACACAGAATGGGTTAAGGTGCATTTAATTCATATTGCCAAATCATATTGTTTCCTCATGGTCCAGTTGCACATGCTTTATGGTGTGGTGTTTAGGGACCACTGTTCTAGTAGACCCCAGCACTGTCATAGACTGAGCAGTCTCACTCCTTCCATGAATTTTCAGTGCTAGATTCTATATCTTTAGATCCCAGTTCCAAGTGTGCCAGTCAAGTATCCGCGTAATCATAAGCCTCAAATTATACTGCTTCCGGCCAATTCACAGGAGAGTATTTTGATATTCTATTCAATTGAATTCTCTCTATGAAAATTCATTTTTAAACTACATAATTAATAATTAAGTAGCCCCAGTATGAAAATCCAAATTATGTCGAAACCAAGAATGTGATAGAAAAAAAAGAGGTGATGTTGTATGAAATTTGAGTATTAATAAATTAAAAATCAAATGAAGTATCTTGGTATAATTTAATCTTATGTAAAGTAAAATGATACCTTATTACATCTTGCACTTAATGTAATTTTATTTGGTAGGTCATAATAACTATTCAAAATTGGTCATTAAAATATCAAGCAAATCTCACTGCTAGCTTTTCACACTATCAAACTTTTTTCACCTCTACTTATAAGCTTGGAGTGGTATATATATATCCAGTTGTGTCAGTCTTTTTGTTTTCCCATCTATCCAACTGTTTTTTTGTCCACACCAATATCTTCAAAAGTTCTCGATGAATTTTTATGAAATTTTGTTGAAGTGTTGGCTATGGGTTAAGGAAGGACTGATTAAATTTTGGGCAGATCCATGCATAGTTTTTTCCCCCTGACAAAATGTTGTTGGCAGAGTTAAGCATTCCCTGGGTGCTTTCTTGTCCCATCTATTTCCTGTCCATACTGTTTTTTATTTTCATGTTGTCAGGTTGAAACCTTAGGAAACCTGTATTTACTAAACGTAGCTTGGTTTGGGCCTAAGGCCACAAATATGGAGCAAACTCATGACTCTATAGTAATGATACAAAAGAAACATGTCTTTTATTCTTTCAACAGGTATTTAAAGAATCTTAAATCCTTTCTCTTTTATGAGTTGGTGTTGTGTAGGGTGATCTGAGATGCCCTGGAATTGAGTAATTTGGAACAGAGAAGGTTATTTCTGGGCGGTGGATTTAAGGTAGCCTAGTAGGCAATTGTTGTCTAAATCTCTGAGATCAGTATAGTTATCATTATTCCACTAGTTATCCTGACATATATCCACATCTTATTTATTTTTATCACAACATTTCAACTGATGCATTCTTTGGCCCTCTTCAGGTGTAGAAAACTTGTAGTTTTTTTTTTGTTTTTAGATTTTACAAACTTTGAAAATCAATCCAAAGTGAAACTTTGAAGTCAGGCATGGCAGAACATATATGGAAAGAAAAAGAAGCTCTGCCCTTTCCATGACAGGTTCAGTCCAAAAACTACTCCCTGTCATTAATAATCAAGACACTTTCTTTTTTTTGTCCCCATTCTTTTGAATCACAAATCTTCTGCTATCTGTCTTGTGTACTATTGGACCCTAGTTGCTGTGTTTATTTGTGCAACTGATTGTAGCTTTTCAAGCCATAGAATCAGGTATAGCAGAACATACAAGTAGGTTGGACATACAACTGTATTTTCCCCAGACATGTCCTTCAATTAGGTCTTGAAATCTTCATCTGGGAGGAATTTAAAAAATTCTTCAAAAGTCGGCAATTTCAGCTTCGATTTTCAAAGAAAAAAACATGAAACTGTAATAACGAGAGGGAGAGAAGAATAGAGATAGAGGAGTGGACACCTGTGTGTTGTCAGTCTAGCAGTTTTAGGGCTATCATGAAGATGAGCCACTTTTTCTTTAGTTTTGCCCATGGCCCTCATCAAATATTTACTCATCTAGTAAAAAGTATTATAAAAATTTGCATAAGATGTTTATATTTTTTAAAAATTTATACACAGTCAGTTCAATTGCAGTTAATTAGTAGTTCTAAAGAAAACAAGCATCAGTGCAAAAATTCTGGTCTGTCATTGACCTCGGTAAATTTTGGAATGTAAGTTGTGAGAGCAGTCATCTGCCTCTTCAAATTGATTTCCTACAGATGACCTCTTTGAGAAAAAATTTGATGTTTTTCATACACAAAAAGGACTGTTCCTGGACATATGTAGTACTGAACTTTGAATTAATACGATTTGCTTTTAAGAAGCAAGAAATCTCTCTCTTGGCACTGACATCCAAAATTCTTTCATTGAAGAGCTGTAGTTTCCTTCAATATCTTTCTTTGATACTTTGTTTTGAGGGTCATGTAGAACACCCCAATGGCTCACCTGTTGCTGACTCTTGGGCTGGCACATAGTGCTATGTACTGCTTCTTCTTGTTCTTCAGCCTTGCACTTTGATTTTTTTCATATTGCTATTACAGCCATAAATGAAAGGTTGAAAGTGAAGCATTTTTTTCTCATGGCTTCTTTTACATTGTAGCATTTGTTTTCCTTGTCCTGCATTTAAGGTATTTTAGTAATTTTCAACCATAATCTAGCCACTGTCACAATATTATTTATATGTTTTGACAGCTATGATATTGATCAGGAATGTCCTCTTGTTTAAATGTTCAGATATGACAACCCTACGTATATATTAAGAAAAGGGGGCACATTATGTCCAGTTTAATATGGTCAGAATGAAAGGGACTTCTCTGGATGTTTTGCAACATGACAAAAGCTTGACAAATGGCTGCATAAGCAAGCCCAGTATTAAATTCAGTGCAGTGAGGTCTGTATTCAGTAGAGTAAGGAGTATCTGCGAGGGCTCCCTGTAGGTACTAGGAGATATGTGTTGCTATGTACTGGATTTTTTTCTCAATGTCTTGGATTGTTTCTAAGTCATCATAAAACTTTGACATCCAGATCCTTAGCCACCTATAAGAGAGGAAAAATCCCTTACTGAATAACCAGAAACCTTAAGAGTATCGGTATGAAGTGGCAGAAGAGTTACTTGGAAAATGGAATCAATGGACTGAGTTTGAGTTTTGCATTAATGCTCTTGAGAAAAGCATGAATCCACTTCTCCCCCCCCCCCCAGTTATGGGTGAATAATAGGGCATTTAGATCCCTTTAGCCCTGTTTAGCAATACATCTAAGAAAAGGTTACTCTGATAGAAAAAACCTACACCTTGGCAGTCGCTCTAGATGGTCCCAAGCCCAGGTAAAGCTGGAGGATTGGGCATGGGCTTGGGGCTAGCAACTCAATTCTGTAAAACCTATTTGCTACTGAAATCACAGTAGTTGCGGCCCTCTTCTTGACGAGGAGTCTACAGAAATGAACAAAAAAAAACTTTGAGAAGGCCAAAGAATGCATCATCTGAAACATAGAGATAAAAACAAGGATATTGATACATAGTGTCAGACCCGTAAATTGCTTGTTATAGTATGATGAGGCTTCAAGCGTGTTATTTTTTCTAATGTTTCGAGATTTAATGTTATGATCTCAAAAAAAAAAGATATTTTTGAAAGTGTCAAAAATGATAGTATATAAAGCCAAGTAAGAAAAAAAACAAACAAAAACACCAAAAATGTTTGTAACATATTCTTAATATTTTTTTCTTTCTTTTTCTTTTCTTTGAAAAAAAAAAAATAGGTTCGATCTTTAGGCTGGATTGGAAGCACTCGGCCAACAAATCGAACAAGAGACTCTTTGAAAGAGATATACTTTCTCCCCTGTAATTGAATTCTGGTTACGCCTTCAACAATGGCTGACAAACACTTTTTGGCCAGGCATGGGTTTCAGATTCAGGGCAATCTAACTGGTAAGCAGTTCATGCCTGCAGGAATTACCCGCACGGTGCAGCTCTCTCCGATGCAGTGTACATTTTTGGATGCCCAGGGAGCCACAATTCAAGGCCAGACATTCCATCCCGGTACTGGAAATAGTAATAATAACAGTAGTAATATTAGTAGTAGTGGTGGCAACAGTGATACTAATAGTAATAGTAACACCAATAATAATAATAATAACAACTCTAATAATAATGATACTAATATTGGCCCTGGGGGGAGCAACTGTTGCCGAGGGGAATTTTGTTGTGGCAAACAGTCAGCCCAACAACAACAACAACAACAACATGTAAGTATACATGAACACCAACAACAGCAACAACAACAGCAAACCATTGTTGTAAATAAAAATTTAGTCAATCAACACCAACAGCATCATCATCACCACCATCAACATCATCATCATCAGCAGCAACAACAACAACAACAACAGCAACAACAACAACAACAACAACACCTCCAACAACAACAACAACAACAGCACCTCCAACAACAGCAGCAGCAGCAGCAGCTACCTCTACTGTCATTAATTCCTGGACAACAAAATCCGAATATGACCCTAGTGAACAGACAGAAACCTAACCTTCCTGAAAATCCAACCATTGCTGACGTCATGGCGTCTCTGATTCTCCCACCCCCGACCCTGCCGACTACCACTAGCCCCCCACCCATGACAACTACAAGCTCAGACATTGTATCATCTTCTAACTCAGACATCATAACAACCACAACATCTGACGTCTTAACAACTACAAACTCGGACATCCTAACAACCACAGATACGAGCATTCTGCACGCCACAAACTCAAATATTTTACCAAACACAAATCCCGATATGATGATGAAGGCCAGTCGCAAGAAATCCGAAGGTGACACCAACAAGACACGCTACTACTGTGATTTCTGCAACAAGGAATTTGTGCAGCGATACGTCCTGAACATGCACCGTCGAACACACACCGGTGAGAAGCCCCACCAGTGTACGATCTGCGAGAAGAGCTTTGCCCGGCGTGACACCCTCCAGGTCCATACAATGACCCATACTGGTCTGAAGCCGTACCAGTGTGAACTCTGTCCCAAAAAATTTGCCCAAAAAGACAAACTCCGCATTCATCACCGTACGCACTCAGGTGAGAAACCGTATGAATGCGGTGAATGTAAACGATGTTTCTCACAGAAGCGCACCCTACAGATGCACCAGCGAATCCACAGCGGTGAGAAACCGTTCCGTTGCGAGGTGTGCCATGTAGGCTTTGCCCGCAGTGAGTACTTGCGTATGCACCGGCGAGGACACACGGGCGCTCGGCCTTACGCTTGTGATTTGTGCTGTCAGCGGTTTGCCCGACGGGACACGCTGCGGGTCCACAGGCGGATACATACTGGGGAGAAGCCGTATGCATGCAATGTGTGCCCTAAACGGTTTGCGGCAAAAGACAAGCTGGTTATACACAGTCGAACGCACAGTGGGGACCGTCCATTCTCCTGTGACCTCTGTTGCCAGACATTCGCACAGAAGGCCACGCTGAGAGTTCACCGGCGTATACACACTGGAGAGAAGCCCTACCACTGTGACGTCTGTGGGAAAAAGTTCTCGACCTCGGATACGATGCGACGACATCAGCGTACACACAAGACCCCCACCCAGCCAGGGCTTGTGAAGAGCATGCCTGCAACAAACAGCAGTTCAGATAAACCGACACCAGAAGGAAACAAAGAAGAATATTCGACGGTTAACAATTACCTTTGGTTGTTGTAGAAGAGCTTAACTTGGAAATGTATTTTACCGTAGAAATATGGATTTTCAGACTGTGGTTACCATTTCCTATATTTCCTTGGTTATTTAATTTGATATGCATGTTGTCCATTAAGTTGCTATCTATTTTTTTGTTCAACCAAAAATGAAAATCAGATAGAGACTCTATGGACACCCTGTATAGTTTTTCCACCTCCGGTCAGTTGGTTTTTTTCTGCTAACGAACATTTTTTTCTATAGTTCAAACATCCAGTTGAACTTGATAACATGATTGAATGGATGCTTGGCTTAGAGCGACTGTTAACTCTTTGAGGTTAATTTCCTTCTCTTCCACTTTGAAATACATCGCCACCTGTTGTTCAGTCTGCGTACTAAACAAAATAGTGGGGTTCAATATAGAACTTTGTGCTCCTAGATATATGAAGAAAAAAAGGTGTCATAGAAAATGACCCGCACTTCAAAAGTGGAATGAAATTCAACCCACAATGCTTCAAAGAGTTAACAAGCTTGTCTGGCAGACCATTATCAAATGTAGTGAGTTCAATCGTTACAGATACTCATTTACTGTGGCCTTGTGCCATACTAAGCTGAACCTTAGTAAATATGGGCACCTAGCTTAGAACAATGTAAGTAAGTTAGAAAGTTAGTTCAGCAGATCATCAGATAGTGTAGTGTGTTTAATTCTCATGTGTGCCCCATTGTTTTGGCCTTGTGCCATACTGAGCTAAGCTTAGTAAATATCCACAGGTTGAACTTCACTAATCTGGGATTCACTAGTTCGGCAGCTTCGACGGTTTGGCATAGTGATTTGAATCTGGTGGTTGTGTAGATATGAACAAAAAATTTTGGCGGGAAATCAATACTTGAGGAAAAAAACTCCTCCTAACTTGTATAAAAGATGCTCTTGATATTACACAACTTTGATTAAAATTGCTTGTAGAAACATAAATACATTTTGTAAGTAGATTTACTATGAAAGTTAGGTGAATAAACGATCGCTTTTTCTTAATTTTTACATTAAGTTTCATAGGTATCAGTAGGCCTAGTTTTATTTGCTCTTTCTACTAATCTACTGTTTTTAATCTCTCAGCACAGTAAATTGGTGCTACGGGACTTGCAGTTTACCTTAGAGAAGTCCGGTAAGCCCGAGCTAGGTTTATGCCTATGTAAATTGTATAGATATCAGTATTACAATACAGTATATGCATTATTTTGCCCTTTTATTTTTTTAAGCTTAGCTGCTTCCAAAAAATCTCCTACTTTGGTGCCTGTCTGGTTGCAAGCTTGCCGGATTAGTGACATTCAACCTGTATAACATGACTGAATATTCAGTTTAACTAAAAATGGCAGGATCTATGAAGGGTGGGGGATATAAGACGAAAGACAGCTGATATCGATTTGTTGATGGTACTTTGTTTATCGAAAGTTATAAAGTTTACCGTTTTTAAACTTTATTGTCAGTAAGTATACTTTTTTAAAGAAATTTTACGCTGGAAGCTGTTCGAAATTACCTCGCAGACAACCTAGGACTCTGTAGCTCTCTGGTTGAGGACTGCTGCTCTTCATCTTCTATTATCGGTCAGAATGGTACGAAAAAATTGCCTAAGGTTCATTAAGTTTTGCTCCTGATTTAAAAAAAACAAAAAAAAAAACAAACTTCCTTTTCTTCTGCATTATTGCTTTAATTTTATAAAAAAAATAATGTGTATGATTCAGAAAATTGAACTCTACATAAACATTTGTGAGTTTTTTTTTTTCCCTTGAACAGTGTGAATAGACTTATATATATGAAATATATACTCCATTGTTTTCAGATATTTTTTTTAATTCCACACACATATGCGTCACACGCAAACACCCCACTTCCCCAGAAACAACTCCCACGTACACAAACATACATACATACAAACACACCCATCCAAACGACTGACTAATGTGAACCGAACGAAATAATATATATATTGTTTTCAGATATTTTTCAATTACACATACACAAGTGCATGCCCGCACTCATACACCTACTCATGCTACTGACCAATGTGAACCAAACGAAATAATATATACTCCATTGTTTCCAGATATTTTTGATAACATATACATACACACACACACAGATGGACACACAAACACACACACACACAAACACACACACACACACACACACATCCCCCCTACACTCTCTCTATTGACCAATGTGAACCAAATGAAATAAAAACTTGGCCATAAAATCGAGAAATTCATTCAGGAGTTTCATTTTTCTTTTTCTTGACTCATTCGTTCATTCACTATTGGAGATTTCAATAATTCTATGATTGATACCTGGAATCTGCTAATATTGTGGAAAAATGAACATAAAGTAGCAACCATAATAAATATTCTCTAAAACCTAAACAAAAAAAAAACACGACTTGAGAAATTTTAGAAAACAGGAAAATAGCCTGAAATTTCTTTTCAGTGAATATTTTTTTGAAGCCCACATATATCCCGTTTATTCATAGCTGAGCATTCTAGTTAACCTTGTCGTGAAGTGATTCTTTTTCAAAGGTAGCCTATGAGTCATTTCCAAAATGATTTTTTCTTCATAAGATTCACTTACAAAATTGTCTCCACAATAAAGCACAATCCAAGTATTGAGCATTATTTTTAATATTTCTAATGAAGTAATTTTCTTTTTACTAATGTCCTGATCTTACTGCAATTTGAGAAAAAAAATTTTTTTTTTTGTTTTTGAATTTAAAAATTTTTCTTAATATTTGAATCATCTAAACACTCAGGATACCTTCTGCAATTTTGAGATAAATCAAAGATTTGCCCCGAGAGTTATTTAGACGATTGATCTTATTTCGTCTATTATTGTAAACTGCATACACCAGCCTCGGATAAATGTGTCAAGCCTGTTGGGATTTCAGTGCAGTGTGGATTTAATGGAAAAAGTTTGAAGAGCTAACCCTGCGTATGAAATACAGAATTGCTCGTGTTGCGTACATTCCTTCGAGATTTGGCCTAATAGGTTGATCTGATGATACAGATTGAGCATAAAGTCTTTCCCTTATTTAAAACCTGTATTACACAAAACCTATGCTAGGTGCGAACACACGGTCTATTGCAAATTAAACCTTGATGCAAAAAGATTTCTTTTCTGATTTTCTTGAACTTTGGCATGCACTCCATTGTTACCTTGAGAATGTCTAAGCAGTTCTCAATTTCACGGCATCTGTTCTTCAACGTCTTTTCAGTCTCCGTTACTGAAACACCCGTTATCATTTTCAAAATCCGGAACTGGTGAACTGAACACTGTGTCCTTGGTATATGCCACCATGAAAAAAAAATCAAGAGGGGTAATGTTTTTAAAGATATGATCATATAAAATCAGGGAAGGACTTCATGCTCACTGTGTGTTGGCAACAATTTTTTTTAAACTTTTTTTTTTTTTGGCCACTGTTTTCTGGTTTGCACTACTTCTGCCTACTCTTTTAATATGGATTGTACACCCGAAGAAGGCTGAAATATGGTAGCAACAGAAGCCATGAAAAGAATGAGATCAATAGTCTGAATAACTCTTAGAACAAAGTAGCTACTCTTCAGATAGAGGGGAGGGGGTAGGCTTCTAAATTTACTGCATTGATACCATCAATATTTACTATAGCTTCACATGACTAATCAAGTTGTTGGGTTGAGAAGAGTGGGTTACACTAATCTTTCAAGTGGAAAGGGTCAGCCATAAGGAGCAAAAAAAAAAAATCAGAAAAAAATTTGATAGGATACAAGGTCTATGTGGAAAGTACCCAGCCATTTGATAATAATGAAAAAAAAAAGCGTACCCAAGGCAACGGCACTCTAGTCCCTTTCAAAGTACTCCCCTTGAGACCTCACTTATCTCGGTATCCCTTGAACTTTTCGAAACACTCTATAAAGTTCTCTTGGCTTCTTTCCATTTCCTTCCATCTTGTTCAGAGACTGAAATATCTTTGGGAAAAGCCTGTAGTCACGAGGAGCCAGGTCTAGGTCGTAGTTAGGCTGGCAGACCTATTTGATGATACAATGTTTAATCAAAAGAAAAAACAAAAATACAAAAAACTGCATTAGATGTTAGGAATGATTCTTTTAGTCATTGTGAATATAACGGTCACGCAGTACACAAGCTTACTCAATGGTGTCTTACTGCCAACTGTAAATCTAGAGGAGTGTCCGTTTATGCATGCGCAGTAAGGTCCCCTTTGAAGTTACATGAAAGCGACATAATTGTATGTACACAGGTTTTCCCGTATTTCTCGTATCTGTAGAGTGCTTCCATGAAAACTTTTGCAACCTCAAAAGACATAAAGCAAAGAAGCATTTACAATTGATTTATATGGGGAAAATTCTTGAGCATTCTCAGACCAAAATATAATCTATCCAGTTTTATGCTAAGTGAAACACTCTCACGAGCTCTCTTAGGCTTTTCTAATACCCTGGGATACATCTTGCTATCGGATGCACAAGATAAATCGAGATGAAGCGTAGATGCTCACAGACAAAGTTGAAAACTTGGATGGTTTGAGATCTTCTGTCAAAAGGAAGTGTTGCAATGCGAAATTTCGAAAATTATGTATTGAAAAAAAAAATGGATTATTACTGTTTATGAACTACGGGAGGTAACTCTGCAGTTTCTTGTTTTTAAGTTTTACATCGTAGCTCTGTGTGTTACTAGGTTAATGTAGAAAAAAAGCGGTTCTTAGTCTTTTTACGGTCCCCAAACCCCAGTGCACCGTCTATCATGTCACCATACTCCTTTCACCCGAACATCTTGATAAGAATCATCATCAACGCCCCCGACCCTTTAATTCTCTTGCTTACAGTGTCATTAGACAAAGGCACTTCTCATTTTTTTTTCAGTGCTTCATTTCCCAAATTGATTTTAACCATTTCCAAAGTACAGGGCTCCACTAAACTTTCTCCAATCGTGTGGAGCTTCTTTTCTCTGGCAATCTTCATTGCTTCCAATAGTTGTTTCCTGAACAGATCAAGCCCATTTCAAGACAGAGTGCCTTTTTGATCGTAACATATTCTTTTTTTCGATTTGGAAGCATCCATTGGGGTGCCAACATCCTTTCTCTGCTTAGAATGAGATGATCTCTCCATCACGACGACTTGAAATTTCAATTGCTCATTACCAAATCACCAATTATGCATGGTGGTCTTTTAATTCCATCCTGCTTATTGAAACACGTAATAGTGAGGATAATTTTTCAATTTTCTCGCATCATGTCCCCTACCCCCAGAATTTTCTTCCCATACCCCAGGTTAAGAACTTCTGAAAAGGCATCATAACTTAATCATCAAAGTATTTTCCTTGACTTTCTATGACCTTACACCAATGTTCGGCTAAACTGTGTATTCCTTCATATGAGAGTGATTCCAATTTTGATTCAATGAATTCTTTGATGAATTTTTCAATACCTTAAATTCGTTCGAACTGCTGATCAAATAATGAGTGTCATGTGAAACAAGACAAGTGACAGTCTGAAGGTGTCAGGCTTCAAGAATATATCATCTTTTATTTTATTACATTCGTGGACACTGCCCTACCAGAAAAAGTATTATCTTAGGATGTTATTGAATTTTTGATCACTAAACCTAAAGAATAAAAGATGCCATATTATCATTAGAGGATCTCTTGAAAAAGCTGATTGTTTTCAAATGGATCATATTTTGATTGAATATTTACTGTTTGAAAAAAACAAATGATATTTTATACGTAATGAACTAACACATCTGAGAAAGGCCAAAATGTTGCTGTTACAAAAAAATAAGATCAACAGTCTAAACAATTCTTACAATTAAAATTCTTATCAGGTTGTTTTTTCTGCAAGTTTTTTTAATGTTTGCAGTTGGGTTTCAAAGCTTGCATTTATTAACTTTTAGAAAAAATTCACGGATTTATTTGAATTTCTACGAAACTATTTTCTTAGAAAAAATAACAGCAAATATGTTACAGTCGAAGAGTCCAAAGTTCCAAAAGGTGGGAAGGAGATACTTCTATCTGCAAAATTTTTCAAACCTGAATGTGTGAACAGGAAGTATTTTTCTGCAAAACCTTGACCCCCCCCTCCAGTGGAAGAGTCAAGTGTTATGATCAGCAGACCTAGAAAATAACACTGTTCATTAGCTTTTTGACCATTCTTTCTTTCAACTTATTTCTCATGCTTTTTTTGCAACTCCCACTTCAAAATTCTGTGACAGCCATATAAGCGGAATAGATTTGAAACGAAGAATAAGCCTCCTGCAGAATTTGAACTCGCATCCCTTATCCTTTGAATCCTGTGTAGAATGATGATCTGGAAATTGCAATAAAAAGCATCAGAAATATGATGAAAGAAATATCAGTAAAAAGAATTAATAATAATTGACAATACTTCATAAAAAAAATTTAAATGTTACATCTTATACCACTAGTGTATTATACAAATGATATGGTAGTGAACAGAGAAGCAAAGAATATTGCTAAATTTTGGTGATTTTTTACTGATTGATATTTGTAAGACGCCGCTACAGAAAATCAGAATTCCAAGGATAAAAAAGGCTAGTCCTTTATTTCCAAACCATACTGCTTACAGATCATCATAAAATGGTAATCTTTATGTTGTGATAAAAAGCAACAGAAATATGATGTAAGAAATACTAGTAAAAAGTTGATTATATTGACACTGCTTCTTCATCTAAGAAATTTTAATAGTATGGCATCACTTTTCTGGAAAGTTTTCTCTGTTCAGTGTAGCTGTTACCAAAAAAAAAGGCTTGGATGGTTGGGTCATGTTCTATGGATGCCATCAGGGAAGCCTAAATTTATGAACCTTATGAGCCAACAAAAGACCGCAAGGAGCTCTTGAAATAAATTGGGAGCAGAGGTTGTCAGCTGTAATGTGTTGCCTGGTTGGCATGTGAAGGAAAAAAAACCCCACCCACTTTGCTGACATCTATGAAAGATCCGGCAGACAACTGGGCGCAGTGGAAATAATTTGTCTGGAACATGCTTACAGTTGACAACAATGACTAAGCTGATGACCATGACGACGATATTGGTGAACCCTGACTACAAAACATTCCCAAAAAACCTTCTGGTCGAGAACTGTATTTTCCTAATTGAATTATCATACAAGCAACCCAACCACAATTTACACGTATACCCCCAACACAGAGGCAGGCCTTGGATTTGGAGCCAGAGGGAAAGTCCAATTCTTAAAAATTCTTTGTTATGCTACATCTGTCTATCGTAGAAAATGGATACAAATTTTCCTTTTTATGGTTAGTTTATGATTAGGATTATTTGGGTTCTTATCTATAAAATTTCTCTATGTGAAGTTGACTGTTTCTCCCTGGATCCATGCCTGCAGCAATTTCTCTGTCATCATGGTAACTGGTAAGTGTTGACAGATGCATATTTGTAACGAATGAGATACTGTTATTATTTCTATTGATATTCGGACCATCCTCATCTTGGTTGTTTTTCATACAACGTTTCGGCCGTTGCACTCTACGGCCTTCGTCAGGTATTGGTCCGAATATCAATAGAAATAATAATAATACCTCATCTCAAAAATTCCGAGATATACTGAGATACTGTTAATAACACATCTTTCAGCAAATACCAAATCAGCAAATTTAGCAATTATTTCTTAGTCAAATTCAGATTTCTCTCGCTATCCGAAAACAGAGATTCCCAGTAAAAATCTCTTGTCAACCGAGATGGTGTAAACCAATGAAGAAATTACCGTTATTTCATAGTGGAAAATTCTCTGTGTGTCCCCAGACCCCCAAAATAGTAATTTAGGCTGAGTCGTCGGGAGTCAGGATGGTGGAGGTTCAGGGAACTAGAGTGTAAGATAGAGATGAAGAGGGTGCGTGCTACTTCTACAATTGCTCGGTCGTTGTAGAAGAATGTTGAACATTGTTTTGTCACTTATCGCTTTTTTGTGAAAGCCGGGAGTATCTGTGATAGCATTCAAATAATTTGCCAAGGGAGAGCAGAAGTATAACCAAAATATAAGAATTACCTCCCTTCGTTCGACTGATTCAAAACACGTTTTTTTTCTTTTTTCCTGATAATAATTGACTGAAGAATGAAAAAAAATGAATTCGTTATAAATTAAAACGAAAAAAAATGTTTCTATTAAGAAATACTATGAAATTTATGAGTAAAAATTAATCAAACTGCTATCTTTGCGCTCTACGGAGCTTGTCAGCTTGTAAAATTTAAAAAATGAAAAAACTACGAAATCAAATTTTCATTGTAGACCCTCTGACACTTTACTTCTCGTTTAACGTTTATGCCTTTTGTGATTTAGGATGTTAAAAGATTAAATTTGAAACTATGCACCTTTACGGTATCCAGAACATAGATCCGATATTTTTTATGCAATAAGAAGTCCCTTTCTAATTACACTTGGACGTAATTTATTTATATATATTTCATTTTATTTAAGAGACCTGACAAATTTTGAATTAGATGAGTTAATTTGACAAAGTTCTTAGTTTAAACTGAAGGGAAAACTCTACCAAAAATTGAAATCGAATTTTTTTCCGGAAGCGAAACGAAAAAAAGCACGAGATAAAATCAATAAAACAAAGGAGAAAAGAGCCTCGAAAACGAATTTTCTTATAGTTTCATATGATTTGATAATAATAGAAAGATTCTATCTAATATCAGATACATATTTGTTAGCATAAAATCTTTTAGTCATCATATTTGCTTAGTTAACAAGTACTACTGCTACTACTTACTGAATACGTCACTCAGTATTAAGTCAATAAAATAGATATTTATTTATTTATATGCTTTACTGGCTGGGAAACTGTTGAACATCCCAAGTGAAAGAGAGGAAGGATTGTTTTAATGCAACATGTCCTCGCCTTTTTATACGGACTTATTTAATTTCATGTGGTCATCGTTTTAAAACTGCATTTTAGGTTTGTACTCTCATCTTTTTTCAACAATTTTTAAAAAGAAAAAAAAACAAACTTATATATCTTCGTATACTAATTGTATCTAAGGTTTTATAGTGGTTCAATATTTTTTAAAAATTATAAATGTATATATATGTATTAAAAAAGGGTTTTTCTTGGCACTATCTTTGTTTCGTGGTCAAGATCGGAATGTACCTTCTGTAGCCTGTAGTTCAAGATCAAAGTGTTGTATCAGTTCTTCTTTCGTCAACGAAACGTTACGTTATGTGAATTATTGTCAGTTTTGTAAAATTCAACAAAAAATATTGAAGAAGAAAACAAAAATGCAATCATGATAACGTTCTAAATTGTTTAAATTCGGAAAGTTGATGTCATGTTCCGTTGAAGTGAGAAAGAACAGGTACTACAATACCTTGAATGAAAAGCCGCAGACTGTGAACATGGGATATTGCCTTTTCGTTTCGTTCATTTAAAAAAGTAATTTTTGGTTCATTTTTTTCCTGAATGAAAGAAAAAAGAAAGTGAAGAAAAAAAAAAAAAAGCACTGACGATTTCGGAAGTAAAGAAAGAGGATAAATTATTTTTTGACAATTGAAAATAAAGGTGACTTTTGCCTCCAGAACTGCCAGCATTGTATATTTCTCGGGGACTATATCTAAATGTGTACATTATTGTTAGATTATTTCATGAATGGACTAAATAAATACTAGCTGCCCTTATAACCTGCGCGATTTTTGTTTTTTTAAATTTAGGTTGAACTAAGACTTTTGCACAGTGTATGTGTTCGTGTGCATGAATCATCTTCATTTTCAGTTATTATAGGTCCACTGCTGGACAAAAGCCTTTTCCATTTCCATCCACGGCAATTGCATTTACTTCTACCATGTCTTACTGGCAAACCCTCTATCTCATCCCTCCATCTTGTGCCTGGTCTTTTCCTACTGCATTCACTGTCCCAGGGGTACCAGTCGGTCAACTTTTTGCTTCGTCTGTTCTTACCAAATGTCCCGCCCATCTCCATTTTTATCGCTCAATATCCTTCACTCCAGTCTTTTCTCCGACCCACGTTGATATTTTTTCTATCTATTGGAGTTATTCCTAGTATCAGTGGTGGGCCAAGGTTGGTGTGGAGGGGGCGGCATGTCACCCAGGGCGCCCCCCCCTCCGCCACAATCCGACTCAGATGACTGGCAAAAAAAATCGTGGTATAGTTTCTTATCAATTGTTTTTTCTAATGAAACTTCTGTCTGTCCATGCAATATATTGGAAAGTACTCTATGAATTTCAATTTGTGGCAGGGTCAGCAATGGGATTTTGATTGAGAAATATTTTTCCATTTTTTTTTTCTTTCTATGTATATGCTCATGACAGTCAAGGGTTCTCACTAATTCTTTGTTGAAGGGTAGGGAAAAGACCACAGAAGAATTTAGGGGCAAATACGTGCACAATTAACTCCCCTGCATCTTAGTTGTATGTCCACACTGCATGATATTGCCAAAAGGTCATGACTGTTCACACGATATCTCAAAAACTTCTGGATGAATTACAATGGAAATTGGTAGGAAGATGGACAACAGGCTATGGAAGAAATGATTGAATTTTGGGGTTGATCCACCCATAATTACCCCCCCTCCGTCGTAATCATATATCCGGACCACATTATAATACTAAAAGTTCCTTTCTGTCCACATGATATCTCCAAAAGTTCTCAATGATATTCTGTGGAAGGATTGGGCAATGGGCTATGGGAAAAGTGATTAAATTTTTGGGTGGATCCATGCACAATTACTTCTTCTTGACCTTGGAAGAGGTATGTGCTCTCTTTTATTGTATAGTTTTTGAGAGATACAGAATAAAAACATTTTCATGGTACCCATTCTTATTTTCTTCCTATCATTTCTCGAAGTCAGAACTGAAAAATTGAAAACTAAAGATTAATAGAATTGTTAGTAAATGTTGGCTTATGCTACGGTATTCAGTAATATTGGAGGATATTGATGAATAATGGGTAGTATTAGTACAAAAAGATCACCAAAATTCTTGATATCCTGGGGAGAGAGCAGGTTCTTCGAGGGAATGGGGATGACACCATAAGTTACAGCCGAGGATGACACCAAGCATAGGTTTGCCACTGCCTGGCAATCCTCTTTCCATAGCTCTTTATGTGATTTCAAGTTGGTTCTCAGTTTGTTACGTTACCTTCCATGTTTCACATCCATAAGTCATAGCTGGTATCATACATTGAAGGTATACTTTACTCTTTGAGCACCTTGGCAAGGTGCTTTTCAATGTCTTCATCCAGGCCAAATTATTTCCAGCCAATTGTTATGCGTGGTTTAATTTTGCTTTCATGAAATTTCTTGAACTTCATTATCTGTCCTGGGTAAACGAATTCATCAACCTCTCCTAGATCCTCACTCTCTATTCTTATGTTCTTTTTGGGGACTTCATCATTGAACATTACTTTTGTCTTTGTTCTGTTTATCTTAAAGCCTACTCTTTCACTTTTCCTATTTAAGTCTATCAACATGTTTTATAATTCTTCCAATGCTTTTGGAAACATCGCTGAATATCAAGTGGTTTGAATATTCTCAATCTGTGTTTACTCCCATTCCCTCCCGGTCAATTTTCCAAATGACACTTTAAAGGCTTATTGTAAATAATTTAAATGATATTGTATCCCCTTGTCTTACTCCTTTTTTTTAAATATTTATCTTGTTTGTATCTTTATGTAGTCTAGTTATTGCAGTGCCATTTTCGTATGTATTTTTAATGATTTCTTCGTAATTTTCATTAACACTCTGTTCACACATTGAGTTGAAGACTACCGTATGTTATACTGAGTCAAATGCTTTCTCATAATCTACGAAGACTTAACAAAGTGGTTTGTTGTATTCTAATGATTTTCAATTAATTGGTTCATTGTATGTAGGTGGTCTATTGTTGGATAGTCACTTCTGAAACCTGCTTGTTTCCATGGCTGATTTTCATGCAGAGTGTGTGATAGACTGTTTATGCAAATGTGAATAGTTTATATATTAGGTGACACTGTAGCAGGAAGATAATTTCCAAGGTTGCGATTATCTCCTTTTTTCTGGAGTAGGATCACTATCCCTAGACAAAAGTTTTTATTCTTTCTCATGTGCACTGTGTAAATAGCTGTGCTTGTCCTTTGTGAAAGATTTCTCCTGCATCTTGTAGAAAGTCTATTGTTATGCTCTCCTTGGCTGAAGCTTTCCTGAGTTTCATATTTTGTAGAGCAAACAATACTTCGTCCTCTGGGATATCACTAGTATCTATCAAATTATCAGTTTGTGATTCTTTTTTTTTTTTAAAGCATACAAATTTTCATAGTATTCATCATTTAATTTTGATAGCTTGTTGCTACATTTGATAACTTTGCCATTTCTTTATCCTTTTGTGTAAGCATCCGTTGTTTGTGGGTATTATCTGGGGCTTGGGTAGGTTTTAAATTCTTTCTCCTCATGTTTTTCTTCTCTCATTCTTTAGTTTTTTAGTTTGCCAAGTCCTGCTCTTTCGTTTTTGTCCTCTTTGATTTTCATTTCCATATTTCTGTCTTTGATTAGTTTCAATGTCACTTTTGAGTATTTCCCTGTCTTATTATTTGCATTTATATTGCCTTCCATCTCTGCGGTTTTCCTTCTTATGTTTGTCAGACTCATCATCATCATCATCAGTCTTCCAATGTCCGTCATTAGGCATAAACCTTCCCTAGGATTCGCCACACTTCTTTATCATGGGCATTGCGGAGCCAGTACTTTCTGAATTTGTCTTGCTCGTCTCCCCATCTAATACTATGCCGGCCTCGGTTGCGCCTGTGATCTCTGGGGATCCATGCCGTGAGTCTCAATGTCCATCGGTTGACTGCCATTCTTGCAACATGGTCGGCCCACTGCCATCTGAGATTTTTAATGGATTCTATAATGTCCCTGACTCCTGTCTTCTTCCAGATGTACTGTGATGTCTTGCGGTCTCTCCATGTGAGGCCCAGCATAATTCTTTCATGTGCACGTTGCATGGTTCTCAGTTTGCGGATCTGTCTCTTGGTTAGATTCCATGTTTCAGCTCCATAAGTGACTATTGGGAGGATGCATTGGTTGCACACCCTTCTTTTCAGGATTGATGGGACTCTTTTATTCTATATTACTGTTGCTATTTCAGGAGGCCTGAAATCTGTTCTCCCTTGCCACTCGAAAATTGGTAATGTTTCCTATCATTATCTTATTAGAGTACTTTTTCTCTGTAAGAATCATTTTGTTTCTCTTAATTTTAAAGTCAAATATTATTCTGCACACTATCAATCATACGGTTGCTTTCTATTTCTACTTTGTCTTTAATGGTAACACCTTTAATGTTATTGATCTTGTTAACTTTTATGTGGTCAATTTTTTTTTGTTACACCATTCAGGCTTCTCCAAGTCCACTTGAACCTTCACAACTGTCTGCAGTTGAAGGTAAGTGATTGTCCATTCTATTATAAAGAGAAAGAGAATAACAAGTTCAGTGGTATAGGATTTCTAGTCAATAACAACATTGCAAGGAACATTAGTTCCAACTGAATATCAGACAGAATAGCTTGGATAGTAGTTAGACTAAGCAAAAAAAAGAGGTAATCCAGGTTTATGCACCAACCTCAAAAGGTTCTAACCAGGAGATTGAAGAATTTCATGATGACATCTGTAAGATAATGGATCAGAAGACAAATTACTTAATACTCATGGGAAACTTTAATGCCAAGGTGGGGAAAGGAATGGTTGGGGAATCTAGTGGAAGGAAATATCGAATAGGCCCGAGAAGTGACAGGCGAGTCAATTATTAATTAAATGGATTAAATACAACTCTCTCTATATATATATCTATGTTTGTATTGTGGATGTGAAGTGATCCAACTGAATGTTGATCAAAGTGACAATTGGAAGGTAAAGAGAAAAACTCAAGAGAAAATAGGAGTTACATCTCAAAATTTATTATTATTTTGTGGGCATCTTTTGATGCATTTTGACGTGTGCCAGCCATCTTTTTCAGAGAAAAATTTTGAGATGTAATACCTACTTTCTCTTGAGTTTTTCTTTTCACTTTCTTCAACATTTATATATGCACACACACACACACACACACATTACTATGTGAAAAAACATAAAAACACCCTTAAATATGTATCTGTGTGTGCGTGAATATATATATTATCAAAAAATGGATGTATAATCTGACAGATATAATTATAAATGCGTTATATTACTTTGGAACTCTATTTAAAATGATCTCTGATTATTACACAGTGAATGTATCATTTGACTAAGACAGTAAGAATAGAATAAACAATTAAAGAAAATGAGGCTGCTGTGGGGATTGAACCTGCAGCAACCCCATTTTCAAAGAGTTTCAAAGTAATATAATGCATTTATTATCATATGTATATGTGTGTGTGTGTGTGTGTGAAATAAAGGATTCGCTACACAAAAAAGTTCATTTTTCTGTCCTGTTTGCACTTCTTCAGGTGAATGATTCACTTTATTTTAGATCCCTATTTAGGACATATCCTGGGGGTGTCTATTTTTATAGTATATAGGACCTTCATCTTATTCTATTTACATATCTATTCTTTCCTTTTTTTTCTTTTCCTTGTTTAGTTGTTGGTCACTGCTTGTTTTTTTTTTTTCACATATTGGAAGTACTTTGCTCGCTGGTAGTTATAGATTACAAATTAGTGGGAGATACTGTCAGCATTTTCCTTATCAGTATTGAGTAAAAATGCAATGTTCTCAGGGAGGATACATACCACAAAGAACATGTTTGAACAACATACTAATAAGGAAAATGCCCACAGTATGTTTCTTGCTATTTTATAATTCATAACTAAAGAGTGAATTAGGCACAAAATATTGACATACATAGGATCATTTTCTTTTAAAATTTTATTTGTAATGTATTAATAGTTCTACTTACTTTGATGAATATGTTTGAATTTTTTACATGACTTCAAATTTTGACATCACGATAATACAATTATTGACTGTGATTGTGAGTACTAGTTATATTTATACATAAAAGAGTATTCACTGTAAAAGGGGACATATTTATGACTAGATGTGTGCGTGTGCGTGTGCGTGCGTATTTAAATACCTTAATATCTATTAATAAGTATCTTGACTTGAATGATTTATACCTGAGAGCCAGAGAAATATATTTATCATTTTTTTTTTTTTTTTTTTCAGAGTCTTCCAATTCAATCCTCCGATGACCACTGCCTTTCACGGAATCCGTCCTCACAGTTTCTTGCTCCATCATGAAACACCTCTTATTGCCTCTGATAGGAGTCTCAGAGAATGCAAACCAGCTCAGGGAATCACTTTACGATATCTGCACGCTCAGAAAGCAGAAAATAATGAAAGAGGTTTATTTACCAGAAATCTGCATGGAGCCTTATCTGCCTTATGCTCGAGTTGCCCGATTTACATCTCAAACCCAGGTTCCATTCTAAAACGATCTTTCCCACAGCAAATTATGAAAAACTTCCTTTACCCCAAATTTGGTCCTTGAACTGAAACATTCTGCTCTATTTTTCAAGGGCGCCAAGATTTTGTGCGCTTGGTAATTTTGAAAGCCTATAACTTGTTTGTGTGTTGATGTATTGTCAAAACTGACATGACAACACAACCACATAATTCTAGCCCATTGTTGTTTGGCAATACGAGTCACCTACAGTGGCAGGACAAACTTTTTTTTTGGTGAATGAAGTTGCCGGCAGAGTGCTAAAGGCTGACAGAAAAAAAAAAAACGTAATACCTGATACAGGAATACTTTGGATAGTGCTGTTTTGATTAACGTGGGTTTTAATGTATACTTAAGGTATTGCCATACTAATTGATATAACTATATACTAGCCGAAAAAAGGTACTCATTAAAGTATAACAGTGGCAGTCCTAGATCCAGTTGTGCCATCCTGCAAATATCTTTTGGATTATTTTTTAGATTTTTTTAGATTATCTAAAAATTTTTTCAGGGTTCCTCTGATATATTGCACCCACCCGCCCAGAACTCTGGCACCCTTCATCGCAATTACTGGGTCTGGTGCTCCTATGTTATCCCATTCAGGAGAAGGGGCCTGTGATAATTTGAGGAGATTGTGTTCTTTATCCTGATGAGAAAGTATATGCAGATATTATTCTACAGGCTCATGACATCCGTACAGATACATATCCCACCGAACCCAGGTGGCCTTCACTGGATTTCGGTGTACTCACTCATTCAGTTGCCTCAATAGATCAATCATTGATAGACTTTCCCTGCTGATGACAGATGCTTGTTGTCAAAACCAGGGTTGCCATTTGGTATTTTCTAAGACCAAAACTGGGAGAATTTGGTACTGAACAAAGCTATTTGGTTCCCAAAATGAAAATTTGGTACTGGAGGAAAATTACATATAATAAACATAACTTACACTCAAATTTTTCGTGCACTCCTAGATTTTAGGTTATTTGATTATTTTTACTACCGAAGCAACTCAATTTGGTCCTGAGACCATAAAAATTTGGTCTTGTGTGGCAAAAGACATCTGGCAACCCAGGTTTATACTGAAAAGCCAGGGCCTTTCCTAGAACAGCTGTTGCTGTATTGGCAGCCCCAGCAGAGTTTAATGGCTGTACAACCTGGGGAAAAACTGTAAGGCTGTGCAAGAAAATGATAATGAAACAAAAACAAGATAAAAAGTGTGAGACATTAGAAGAGTAACCAATACACACACACATATATATATATATATATATATATCAAAGGAGCCACTTAATAAGCAAAGGATAGTAAAATTGGAACAATTTACCTTCATTGTTATAAATTCATTGTTATATTATTAAATTCATTGTTATAAACAACTTTACATCATAAGAAACAATATGGATTTTATTGACCTTTTAACCTTTTAACACAAACTTTTAATTCATTATTCAAATTGTTTGGGACTGATTGATTTTGATAACAATAACTGTTTGATAACATTATCTGTGATTACAATAACTGCATCCTCTGTGTGTGTGTATATATATATATATATATATATATTACTTGTTCTAACAAAATTGTATGTATCTCACTCTGAATCTGTTTAGATGCAATCTGTTCCTTTACTCTGTGATAAACTTGACTGTGTGCATTTCCTGAAGGAACTGCAAGTGTGTTCGCAAACAAAAAATCACGAGAGAAAAAACTTCCACAACCTTCACAAGGGAAGTAACTGAATACTCTGGAACTGCAAAAGTATGGGTCCGGTTTAATATTATAGTTACATTGTAAATAGAACATGCCTCTAAAACTTTGAACCAACTTTTTTCAGGACTGTATGTTAGTGCAATATCAGGCATTAAGACGCACCAACTACCATTGAATAAATAAATTAGTAAATAAAAATACAGAGAAGAACAATAGTGTGCTTGCACTGAGTGCAATCACACTAATTACTGTGTTTGGTTCAATCTAACCTTATATAATCTCATTAGAAGTGGAATGTAGAGGTTTTATCACCAACTCGACCAAGGTATGCCCGGTTAAACTTGGCATGTCCGCATCGGAAAAGAAAAAATATATGAAGAGATTCCAAGATCTGACAGAGACTGCATCTGCATAGATCTGGTATTCCAATGCTGTGACAGAAAACCAACGAAACCTGGTGATATTGTGTGGTACCGCTAGGGTGCCCTGAGTTTGGTGATAGATATAAGCTCTGACACCATGCGTGACCTCTGGATCATCATCTGATGGAGGCTTTGCTGGAGGAACTAATACTCTTTTCAAGGCAGAAATTGTAAGGAGTGATTTTATAAAAATATATAAGTACCTCTGTTGAATATCTATATAGATTTGAATTGATTCAACATATTTCTTCCTGTAAAACTGTGTTAGTTTATGGATCTTTTTCTTTTTTCATTGGCTCTTTCCACCGAAAACAAAGTAAAACCCATATGTATAAGAGACATTATTTCCCTTTCATTTTGACCTTTGATTTGGTGTGGTCATGATATTCTGAACATTTTACTTGCATACAATCTTCTAAAGCAAAGTGATCAAAAGATTACTATTCCTTTTGGAAACATGCCTGAACTGTTTTTAGAGACACACCTAGACACAAGACAAGTTCCATCTCTTCTGCCTGTTTTGGTCACATCCTGCCGGATTGGAATCGCTTCCTTTGTATCAAGAACTGCCTTCTGCTAATCTTTGTGGGAACAGCTTCTCATTGTCAGTGCCAGATTAAGTAAGTAGCAAAAGTAACGCATGCTACAGGCCCCACAATTTACGGGCCCCCCGCGCCAAATGCTTGCAAGCTATCCATTCTAATTCAGTGATTCTGCACTAGCCTTACCACTTTGGTAATATACCACCTTCAATTTTTATGAATGACTGGGTGTTCGAGGTTAGCGATTTTAACCAATTATCACCTTTAATTGAGATTATTATACTAACAGTGTTTTATATGAATGTGGTATCTGTGATTCATACGCGGCACATGAATATGGTTGTATTTCAAATTCAAGTTATAGCCGCTTCACAAAAATCAAAATGAAATTACCGAAATGTCAGACATTATTGTATAATTTGGCTGTTTAACAAATGAAAAAAATCGATTACTTTACTGTGCAAGAAAAAAATTTTATGCATTCTCATATTCATCTGTGTTTTTCTACATTTAGGGCCCTTTTATAACATATGCTACTGGCCCCGCACTAGCTTAAACCGGCCTTGCCTATTGTGCCTAATTAGACATGTCTTTGTTACAGAATTGACTTCGTTTGCATCTTTGCCTTTGACAAAAAAAAAACATTATCACGCACTTTTTTTATTTATTTACATACATTTCTTACAAGTTTTTCCTAAACTTGTGTTCCGTCGTGGAATAATCTTTCCTCTTGGATTTATTTTAAAAAACTACTCAAAAGCACTTCTTAAAAAAAGCAGAAGAAAGACGAAAAAGTAAGTTTTGGGACAATAATGAAATTCTGCTAATAACATTCCTGAAGAACAAAAATATGGGATGTCTATAAAAGAAGCATTTTCTGTGCTTGCAAATATCATACCAAAGGAGACATACCTATTAGGGGGACAACTTTATAATGACATTATATATATTAGGCAACCTCTGTGGAAGACATGAAGAAAGAATGTTTATTTTTAGAGCCTATAAAAAAAGAGTAATACCATAAAGATGAACCTACCATCTATTTAGATGATATACACAGGGAGAAGACTGCTCCTTTGATATATATTATCAATATGAAAGGTAAGTGTCAAGTTATTTATTGCTGGGTAAAAGAGACATTACCGATCACTGTGGCCCAGTGGTTGAGTGTTTGCCTCTGGTTTGGTAGGCTGTGGTTCAATCCACTGCTGAGTCTTACCAAAGACTTTAAAAAATGGTACTAAATACCTCTCCACTAAGTACTCAGCACAAGAACTTGGATTGAGGAACTTCTGTCAGAGTTCAAGCGGCTACGGCCAAATCACGTTGAATGTACTGTTGCCGTCATCAAACAACATTGAGCCTGGTCTGTACCTACATGAGTGACCATTGGGGAAAACCAGGTGCTATGAGCAGAGTGAAGCTTCAACAAGCCTGGCAACCCTAACCCAGCGACACCCTTGATGAGGGTATAAGTGGAAAATGATGATACATACATTCAAAAGAAACATTTGAGTGAGAAACAAGATAAGTATTATAATAATTTCTATACCTTATTAATTTTTTGCTATTATTTACTTTCATCTCAGGCTGGTTTCCCTTCAGCAGTGAGTGAATAAATTAAAAGTGAAGATCAGAATAAAGATTAAGTTCCTGGTGAGAATCAAACTCACAACCCTCTATGCTGGAAGTTGGCTCAGTTAATGCCCAACCAATAATTAGATAAATGAATTGAATTCCTGTATCTATTTGGAATATATTAATGAGTAAACATTTTTTCTAGAGTTGTCTGAAAAAGTTCACAGCTTTATGAAGGTAAACCTGACCTGCTTTGTGGTCAAAATAGTAATGTACTTCCCACCAGCACCAAAGGCTGGTGTCCAAGCTTGGGTAAAAGGATTTTGAATTCCATTTGGCTGTAACACCCACCCCGTTTAAAACTACTAATGAAGATTGCCCCCGCCACATAAGTGTTGGGGGTCTGCAAAAGTACGGGGATGTGCTAGAGATTCGGAAAAACCTGGTGTCACTTGATCCCCACTGATAACCTCCAGATATCTGAAAAAGCTGAATATCCTAATAGGTCAACGAATTTTGTTTTCTTTTTTATCGATGTATTATCTTCTTTGTGTTATTTTTACATTTTAGCCATCAATGGAGGTTTGGTCTCAGGGTTGCCGAGGTAACACCCTTCTCCATTACGCCATCTGGCGGGGCAATCTAAAGATGTGCAAGTTCCTGCTCCGACTCGGGATGGACCCCTACCTCAAGAACTCGGCCGATTTTGATGCCTTCACGTATGCTGCCTACCATCGGCAGTACAAAATGCTACTCTACCTCCTAACCGAATGCAAATACCCAAAGAATACTCCCATCCAATTCTTCAGTCAGCAGACGGAAAAACTCCTCCGGGAGAAACTTCAGGAGTCGAATGGATACGATTACGTAGCAGAGTTCCATGCACTCATGGCATCGGAGCAATTGTTGGGTCCCCGCAAAGGGGAACGGATGCAGGCTCTTCGAGCGGCAGCAATGATAACTTGGGTTTCCTCCGATCTCCGCCAAGCCTGGGATGTCTATTGCCGCTTGCTGCAGTGCTACTGTACACGCCCTCAAACGTTGGACAGTTATTTTGTTACCGGAATGGCCTGCCTTCTCTGCCGCATGTATGCCATCCACGGGAAGCTAAATGCCCCTTTCGGTGAGTTCATTGTACCTTTAGAGGCAATGTTTCGCTATGTTATCCAGAAATGGTACTTTATGCAAAGGGCTGACGTACGTCGACCATTGTTTGGTGCCTTGTCATCCAGCGCTTTGCAGGAACTTTTTCTCCACCTTCTGAACCTTCTGGAACTGTTGCACGGACTGCAGGCACTAGAGAGTTCGAGCCTGCAGCTATGCTTACCATTTGAGACAAACCCTAGCGAAGTAGACTCCGAAAACCCCTTGTTGGACACTGACCAGACAATTGTGTCTGTGCGTCTGCACGGACGATGGGAAATTTTCGATATGGTCCTGCGAGAAGAAAATATCAGCGAGGCTATTTCACGTAATTTCTATTACTCCTATCTGAGCGGTAGACTGGATTCCCTCGAGACGATCGGACTGAAGACTTACAGCTATTTGCACGACTCCGATCATCTTTTTCCAGCGGGACAACCCCTCCCGTTACAGTGCATCGTTGCTAATCTCATTCAAGAACAACAATTAGAGTTTGAGGACAAACTTCCATCATATCTCCGCACGTTTGTCCAACGGCACAAGATTCTCAAATGAAGTTTTTAAAATTTTTCTCTTAGAAGCCTCAACTCTACCTCTTGCCAAAGCCGGCAGAATTTCCGAAGATCATCTTTGCGCCGACCCTGCCATTCCATACCCACTCCCCAGGAGTGTGAGGCACATCTGTGAGACACATCCTCCAGGTCCAATGATATCTGAATCAACTTCCACCCCCAGATTCATGAACAACAGTGCCCATGCGCAGACAGCACCCATCCTATCATTTTTGTTGTCAGAGGGAGGCTAACAGGGGCTACATCTTGCCTAAAGGTGACCTGGAACTGTGCGAGGCAGAGGCATTGAGCTCTCTGAGGTATTTTTATATACGCGCATATCTGGTGGAATGAATTGACCATGTCCAGTAGCAGTTGGTTGGTCATTGTTCCGATGATGTCTGAGGCCGTGCCATCATTGGTGGACTTGAATGCGGCTTGGAGATTCGCACAGAAACCTGTGTGAGAATGTTTTTGAATTGGATTTGACCCAGTGTAATGACCCTCCCACTCTCCTACTCTGAGATGTCGAAGATGGTGGCCTTTTTGGCTGCAAGAGCCGCAAGTACATCAGTGAAAATAAAGAAGCAACCATATACTGACCTATCTAAACTTTACAATGTCTGTACATCTGTGTTCTTCTAAAATCCATCATATGTTCACTGCATAAAAACTCTTTGAGATTTAGAAAACCCATACAACTTTGATAACAGTCAAATAAGTCATTAGCTGAATTTTTGATCTGATGCTTTCACCGTATGATATTTAGGCTATGTGATTAATCGAAAAGCATTGCATTAAGTGCATTATCAAGGAGAGAGATTATGTTGAAAAATGCTTGCAGTGTAAAGTGAATGCTTTTTTGATCATTAGCACACAGACTAATTGATATAACTATGTAAGTCATTTCCAAAATTTTAATGTTATTTTTTTTTTGTTCAATAACAAATTTTGAGGACATTATTCAATAGTAATTATAAGATTAAACTATATAACAATATTAAATTCATAAAATGCTGACATAAAAATCATTTTATATATATATAAAACTCTCTTTAAGAGAAAATATTCAATGTACTTTGTCTTTCATATAAGCACTACATTTAATACTTGTAAAATAATAAAATACCGACATACATAAATTTCTTTTTAACATAAGATGATCTTATGTTAATAAGATCATCTTAATCTTCTTATTGCAACTTTTACTCAGGCCAATTTCCCCCTGGGAAGTGAGTAAACATGAAATTAACTTAAAATATCGTAAAATTAGAAAACACTAACCTAAAACTTTTTCTCATATAAAACTGGCTCCAAAAATTATTTTTTAGTGTACTCTTTCATATAACATTACATTATGATACTTGTGAGATCTTAAACCACTGACATAAAACTCTTTGTTATGTAAAACTGGCTTTATGAGATAATCTTCAGTGCACACCCTCTTTTTCACATAACTCAACATTTTAATTCTTGTAAAGTCATAAAACACCGATGAATGAATCTTTCTCTCAGACTGGTTTGAGTTACAGATTATACAAAACCAGTTTTTTGAAAAAAGAGCATTCGCTTATTTTCTCTGCGGTTTTCAGTGCATATTATTCTACTTTCTGTTTAAGTGCCTAAAACCTTTTGAGACTCTTGGGACAGGTATATCCTGAGGTTTCTATGACTGCTGGGGTATATATATATATATATATATATATATATACGTCCTGTAGATCTCCAAGAAGTCTTGTGGGACATTTTAATTCAGGCATTGAGCACCATGATAAGTTAGTCTTGAACAGTGGTGTAGAGGTGAAAAAAGAAATGAGGGAGTGTAGGGTTGCCTGCTTCCGGGATGTGAGGGAGACTTGAAGCCAATCTGAAAATATTTGAAATTCCACCGATTTCAGAGACGTTTTGAGGCCATATGTGATGAGAATTTGTACTTATACTGGCTAATTTTTCTCATCAGGGAATTAATCAAAAAGAGAATTTTAGTAGTATATCGATACTGAGGGAATGATGTTCTGACTCGTAAAGGTAAAGAAACGCTATTCCCACCTGCTCCCCCCAATACTTCACCACTGGTCTTGGAAGGGTTAAAGAGTGAAAAGGATCTCTGGCCATGGTATGATGACCTTTGTCTTGTTACATATCATATTGTCATATTGTTTTGCTTGACAAAATCAACCTACATCTCAATTTATTGGTTAGTTTTTATTGTAACTTTTACTCAGGCTGATTTCTCTCTGGGAAGTGAGTAAAAAACGTTTGATTGGAAAATAGAGAAGACAGAAGTTCAGATAACATCCTTAAACTCTTCTGTCTTCGAGCTGAACTTTGGTAGCTCATTTGGTAGAGCAAGCCGGTACAAACGGTGCTTCCCGTTTGGGATGTGGGTTTGAGTCCCACCTAAGGCTTATTCTTTATTTTCTGATAAACACTATATACTCGTAGCTGTAGGGAAATCGGCCTGAGTAAAAGTTGCAATAAAAAGCCACTAATAGATTAAGATGAATGTAAAAGGTAGTCATAAATATTTAAAATAATAATGATTTGTAATATTTCATCTAATGAAAATGAAAAAACGAAAAAAATGTATTAAAATCAACCTATTAAGACGTCAGGTGTGCTTTTCCCCTCTTGCCCTGTACATTGATCACCCACAGCATGGTATGCTGCCTAAAGACGTTGGTCACATGACAAAATCTATTGACTGACTAATTGTCGTGTTGTTTTGCTGAACAAAATTAATCAATTAGGTATTAGCTTAATGACATTAGATGTGCTCTCTTTCCCTCTCCTTGTACGTTGATTTTGAAAAAAAATTTTGTTGTTCAAAGAATGAACTTAGGATTTCAGTTCAAAGCAAGGCTGGCCCTAAGCTTCCTGGTACCAAGGTGAGCTGAACTTTAGCGCCCTTTAAAGTATACTATTATCTCATAAGAGACTGTCAACCAAAACTGTCAACATAGGTTTCTTCAGTTTTTAAGTTGGTCTGTCTGCCTGGCTGGTTATGTATATATATATTACATCTACAGGCCACTCCAATGGAGTTAGAAGGCTGAAAATTCAAACATTTACTCCTTATATCTAGAAGAAGCATTTTTTTTTCTTTTCTTTTTGAATCATCTCCCCCAATAAATTTTTAGGGGGGGGTGTCAATTTATGTTGTGAGTTCATGCTAAATTGGTCCCTTAGTTTGTGTCTGGCAGCATTCACTCTTGCTTTATGGAAAATTTAGAAATTTTTAGTGATCACTGCCCAACAAAAAACCTATTCACTGATTACCCCTTTTTTTCTAATTTTTCAATTATCACCCCCAACATGGTATGCTGCCAAAAGATGTTGGTCACATGACAAAATCCATTGAGTGACTAATTGTTATGTTGTTTTGCTGAACGAAATTAACCAAGTTGGCATCATCTCAACAACATAAGATAAGCCTTTTTTTTCTCCTTCCCTTGTACATTGATTTTGAAGATATTCTGTTGTTCAAAAATAAACTTACGATTTCAATTCAGAGCTAGGCTGGCCCTAGGGTTCTTGGTACCTGAGCAAGCTGAAGTTTGGCGCCCTTCAAAGTATAATATTACCTTATTTACAGGGAGAAAAATAAGTTTATTGAAATGAGTTAATGACAACAATCAGGTAAATTTCCTTTGCCAATTGTTTTTCTTAGTTTCACGTCCATAAAAAAATATTTGACTCTCAGACATTCCTGAAAAATCCAACTTCACATCGAGGAATTGTTTTTTATCTGTCTTAATTCTGTTTAGTTTATTCATTTTCCATTTTTGGGAGGCTCCCTCTAGCACTTTGTGCCGTGGGTGACTATTGTGTTTCCCCGTACCTAGGTCCGACCATGGTTCAGAGTCATCTCTTTATGCAGGTACACCACTGATTTTCCAACCATTGATTGTCTGCAAGTTCATTCAATCTGTAAAAAAACTAAGGCTTATCATTTATTATTTTATATCAAAACTGAAAACTGAAACAGATTAAAGTTAAGGGGAGTGAGCAAGTAAAAGAGGCACCAGGATATTTACCAAAGAATTTCAAATACATTCTACATTTTTATATTTTATTTAAAATCAAAAAAGTTTTACTGTAGGCTCATAATTCTATAGAGTATTGCAAATCAAAATATCATAAAAGAATATGTTATTTATTTTTCTCACATCTTAATCATAAAATGAAGATAAAACGAGGCAATATGGATAATGTTTGAAGACATTACAGCTGCCTCTTTCCTCTACGCTTCATTTTTGAAAAGTTATCATGATATTATTTTATTATAATCCATCCAAAAGAAGTTTAATTTTTAGAGAAATTATTGAAAATGCATCATTCTTGAAGAATGTGCTTAGGGGGAGTGATTGCTCCCTCTTCTAGATATACCACTGCCCTAAAAGTGACCCCTTTAAGGTTCCACAAATTCTTTATTGCCTCATCTCCCAAAATTTCACTTGCACTTGAAATCCAGGTCCTAATTAAAACCAATATTTGATGTTTCTTCCCAAAACTTGACAGCATTTGTTGGCTTTTTATGAGTTTTTAGGAGATGAATACAGAAGATTCCACTTGAGCAGAATATGTCAGGACCACAAATTTAGGTCCCGTTCAGCAGTCGTTCCTTTTAAACAGATTTGCATGAAAGTCTGTGATCATTTCATACATTTGATTCTATTCTTCCATAATTGGCTCTACTAAGCAGATATTCCCTGTAACTGATGTCCGAGAATCTACTGTAGTTATAAAAGAAAACACGAAAACAAAAAATGAGAGATCTTCAAGAAATCATTATGAATCACACAGATCTCAACCTTCTCAACTTCTTTCAATGAAACACACTTTTGGTTGGTTGAACTATAAAAAATACCCTCCACATTCATAAATAATTTCAGTTTAAGATTCTGTAACGAGACCAGTTTTGTTCCCCAAAATATCATATATGATATGCAATATAAGTATATGCAATCTAATAATATATATATATATATATATGAATGTAATATAATATATTCTTCTCTAAAAAGAGGCCCTGCTCTTTCCTCGAAGCTTATGCATCTGGAGAAGCCTTCAGAATGGATTGTCTGAAACGTGGTAAGAAAATCAGCTAGATGAAGGATGAGTTTAATGACTCTGTATGAATAAATATATATATATATATATATATATAATATTGATATTGTATCCATAAATATTGATTACTTATTGTTTATCAATAATCACAGTTTTTCAGTAATCACAGTTTTGTTGGCTTTTTATGAATGTATAAAAACAAGTATTAAAAAAACACAACACAAGAAATTGTGTATAATATTTACAAATCAGACAAATCTCAACCTTCCAGGGTTCTGTCTATAAAACTGACTCCTGGTAAATTTAATGAATTAAAACTCCAATTCTCTATGATCAGATTTGATTTGATTTGCAATGGAGCTGGGAAGAAACCTGAACCTTTCTGGTTGGTTTAAAAAAGATCTCTACTAGTGTAAAACTGGCCAGACAGAATTTTGAGAATAACAGAACATTTGAAAAACTGAAGAGGGGAGAAAAGGGAATCTTTGATTCACAAGAAAATCTTTTTGTCAATTTAAAAAACAAAAAAGGAAAATTCTTTTTGGTGATTTAAAAAAAAAGGTTGACAAAAAAAGAAGGAAATTTTTTTGATGACTTGAAAAAATAATACTTTAAATGATTCTTAAAAAAAAAAAAAATCTTGGTTGACTTGAAAAACAAAGAAATTTTTTCTAATCCATTAAAAAAAAGATATGTTTTGGTTGATGGAAAAATATTTTTTTGTTGATTTCAAAAATCTTTTTGTCACAGTAAAAAAAATTATTCAAAAGGAAGTGATTTTTTTGACAGTTTAAACGATTAAAGAAAAGATTTTTGATTGATTTTTTAAATTAATCAAAAAGAGGAAAATTTTTTTGCTAATCTTTTCATTGATGAAAAAAAAAAAGGAAATTTTCTGGTTGATTTTTAAAAAAAAGGAAGAGAAAATCTTTTTGTTGATTGAAAAAAATTGGAAATCTTTGGATCAATTTAAAAAAAACGAAAGAAAATCTTTTGGTCCAAGAGATGCCAGAATGCTCAAATATTTTTTCTTTTGGTGCTAAAGTTAATTCTCTGACTTTTTCTTTTTGTTCCAATGTTATCAAAATCCACCATCTTTTGTATTTTTTGACAAATTTTATTTCTATTTTATTTCTTTATTGTTATACCGCTTGGATGGCAAAATGTGATTTAAAATTTTTTCAACTGAATGAAAAGAAAAAAAAATACTGAATGATGAGATTACCTCATGAGAAATTTTTTGCCCCGGGGGCAATGAATCAGAAAGTGATTCAAGACAATCTGTAGACGATGATGAAGGCAGTGGAAGAGGAGAAAAAATCTCATATCCCCAAATGGTTAAAATATTAAGTGATATAAACCATGAAATATTGTGATATTAGACTATTTCGTGGGCCTTACGCATCAAACTTGAACCTTGAGAAAAATATTGAGTATTATCAGTAACAAAATGAAAACTTGCTCAGAAAATATTCAATTTTATGTATTATTTATATATGTAAAAAATATTTACCTTTTCTATATAGAAGTATTTAACTTGCCACTGTAACTTCTCAAATAACACTATGCAACGTGAAAACTGTTTTTTGTTTCTGGGGAATAATTGTTTTCTGATTGATTATAGTGACATGCAGAAAATGCCAGTCATTTCCTTCTAAATTAAATTCTGTGATCAGGACAGGAATAATTTGAAAACCACTTATTTTTAATGGGCCAACAGGCAGATTTGAACTTTTTTTAATCACATGCAGTAAGAAAAATAACTGCTCATGAATATCAGTATGATGGCCCCAAAAGCAAAGTCTGAAGTAAATAATTTCCATTTTCTATTCTTTTTACTCATAAACAATTAGGAAATAACACTCACTACCCAGAAACAAAAACCCTGTTGCATGGTGTAACGTATCAATTGTGAAAAGAAAAAAAAATGTAAAATCTTTGCATATCAATTGGCTTCACGAAATTTATATCCTTGCTGAAAACAATATTATAACCAACATATAACCAACATATCATGCTGATTTATTAAAACTCTGCTCAAACAATCAATCATAATTATTATCATTACTGTTATCAATATTTAATTAATGCTATTATCAATAATGGAAAACAATATTAATTGTAAATTGTAAAGTCCCACACAGTCATCCACTTGATGTTAAAAACTGTACACAACTTACGTGCACAGTTTTCAACATCGAGTGTGCGGAAAATTCATGAAAGAAAAACGGAAGTTGATGCATAAGTTATATTTGTTTAATTCACACACTCCCTCACTCGATGTTAAGAACAGTGCACAAATCGGGTAATCCACGTACCCACTCACTCAATGTTAAAAATTGCGCACAAAAATTGTGTGCCATTTTTAACATCGAGTGAGCGAGTGTATGGAACTTCACAATTTACAATCGGGATAGCCATTTACAATCGAGGTAGCCATTCTATAGCCGACCAAAAATTTGGCTGTGAAAACCAAAGATTAACATAATCAAAAAATTTTTATCAACTGATAATAATGATTTTGATATGAAACAAACTGAAGGTGATTTAAAAATAATTTTTTTTCTATGATTGAAGAAACAAACAATTTTTAAAAGTTATTAAAAAAAACAACCCAAACATTAGAAATCTTGGAGTGTCTAATTTTTTTCAAATTACAGAATATTTCTTTTCACACATACAAAGGGTTTTGGAAAAGTTCCTGGTCTTGCCCCCCCCCCCCCATTGGAATTCTCAAAAAAATGAAAATGATAAAACATTCTCTGCAATCCCATTAGTAACCCCAGAAACTTTGATGGCCATAGCTCTCACCATCCTTCTTATTCGGTGACAGACAGACAGACAGACAAAAAAGACAGTGAACTGTAGTAATCTTGAACTTACACCCGAATGGCTTGGAAAGGCCTGTGCCACTCAAAGACCTGATAAAGCATTTTGAGATTCCTGGTAGCAGTTATGCCAAGCTTCATACAAAATTTGATGCAGATCACAGAAATGTTCTTGCATGATGTCACAAAACCTTGTGTAATTCAAAAAAATATAATACAAAGCCTATTCTTAGACTGATTCAGTAGGTTGGTAATGATGAGCATCAGCTTGGCATGTATTTTGGTTGAAGAGTGCTATTACAGCATGTAGGGTCCAGGAACTTTCCAATACTATCTTGTAGACACAGACACACACACACATACACATATATATATATATGTATATATATATGTATATATAATGTGTACTTTATATGTATATATATATATATATATATATATATATGTATATATAGCCAAGCTCTATCCAAAAGTTTGAACATAAGGTGTGAATGTCTTTCTCAAAGAATGTAGAAATTGATAAAAAGTGAAGTTCTTCATTTCGTGGTAAAATGATTTTAAGAGAAATTTTTTTCTGAAATGTCAGGTGAGACATGGGAAATGCCGGGTAACTGGACAGATGAATAGATTGACCATTCTGTTCAAATTCTTCAAAGTTTTAGGTAGCTATATTTATTTATTCTATACACTTACAACACGGGGCACAAAGGCCATTGATCTAAGTTTTAGGTAGCACCTCATATCTATCTATCTATCTATCTATCTATTTATCTATCTATCTAACTACCAATTTCTCTTCATATCTATCTATATATCTATCTATTCCAGTTCATATCTATTCATATATCTACCTATCTATCTATTTGCCTGTCTCTGCTCATATCTATCTATCTATCTATCTCAGTCCATATCTATACATATATCTACCTATCTATCTACTTGCCTATCTCTGCTCATATCTATCTATCTATCTATCTATAAAAAAACTATTTAAAATGATTGAAATCCAAGTACAATCTCGTCAGGTTTGGGATTGTTCACCTATCACTAATGCTTACTTGTGAATTCTCTGTACCAACTTGTACGTGCACATACAATGGAATAATCAAATTGCCACAAGTGATTTTTCTTCCTCTGAATGCAAATGTTAACTAGAGAAATTCAAGGAAATTTATGCTATGCAATGTTTTTGAAATATTTATGCAAATTGGGAAAAAATATTATTATATTCTCTCACGTGTAAAGCTTTAGACAATCAATATTTGAAAAAGAGAAGATTGGTGAATGAATAAATTACTTACCTTACTATGATTGTGTTGCTTCTTATTTCAGTACAGGTTGAGTATCCCCTATATGAAATGCCCAAGACCAGAAATGTTGCGGATTTTTGATTTGGAATACTTGCATATACATAATGAGATGAACATAAACACTTTTGTTCATCTCTTTTACTCCCAGGGGTATCTTCAGCTTTTTTTTGACATTTTCAACAAAACCTTCGTACAGATAAGAGTGGTAATAATTAGTTTTGAATGTGACTTTGTTTCATTTTTCTCTGTGATGTAAATATATACATTTCTAAATTAGTTAAACAAAGATGACCAAGCTTTTACTTTGGTTGGAATGAGTTGAACGCCTTGGAAACCGGCCTGGTTTATCACTGTGAATCATACTACAGTGAAGTTAGGTGTTGAATTTTCCACTAGTGACATCACGTTGGCTTTTAATAAGTTCTGGATTTTGGATTGGTTCGGTTTTTGTAATTTGGGATGAGGGGTACTCAATCTGTATAACTTGTGAATATCCGAAATGATGTATCCTCTTTATCTACAGGGAGCAAAAAAGTATCCAATGCATTTCAAAAAGTTAATTTCAACATCCTCAACATCTTCAAAACTTACAGAATTTAGACCAAAGATTTCTAGTTTTTTGCACATAAATTTCCAACGTTTTAATCTATTTTCAATATTTTTTTGATTTTTGTATTTTTTAATCTTTGGTCCGAATTCTGTCAACTTTGAAGCTTGATAAGGACGTTGAAATGAAAATTTTGAAATTTATTAGATACTTTTTGTACCTCAAGATTATGCTTTGTTTGATTTTCATTATCTAATAATGGGTAATCATTACTTTCTTCATCTTATATTCTTATTATTCATCAACTCTCAGGGGAGGTAATAAAATTTATAAAAAATTGAATATTACTTCCCTTACTAATTCTTACCATTGGAACAAACAAAATTTTAAATGATAATTGATTGGAACGAATAACCCAAGCAAGGCTGCTTGGTTGGGCTATAAGGGGAGATAATCTGAACTCTATCTCCGACTTATCCAACACAAGCATTGGAATAGCATCAGAATTCGAAGTTTAGTGAGTCTAGAAGCAAATTGATATTGAACTTCAGTCTCCAGACTCACTTGATTTCCAAATTTGACCCTGTTCCAGTGGCTGTATTAGGTAAGCCTTGGAGATAGAGTTCGGATTATCTCTCTTCCGTTGTAGCCCAATCTGTCAATCCTGATTTCAAGCCAAATTTGTAGATTATCTCCCTTAGATACATATAAATTACCTCCCTTGACAATTGAAAAGAAAGATTACGTATAAGATGCTATAAGTAATCTTAGATATGGTAAGTTGTTTTTTCCTCATTTAAGATGAGACGCACAGCGAGTAAATTTTTCTCACATATTCGTGCTTTTATCCAGCTTTCTGCTTAAGATTTTTGTTATTTGTCGTTTTCAGAAGTTTTTATTTTGTTGTTGTTGGTTATGGTAAATTTTGTATGTTTTGTAATATTAATATACGAAACTTATTTCATAATCCTCTCTGAATGCTGATGACTTCTTGGTGAGAACTGGTGCAACTTCTTTGCACACGACTGTTGTTCGTGAAAATTGTCTCATTCTTAGCGAAATTGTCAAGATCTAACTGAAATGCCAATAGTTGAATTCAACTATCAGTTGACAATGAGAGAAAAAAAAGAAGAGAGGTTTAGTTGGTACCCCTCCCCACGAAAGGCTGTTTTAAAAATGAGAGTTACACCCCTTAGATTAGTAAGGATCAAGTGAGATAAATTGCTGGTCATCAAGATTTCAATTTGTCAAACCAATACGTGGATAGTACTGTTTAGGCATTGTACCAGACGAGATTAAGCTGAACCTTTTTTGTTAATTCCGGCCAAAAGCTGAAAAGCCATAATTTTGAACTATAGAAGCCTAAAAATCAATAAAAAAAAAGATCAAGCTGTATAGTCTGAAAAACCTGCTTGTTGATAATACATATTCAATTACTTAGTCATAGGTAATTTTGTTGAATTTCATATTCATATAAGCAGAAAACACCTTACCTGTCCATATAAATGTTGACATTTCGATCTTTCTTCGCATCATCATAACAATAAGAATGGAAGTGGCATTTTCTGCCTATCTATATGAATACACAAATAAGCGAAATGTCCAACCCATATTAACGTTGATATTTCAATGTTTATTCACATCATTATCAGAACACAATGAATGGAAGTGACATTTTCTGCCTGTTTATATGAGTACATCCAATTCCTCAAAGAAAACAAAGAAAACAATAACCAAAAGACTCAAATGGAACAAATGTGGTCAGAGACACAGCGGATTTAATTTTTTCAAGTAATGCTTAAAATGAAAGAAAAAAAAATAGTTAAAAAAGTTCTTGATTTTTTGCTGATACTTAGAGGTAAAGTGTTATTACCAAGATTGGCATGTCCTCATTCTCAAATGAAGAGAATTGTGTCTTCAGAGAGTAATTCAAACAATTGAACTCATTTTTTTTTTTTTTTTGCTTTTGTTGGTACCACAATGTTTTGGCTGATCCATTCTACAGCCTTCCACAGTTGTACAAAGACTTTCTTGTAATTTTTGGAAGAGTTGCATGGATTATTGAACTCATTTCTCATGTTTTTAAAAAAAAAAAAAATTCATTTTTTCAACCCAATGGTTACATAAAACAGTTCCTGGCACTGCATGACGTCTCTTCGTATGTGATTATTTCATTTTCTGGGCCATATTTCCAATACTGGAGTCAATATCTCATTTTACCAAAACATTACAGTTGATTTCTAGATCTAAATTTACAGTAAGTCTTGAGCACCTGGTGATGTCATGATAATCTCAATACAGTAAACAATGGCAGGATTGGGAGAGGTTAAAAGTGCTTCTTAAACTGATGAATGATTCACCCAAGGGTGATTGAAATTATTTGGGGATTGAATGTAAAACTACAGGAATAAATGAAAAGTGAATGAGACATGGCTTAATTTACTCAGATATTTATATTTTTCTATACTTATAAAAGTAGTTCTTGTGATAAAAATATACAATAAGAGACATTATTTCTGAAAATCTGATTCTAGATTCTAAGACTGATTTTGATTTAACTTGATGTAAACTAGAATAATTTTAATAATTTTTCTGTTAATTTTTTTGTCAGTCCTTGTTTTCTTTGCAATTTTTTCTAGACGTCGAAAAACATGAATAAAACAAACTCATAAGAAATGAGCTAATTTATGCTTAGGAAATGAATTAAGTCTAAAATCATTCAAAGAGAAGAATAAGGTAAAAACGATAGAAAACAAAAGGAAATCTAGTCATGGGTGAATGAAATTTTGTGAAAAAGACTTGACTGTGAATGACACTGAAATAGTTTAAGAAGCCACTGGGTCAATATGCTGAGTTGAGGTAAGGAGTAGAGAACCTTAAAAATTTTCTTTTATTATTCTTCCACCTATATTTGAGGATATGGAGACTGTGGACGCGTTATTTCGTTGGTCTGTTTTTATCCTTCTTTATTTACTTGAGCAATTTATCATAATCCACTTCCGGCTTGCTAGGCCCATTGAAGCTTCACCAAAACTCTGTTAACCACACATTACTGGAACATGTTTTTATTTTGTTTGTTGCCACTTTCTCATGACACTGGATTATGGGTTAGATTTTCCGGGTTTGAATTCAGAGTTGTCCATCTCCAAGACAAGTTGCCGACCGAGACTGAGGAGCCGAGTCTACCCAGCTATTTACCCATAGCTGGGAGGAGGGGGTTCAAAGAGATTTATTCATGCATTTCCCAGGGACATTTGTCCTAAGTGAATAACACAAATTGTCTCAGCTGGAGTTTGAACTCAGTCTCTATTTTCCGTGCTGTTAATTTTTAGGTCACTTGCACCTTCCCAGAATATCATAGCTGACTTATAGACAAGAATTGACATTATGTCTTTGGTGCCTGTGATATTATAGTAATCTCAATACTGTGAACAATGACAGAAGCAGGAGTTGAATCTTGTATAGAATAATACATGAAAGAGAATAAGGTGAAAAATGACTGAATACATAAGGAAATTCAGTCACGGGTGAATGAAACTTTGTAATAAAGACTCAAGGGTAAATGACACTGAAATAGTTGAAGAAGCCACTAGGTTAAAGTGTAGAGTTGGAGAAGGGTTAAGAAGGATATACTGATGAGAAGTTTTATTGCATGGAGGTCGTAGGAAGTGAGAACAGTAGAGAAACGGCCTTTAAAATCCTTTGCTGAGAAAAAAAAAAACACAAAACAGGGAGCTTGGTTGATTATGAACAATAAAAAAAAACAGTAACAAAACATATTTACAAGTATATTAGCCATTTTTGAGCGCTGTCAATCCTCTTTGGGGAAGTGAGGCTTGTTGTGAGAGTTGGAAATAGGCAGATTTGCACAGCATCAACCTCTCTATCTCGTCGCATGTTTCATGGCATACCAGTGACAATTAAAAAAAAAAAAATCAAGATGGTTCGCATGGGAACAGTGTACAGGGATATCAGAGTTCATGCCTTCTTTGAAGGTATAAATACAAAATGATATACATGAGAAGTAATCAATTTTTTTGTGAAAGCCTGTCAATTAGGCTATATCATTCAAAAACACAAAAATGAAGACTCTTGTCAGCCGGGGATCTTTCAGCAAGATGGGGCATGTATTTTAAATACAGTACCAGACCGTTTATCCATCTTCCAGAATTACCAAAATAACAGCGAGTTTAGAATCTGGAGGGCTTCATGGTAGTATTTGCCTGCATTTTGTTGGACAGAGTGTATTGATCATTGCAGACCATACTTGGAGGGAACGGGTAGGACACAGGCTCTTATGGGATGAAGTGAAAATGATTGACGGGGAGAATAATTGGTAAGTACGATTCCTGAAGGAACTGGCAAGTGTACTTTATTCAGTTGAACTAATCAGTTGACTTAGCACTGATATCAATAGCATCTGGGAACCTCTCATTATAAGGGACTTCTCAAAAAAGGAAAAAAGAAAAAAAAAAAGGAGCAAACAGATTATCTAATGCAAGGGAAGCAACTCTGATGTTAATACCTAAGACACAACCCAGATATAGAAAAACAAACACTGTTATGTGTCCAGTCCAATCGAGCATATGCTCTATGAAGTGATAACACATTCTAGAACAAACAAAAAGGCTGGAGAGTATACAACTGAAACATAGTGAGCAATTGAACGTATAGACAAAGAAAGTAGTCTGACCATATGATATATAGGGATTCATAGTAGTTTGCTGCTTAGTTATAATATCTTTGGAGTGGTTGAATAGTCTTCAGATAAAGATTAGTGAATTTATAGCAGACCATTTTTGAAGAGGGGCAAATTGTATATGCTATAAAGCATTTTATCCTTCAGTTTTCTTTGATTGTTTATTTGTATATTTTACACCTCAACAATTTCAAGTGTATTAATAAAACAAACTCTGCTTTTGAAGTGTATTAATTTGTATTGGTTAAAAACAATTTTGTTCTTTACTTTTCATGGCTTATTCTTTATTTTAAGTATATATCAGCCCTTTTGTCTAAAAATTCGGTTCACCTCCGGTCCAAAGCTCACAGGATAAACGGTCCGGTACTATAACAACAATTATCTTTTTTAAATACATCTTTTTATATAACACACATTTGGAGAGAAAAAAAAAAAAGTTTTCATGAAGTTCAATTTCCCATCAAAATTCGAAGAACCGAAGGTTCTCCAAGACAACGAATTTGTATTATGGTACCTAAAGCAACAGGCTTGTCTAAAATGGCTTGCTGGAGATACGGATGGTCACAGCTAGCACAACGGAGTTCTCTGCCCTTGTCGGGGCAGCTAAGGTTTTTCAATGCACTCTTGAGACCCTTACCGCAAGAACAACACCGATGGCCGTCCTCAGTCACGTGCATTCGTAGATGGTACCTGAAGGGCCAGCCTTTGCGGAACACCTGGCCGCAAACAGGACACTGTAATTTTCTGTTGCTTTTCGCAGCTGCCGCCTGCTTTCGTCCCTTACATTGGCCCCTTTTACTTCTCTTTTCGTGCACCCTCTCGTGTTGGTTTAGGTGCTTCAAGTTGGAGAAGAAGAGCTTACAAAATCGACATTTGTGCAGCAGATGTGTCTCTTGGTGTCTCTCCAGTTCCTGCTCGGTCAGGAACGATTTCCGACAGCTGCTGCATTTGTGCGTGCGGGAACACACTTGACGCCGTACATGCAACTTGAGGGTGTCTTTACGGGTGAAAGACTTGAAGCAGCGGGCACACCTATAGTGAAGCTGACCCTTGTGCTCTGTCTCATGGGATTTCAGATTGCTTTCCTTTGCGAAGGACTTGCCACAAAAAGAACACATGAAGTTCTGCTCTTTCCTTGCATTGTTTTTTTCGAGTGCCATAATGATGCTTGTATTGCCACGGATGTTCCAAGGATTTTTGAAAACATAGACATTTATTACCAGAGTTGGAGCTCAGTGTGTAATCTGCTAACATATAAGCATCATTGCTTTTCAGTTATGATCTTCATTGGGATGTGTCTTGTTCAATTCAATCAAGTCAAGATCTCAGAGTGTAAGATAGGAGTACAATCTATTCTTTTACAAAGAAGTGGCTGATTGAATATTGGAATTTTTGATTCAATGTTGGGTTATTAAGGAATATAAACAAATTTGTTCTGTTTTACTTAAACAACTCAATTTGAGCTTGAATCTGATAAAGCGTGATTGCAATACCTGACTCAAGCATTCATAATACCAAGATGATATATCAAGACAAGTCTCTTTACAAGGTTACAAAACTTGACTGGGCAAGAGATTTGTTATATTGCAAATTTGAAAGGTAAAAGAATTTACCAGAATTCTGTAATATGTGATGCTAAAACTAAAGATACAAATCATTTGGGAATAAGGTAAATATATTTATAACTCCAGCTTAGAAGCATTTGTTGGAAAATTCAAGAATGATAGCTCCAAATTTAAAACTCGATCCTTTTTCTCGTTTTTGGACGTATAATCAATAAACCTGACTACTGCAGGGTCAAACTCCACTACTGCTTCTATGCCAACTGAAGTTGATTACTGCAATGGTTGTATATATAATGAATAAATTTGTAGGAATATAAGACTTGTCAGTTTAGCTCAGTTAGTAGGAGAGCTGCCTACTGATCACTTGGTTGTGATTTCAAATCTGTAGGGAAATGTCAATTTTTTTTACGTTGGTTTGATTTAACGTGATGTGATAGACAAGCAGTGAAGAGTTTACTCCCCTGAAATAGGGGGTAATTTACGAATGGTTGTTGAATCGAGGATTGTTCTTGTTCTTGTTACAGGGGGAGAAGAAGTCAACTCCAAATTGGACTAGAGTTTCACAATTGTAATCCCAAACCTCCATGGGGGGTAATTCACGTATGGGTGTTGGATTCTAGCAACAAGGAAAGGGAAGGTGATTACTTTATATCCAGAAAAGAGAATTGATCAGAAGTTATCCACATGTAGTATTTCAAATGAATTCAAAGGCTTTATAACTGAAGTTGTGCTGTATGGATATTTGTATTCCAGTATTCATCTTATCCAGGCAAGGTCAATGTCTGAAAGATAAGGAGAAAAAAAAAGCACAGAGATTTTAACAGCAAATACAATGAGAATCCTTCAGAGAAACACACACACACATGTATCTGATATTGATGCAATGTACAAGTTACAAAACATTCTGATCAAGCCGTCTATCACTGGACAGGCAATCTAACCAAAACATGGTTTTGAGAAAGTTTGGCAACTTTAAATACTACATACAGACCACATTTTGGGATTGATTCTTATAATAATTATACAATACATCAACAAATTGTGCAAAATATGACTATAACATTGTTTTTACATGTCATTACAGAAAAATGAGGGCAGTAACAGGTGGCCGAGCAGGTAGGTGAGTATTGAATCCAGTGCACCCATTGGCTATGGTCACTCACCTTGGTGGTCATTTTGCCTCTTTTCTCATAAGGGAAACTCACAAAACCAGGGCTTTGGAAAGATGCATAGTAATTAATGGCAAAACTAAGAGTATTATGAACTGTAAAGTTGCAGGTTATATCACCAGAGCGGAGATGGCTGATTATTTTACCATAGAAAATGCTTTTTGAAAACAGTGGAGAGCTCACGTTTCCTATGGTAAATGCCTCAATTGACCCAAGTAGGAAAAACTTAAAAATTGGCTTAAAGATGAATAAAATTAAGACAAAAGTAATGTTCAACAGTAATGTCCAGAGAACAACCAGAAAAATAGAGGCCGAATACTTGGAAGGGGCTAAAGAATATATCTACATACAGCACTTAATAAAGTTAGAATATTTTGAGATTATGAAAGTGAAATAAATCAATGTATAATGATTGGTTGGTTGGAAATCATTAAGTTAATATAGAGACATATTGAAAAAGCTTAAATTTGCTCATACACTTAAATTGAAAAAGTGTATAATGGATGTATAATACAAGCTATGACGTACACACGTGAAACCTGGAAACCAATAAAATCACTTGAAAATGAACCCAGAGTCACACAAAGATCAATGGTAAGAGCAATATACAAAAAAGACCACAGTAAAAGATATCATAGATCAAGTGACAATAATGGAGATGGGCTGGACACATAGCAAGAAGGAAGGATAACAGATAGTGTAAAGGGTTGGTCAACTGGAGCCTAAGGGATAGCAAATAAAGTAAGTGAAACCAGACATAAAATAGAGAGATGAGATGAAAAAGTTTATTGGCAAGACATGGCAGGAGTAAGCACAGTCTCAGTCAGCATTGAAGGGGCTGGAAAAGGCCTTTGCCAAGCAGTGGACCTGAAATGGCCATTGCTGCTACTGATATATGTATATATGCCTCCCTCTCCCTTGTAGCCATGCTGATTCTCAAATGTTTTGAACATTTCTTCCATTTGGAAACTTTCAGAATGATTGAGAGGGAGGGAAGTGGAACTTGGGCTTAACACTTCCTCCATACTAAGCGCCCAGGCATAGCTGCTAAAAGCTGTTCACTCATGGCCAACCTTGGTTGAGAGGGAGTCTCAGATATAAAAGAAACACACACACACACATATATATATATGAGAGAGAGAGAGAGAGAGAGAGGGAGAGAGAGAGAGAGAGAGATATACAAATTAGGTTGAAAAATCTTCCCTTTGACAAAATCTTTTATTTGTATAAAAACAACAAAGATGAGGATACGTGAAACAAAAATACAAATAAAAAGAAATAGTCAATGCCAGACCTACATACATTGATTATAGTATTTTTTACTCATTCTCTCATTTTGAATGAAAATGTCAAATACCCTTATCACTGGGAAAAAAAAAAAGAAAGAAAGAGAAAGCACTTATGTTTATATCATTGTGTATATTACACTTTCTCAGTAATGGGAAACAAATGAGAAATAAAAGATGAAAAATCTCAAACACCATCCGTGTTGATGATTCACCTCTACTGATGACATAATACAACTAAATTCAAAATAATATGAATGCATGTCAAGGTTTGCTAAAAATATTGAGATCACAGATGTAGAGGTCAGTGTCTCCTGATACTTGGGTTACTTAGAGTAAATGTCTCTTTGTTCTACATTATAGTGTAGAGTGGGCTTTACAAGATGGTGTTAATGAAGCATACTAGTTATCATGGTCTTTTAAAAGGAAATGAAAGATAATGAATGACATCATGAGGAGTACAATAAAACCCGATCATAAATAAGACAATAAAAATATTGGACAAGATAAAAGCATAGTACTTGATCTTGATAACGTCCATAGCTTGATATTCTGAAGTCTGCAAATGACAATGAATGACACAATATCTCATTTTGAATCATGAAAAAACTGGTGGTTTGTTTGCTCAGAAATTCTTATCGATTGACAATTATATCATCATGTATTGCAATGATGGCTTTAAATGGATGGCCGACATTCCAACATTGTCTGAAAGTTTGTGTCAAGGAATTCCTGTTCCCTTGTGTAAAAAAGTATAATGAGGTGTCTATGCAAAAAATTACAATGTTAATTAAAGAATCACTAGAATATACCTGTCCTGAAATAACTTGGTTATTTATGTATGGATCAGTTCTAAGGACCCTAAAGCTATTTTATTAGGTAATTTGTTTTTAATAATTCAAGTATCCTAATTTTCCCCAGTTTTTCAAAAGTCTCAAATTCCACTAGTCCTAAAAAGAAGGGTATTCAACCAATGCATCCTACCGATAGTCATCCATGGAGCTAAAACATGGAACCTTACCAAAAAATTTACCCTCAAACTGAGAACCATCTAATGATAACATGAGAGAATTATGCTCAACCTCACATGGAGAGACCATAAGACAGCACAATATATCAATGAAGAGATAGGAGTCTGAGACATCATAGAAACTGTTAGAAAGCTCAAATGAGCTGGACATGTTGCAAGAATGTCAGACAACTGCTGGACATAACGTCACACAATGTGGATCCTCAGAGATCAGGTGCAAGGCTGGGGACAACAGAAAGTAAGTTGGCTTGACAAGCTAAATTCAGGAAGTATTGGCTCTGCGATGCCCACGACGAATCTTGGGGAAGGTCCATATCCAACGACGCATGCTAACAGACTGATGACGATGATTATCAAACATAAAGTCATAAGAATTTCTATGACATTATTTCTATTGTGATGTCATATTCAGAAGGTAAATCAACCAATGAGATTATCCCATTTGAGTGCTAAGAAACAGAAACTAACAAATGGAAAATTTTGTATGTAAGCTCATTACTATAGAATGAGTTTTAATTATACAGTGATGTGTATATTTAACTAATTATATGTAAGTATCACCCTGAGTGATATCATCGGTATATTACATCTGATGTCAAGATTATCTTATCTCTGCAAAGTTGAAGTTGGTTAAAAATTCACATAATATGTATGCGTCAGGCATCATTTTTGTATATACAAGGACTGGAAATTCACAGTTTTGTATATCATTGACAATGATTTCCCTAAATAGAGGGATGATACCTCAAGCATTTGTAGTTAGTGGGGTACAAAACTCAATGACTTCCTCTATGTTGTGCTATTGGCCCACATTTATAAACTTTTTTTTTTATAAACTTTTACTAAATGCAGGTAATGCAAGTATCAATATTTTTACAACCTTGTGACTATGGTCCCCACTCAGCTTCCTGATCTCAATTCACAATTTTTCGTCTTAAAATCTCACCTAATTTTGCATGTCATTATTGTAGACCAGAAAAACAATTATAATTTGTACTTACTCAATCTATACGTTTGCTGCTGACACTACGCGTAACCCAATTGATGGATTAAAACCTCCCGTGAATATAGTAGTGGAGTTATCATACATGCAGAGTACAGAATCATGGATAAAAGACACAAAAAATGTTAGCTGCTCGATAACAGTAATATAAGTATAGTCTCACGCTCTTATCAGACTCAGAGCATTCTACATTGGTACTGTTCAGAGATAGATTGTAATTTCAATCCTGCAACACAACGTCAGGCATTTGACAAAACATTCACAAGAACTTTGAATTTACTGCTGGAGTGCTTAGGCAGCAATAACATGGGGTGCTAGGAATCGTTCCCTATAACTGGGAATGAACCATATGCATATATTCTGAAATCCAAAACTCATCAGGCTCCAGGCATTTCTAATCAGGGGTACACAACCTGTATTAACAAGAATATCTATTTAATCTAAAAAGATAATATAAAATAGCATAGTCGATTTTTAGTCTTATGTTGGTAAATCAAAAAAAAATAAGTGAAAGCTATTCCCACTTGGTGAAATATGTATTTAAAAAAAATTGTTTCAATTATTACTTTCTGTTATAGTGTATTCATTATGCAAGCATGAGTAGGTCATCTGGACCTTAGATTTTTGTGCGTTCTCGTGTAATACTAGCAACTCAATAAACTCTGCATAATTATATTCTGTGAGATACAAATCGTGTAAGAATTGATGTTGAGTTTTTACAGACACTGATAATTCATGAATTCAATTTATTGCACTAGAGTAGACACTATTTTTTGCTATAAACAATTTATGATTGTCAATAAATTTTTGTTACTTGTTACACTTATTTCTACTTTTGAAACGCAAATCGTTACCTCATCATTTTGAAACGAATATATTGATGAACAGATGTAGACTGCAAGTAATCTGTTGTCATTCACCAAGTGAGAGTAGCTTCCCCTTATTTATTGAATTCGCTGTCATGAAACGCAAGATCGCAAATTGCTCAGTTTGATGGTTCGATGATGATGATGATGATATTATTATTATTATTATTATTATTATTATTTTATTAAAAAAAGATTTTTTTTTGAAAGAATGGTATTCATCTTGGCATAAACTAATTTTTGTAAATACGTTTCCCTCCTACATTATTGATATTTCGGTCCTTTGACTCACTTCCCAGAAATTAATGACGATATCTCCAGTTGAACTTTTAAAATTACAGCATTTATTGTCTATCAAGTACCATTTAGATAGTTTTTTTTTTTCAATAATTGTTTATGGGAATTTACAAAGAATGAAAGCAACAAAAAAAAAAACAAACAAAAAAATCTATTGTTGTTTCGAATGTAAAAAAAAGAAAGAAATTAACATAGAAGGTCGCAAGATGAAACGTAATCCTAATTTTCTAAAAAAAAAAAGGAAAAAAAAAGGGAGAAACCCTCTCCCACAAGAATCGATTCTTCAATTTCATTTACTTTCAGTTTTATAGAGGAACTAAATTCAAGAAATAGATATCATCGTAGATTTTTCAGATTAAAATTAAAAAAAAAAAAAAAAATGAATCAATTTTCACTAAAAAAAATACAAAAAAAACCAACGACGGAGAATTTGGTTTTAGATGAAGCCATGAAAAATTTGGATCTTGAGAGATAAGTTCACGAAATAGAAGAAAAATTAAACAATTATTGAACATAAACAAAAACAACACTGATTACAATACGAGGCAGGTTGTAAGAATCAGAAAACAAAGGGTTCTTCAAGTCACTATCACTCTGTTATTACGGAAAGAAATGGAAAATCTCGATAGAATTCCTGTCTACCTAAATTGCATTAAAAAAAATATATATTTATAACTAAATTCCAAAAGATGGATCGTTTTTGAAAAGCAAAGGAATCTTCACACGTGATATTGTGTAGTTTCATCTCATTGTTTGTGTGCGTTTTTCTTGAAGAGCTGTGCCCACTGTGGGTCGATGGCACTGCCACTTTCATTTCACATCCGAATTAAAAATTGAAATGATGGGGATAAGAAAACCCCTTTCAGTAGATGTTTTTCTTTTATTTAAGAGAAAAAAAAATGAACAAACAAAAACACTAAGACAATTATAGGCCGAAGTTCAGATGTAAAAGTGTCTAAGCTCTGATGATTCAAAATAACATTTCTCGTTGTTTCTACTGTGACTAACCCTCATATTTCCGCAATAAGATTCTTGTAAAAAAAAAAAGCTTAAAAAGAAAAATGTATCTGCGTAAACTTGAGAATTATTCCAATATTTCAAATTCATTGTTTCTAAATCACGCACATTGCTTCAAGACAATCGATGAAGTATATAATTGTGTCAGAAAATACTAGCTAGAAGTTACATAACATCACGTTTCACAGTATTCACAATTTAGGCCAACGACTGATGAAGAACAGACATTATCAATCGAAACGTCATCGACTTTAAATGGAATGTAGAGTCAAAAAACAATGTTCTTATAAAATATCAATTGAAATCGTTCCCTTACACTGTGATTGTTTTCTAAATGCGAGACAGAGAAGCTAAAAATAATAAAAATTGAAAAACCGCAGATTCCTTTCTTCAAATCTCCGTACGTAAACAATAAACATTTTTTCTCAGAGAACCTCGTTGTTTTGTTCAGCTTTCTGTAATCGTTGCGTAGAAAGAATTCATGATAATGATTGATGCTGTTTAAGCGACAAGAATTATGAAGATTCGTGAAAAGAAAAATCTCACCTTCAGTGATGATTCAATGCTAAGATATGAATAACATAACACGAAAAGCTAAGCGCGAATTTCCATTTTGACTACAACTGTCACTATGTAGTGACACAAGGTGATGAAACGGTGACAGCCGAAGCGGAGGCCCCAATGTAAAATGATTCCGGCCGTAAGTTTGGAATGTTAAAGGCTTGATATTGCGCGGCGAAGAATTACGTCGTGGCTGAAACAGTTACACATTCCCTACGAATGCCAGTGGTCGGTGTTTAAGCCTTGGTAATATTCATGGGCAATTTTGACCTTTCCCATTCTAAAATGGCCGCCACTCCTACAGCTGAGCAACAAACAATGGTGACAAATTTCTAATCTAAGAACCAAACCCTAAAAATACTAATCCTAACGTCGGCCATGTAGAACGTGAAAGATAACAATTGCCACTCCAGGATTTTGAATGCTACTATTCAACACTAACATGCTTCTATATAGTAAGATCCTGAACATAAATTAATGTAAGACATTTTCATTTCGCTTGGCTTGTCTTGTGGCTGGGAGAAATAGCTGACACATTTTCCACGGGTGCCTTAAGATTACTGTTTGAACTCAGATGAAATCCAAGACTTTGAATGCTGCTTTTTTTTTGTAATCTGGTGTAGTTGAATCTTCCTATTTTCACTTATTTTCCCGACTCTTTGACCTTATATCAGCATAAATTTAAAGACACAAGACTCTAATTTCGCTATTTCATGATGAAATAATTGCCTATTTTTAAATTCTAATATTGATTTATTGTGGCCAGGGCCTCTGAGAGGGTAGGGGCTCATCGCACCAGGGCCTGGAGGCCACGGAAAAGAGCCCCAAATGTTAATGAGAACTGAAATTTTCAAGTCGATACAATATAGCCATTGACAAAATAGGTTCTTTTGTTTACCAGTCGGTGAATACAATATGGCTAACTAGAAGATGGTTAAAAGACGAGGGTGTTTGTGCACTATGTGTGTGTAGGAGGAGGTAGCTTTGCACGGACTTGTAAAATTCCTCCCGGAGTCCCTGAATGTGCTCATTGCTCTGTGGCAGAGTACGACTCAATAGCAGAGTTCTGAGGCATCCATAGATTCTCTTTATCTCAGTGTGGCACAAGGCCACAGTGATGAAGTACCCAGTGAAGACTGAATTTACTAGATAAGCAGTGATCTTGCAGATTATCCAAATTTATACTTGGAAGTTCATTCAAGACCAGGTGGACTCAGATGCGATGCCCCTGGCATTACTCTTTACAATCCAGGTCAATTGGATTAGGGATCGGCTTATGACCAAGTCGAGTGCTCTTGGTTTAATTGCAAAGAAAATTTTTGAGGAATTTCCTGCTCAACGCATTCATGTGTGAAGTTCCTCAGGTTGAAACCGACCTTGCGTCACATCCAGTTCTCGTAGAGGTTTGGGTAAATTGAACCAGATTCCCTTTAAGTCTGGCATACGGCTTCAGTAGTGAAGCACCAAGTGAGAACTGAAATAGCTACATAATCAATAGCCTGAGATTAGCCTCCTTATTTTTCCTAATAATTTCAAGTGGTGTAAACTTTTTTGACCAATTAAAAAACGTATTTTTGAACATTGAAACACGTACACATTTCAATACATTTAATTACAAAGGATACAAGACAATTACAGAACGAAAGCACAAATCTTGACCATTTAAAACTGTATTTTATTAAATTTAACTACAAAGGATATAAATTAGGGTTAGAGTTTAGGGTTAGTGTTGATGTCTAGAATTAAGGGTTAGGGTTTGAGGTTATATGAGTCAATAACAAAATAAATGAAAGGATCAAACCTGTCATTATCTTGATGGTAGTTCTGCCACTGAAAAAATAGTTTGCACCATCCATACAAAAATGGTGAATTCACACCATTTCAATACATAATAACCTTTGTTATGTTCCTTTTTTTTAAAGCTATCAATTCATAAGGCATCAATATTATCCTTGTCTAATCTGCTTAAACACTGAGCAATAAATAAGCAAATGCCAAAAAATGGTATGAAAGAAACAATAAGTAATAATAATAATAATAGGTATTCTTTATTAAATAGGGATATATATGTTTATAATGTGAATTTGGTCATCTATTTTTAAATAGGTTTGTTTATCCTCAATAAATGCAGGTTAGGATATTCTTTAAATGAGAAGAGTAAATATCAATTGTATTAGAAACCATCAACGAAAACTGTCATCATAGGTTTCTTTAGTTTTTAGGCTGGTCTGGCTGGTTATGCATGTATGTATAAATGTATCCTGCATACAGGCTGCACCAACTGAGCTAGGGGGCTGAAATTTCGTTTTTTTGAAAATTCCTCCCCTAAATAGGTTTCAAGTGCGGGGTTCAATGTGCAATGTTAGTTTATGTTAAGCTGGTCCCTCTTTTTGTGTCCGGTAGCATTCATGCTTGTTCTTTTTTTTATTTTTTAAATTCAGATTTTTTTAGTGATCACCACCCAACAAATCTGAAAGAAGTGACGATCATGCCTTTTCCAAAATTTTTAATTGATCATCCCCAATTTGGCGTGTTGCCAGAAGACATCGGTTGCACAATGGTTTCCTTTATTTTTCATGTATTCAAAATCAAATACCTGTGCTTTAAAAAAAACCTAATCAATGTAGCGCCAGAAATGGTCCGCCTGACCAACCAGCAAAATGGGCTACAGATTCTTCTTGCTTTGCTCTTCTGTATATCTGTGCTTCCGGGCATTCCTAGTCATATTTTTGGGGGCTACAACCTTGAAAATCTGCATGAGTACACTATTACACACCATCTAAAAATGTCTTGGTCTTACTTTTTTCAAAAACGTGCTTTAGTGGGTCTCTATGGTCATTTTTGACCAACAATGGCCAAAACTTGTACCTTTTTTTTTTTTTGATAATTTTAGATAGAAGCTCTATTTCTTTAAAGATAATTTTAAATGAAACATCAATTTTTTTTAAAGATTATTTTAGAAAGGAGATCTATTTTTTTTTGCTGATTTTAGATAGAGGGTCCATCTTTTTAGATAATGTTAGATAGGAGATCTATTTTTCAGATGAATTTTTAGATAATTATTTGTGGTACATGTGCAAACAAGGGTGATTCATTTATGTGAGCTACGGATATTCTGTATACATCTGATTTTGTTTATTCTTGTCGACTGCTTGGGGAGCATAGGGCCACATTGCACTTTCAGTAGCAAGTCGGTCAACTCCAGGACCAGGGTAGATTGTCTTATAGGGGTAAAGGGGTCCTACAACCCTGCTATTTACCCATCGATTAGTGGAGAAGTAGATTCATGCTTTTCTCGAAGGCACTAGCACGAAGTGAATGCAAGCAACCTTGACTGAAACTTAGTTTGTTGATTCGGTTTCCCATAATGGTAACCATTATGCCACTTCGCACCTCCATACACCTGACTGATACTGAGATATTCATAAAAGCATTCATGCAGTTCCATCTATTTCAGGATGGATGGATCCCAGCAAAACATTTCAGAAGATGCGCAAAATCCAAATCCACACCAATATGCAGATGTCTTCTGTCATGTCAAGAAATGTAACTGATGCAGTAAAATAGAATTCCATTTGTGCGACTGATGTAGTAAACTACAATTTAATTCATGTTCTAATGATGTTATAAAAATGCAGAATTTAAAGAATAATAATTAAAAAAAAGTTAAGTAATGATAACAAAAAAATTCTGCTGGTGGTCAGCAGATGCTACTCTCCAAGTCCACAGCAATGAAAATCTATTATTTACATATATATAAAATCAGATGCAGACCCTGCAACTGTGAAGGAGGGTACCTGAGCTCTGAAGGCAATATATCTGAGGGACCTTGAAAAATCTAAAAAATATTGTAAAAAAGAATCTTAAAAATTTGCAGGATGTAGGGCAGGGCAGGGCAGGGCAGGGCAGTCAGACCTAACACAGCCACTTATAAAATACAATATGTACACCCCTCTATTTCATATATGCCGTCATTTTTTATGGTGCCGATGAACTATTCTAATTATCATTCACCAATGTCTGTTCATCTGTGACAGCTTAGCACAGAAAACATACAGAATATCCCTATAAAATTTTCTGTGTGTATCATTGGAGCCTGAGAGCAGGTTTTTAATGAATTAAATTTTAAAAATCACCTGCCAAAATATGTTAAGAGGAAGGGGGGTTGATTTACAATGTGAATTAATGCTTAAAGGAAATGCACTATTTTGCTAAATGTGGGTACTTTGGTATTGTTCATAGAGAAGGGCTGAGAGTAAGAGGAAGAATGGCAGCTTATTTTCTGTTAAGCAGTGTGTATGTACATTTATCATTTTGCTGAGATAGTAAAAAACAACTCTATAAGTCACAAATATCGCTTTTGAAAAATCAAATCAAATTAAACACTATCTGATTTCAATCTATCTATCTATTTTACCAAATTTACTTTTTTGACTAATGGGCAGGTATCCATCTAGTGATTATAATTAGGAAATAGCTTAACAAGGAATAGTAGATATCCTTAGCTTGAAGGGTCCAAAATACGGTCAGCTATAAAATGGCTATTTCCGGGCAACTTTGGCAATAAAATGGCTATATCTGGTTTTATAATTAAATGCAACCCTAACCCTGAATCTTTTAAAATTTGTTTGCTTTCTTTAACACCATCAACCCAAATCCTCAAAATTTAAGATTATTAAAAGAATTAAGATAATTCATGTAAGCCATATATCCTTAGTAATAACTACCAGGAACAATAAATCTAAAAATAAGCTATTGAGTTAACCAGAAATAGCCATTTTATAGCCAATCATATTTCGGACCCTTCAAACCAAGAGATTATCAGAATAGCTATCAGTTTTCAAGTTGTAGAATTTTTTTTCTTTAGATGTCTCTCTATGTGAACTTTCAAGTTTCCTTTTAAGGCAAACTTCCTTTGGCAAATTTCACATTCAAACTGCTTTTCCCCAGTGTGTTTTATTGTGTGATTGCGCAAGGAGCTGTTGCTAGCAAAAGCCTGGGGACAAAATGTACACTTGTAGGGTTTCTCTCCTGTGTGGGTTCGAATGTGGGTGGTCAGGTCATGCTTATAGGCAAATTTTTTTGTACAAGTCTCACACTGGTAAGGCTTCTGTCCCGTATGCACCCGCATGTGAACGGTAAGCTGTTGACGGCTTGCAAAGTCCTTACTACAGATCTGACAGACAAATGGGCGTTCACCTGTGTGCACACGATTGTGCAAAGCCAGAAGAGCATTTTCAGCAAAGCTCTTGCCACACACCAGACAAGGAAAGGGTTTCTCCCCGGTATGTATTCTGATGTGCCGCTCCAAGGACTGATTGTGCACAAACTTTCGCCCACAGATATTGCAAGGGAACACTTTTTCACCTGTATGAGAGTTTTTGTGTGCCTTTAAATTACTGGGTTTTAAGTAGGATTTACCGCAATACTCGCAGCTGAAGGGTTTGTCCCATGAGTGGGTCGCTGCAATATGTTTTTCGAGGCTACGTTTTTGACGGAAAGACTTGCCACAGTTATTGCAGTCGTAGAGTTTTCCCTCAGTGTGTGTCAGCATATCAAAGGGCTTCTCTTTTTTCAGGTTTTCTAGGTTTACTGGAGATGATGCGGAAGAATTCAAACCCTCATTGTAGTCCTCAATGTTAATGACTGTCTTTACAGTCAATATTTCTGCATCTTCTTCATAGCTAGGCTCTAGTTCCGACACTTTGATTCCATTTTCACAGAGGTCATCCTGTTTAGGCGCTGAATGGTTCGGTTTCTTCGAGATTGCTCTTGCTGTTGGTTTATCATTATCTTCAGTGCTGTTAGCAGTTTTAGAAGAATTGCAAAGAGTTTTGTCCATGATGGCCAAAATGAGGAATTGGCCCAAATAGTTTTTCAACTATCAGGGACAGAAACAGTTAAATGACTTTCATGAAATCTTTAGCAATGATAATCTGAAAATAAAAAAAGAATGATATTAAAAAATCAGAATGAAACGAGTTATTCAGCAATGAAATATTCTTTTACTTGGGATTTTTGTGGAATCTTGCCGGACTGCTATTAGAAACAATCAACCAAAACTGTCAACATAGGCTCCTTCGGTTTTTCAAATTGGTCTGACTGGCTACGTATGTAGGTGTCAAGTGTGAGGTCGCACCAATGAAGTTAGAAAGCAAAAAATCTTAAATGATATTTCTTATCATGTGTAAAAAAAAAGAAGTTTTTTTTTCTTTTTAAATTCTTTTCCTAAATAGGTTTTTAGCAATTTGTAACATAAGTCAATCTTTTCACAAATCTTGTAAAAGATTTTGGTGACTTGACAGTTTTTACTGAATGACTAACCAGACCCACTCATTCTAAGAATTTATTTTTATTTTCAGATAAATATAAATATATGTAAACTCAGCTGTTATCTTATCAAGTTAATAACCTAAAGTTAGGTTTAGGGTTGGGGTTGGTCAGTCAGTTAGGGTACAGGTTAGTTTGTGTTGGAAGCTTTTAACTTTTTTTTTCTTTTCACATATATTCAGAAAACAAAAATATGGTGAACTGTGATAGCCATAATTATTTAGTGCGATGGATATTAAAAAAAAAAAAATTCCGAAAAGTTATAATAATGACTGTAAATCTACTTTATCCAAGGATAACATTTGACAATCTAACACTTTTGTTGTAGATTTTACGAGTAAAGTTTTAAAGCTATGAACCTGAAAAACACCTCAAACTTTATAATTGAATTCACGATTTAAATACATTTGGTTTCAGCAGAGCAAATAATTTGGCATTCTTTCTGAAGATGTCACCAGCTGAACAAACCATTTGTGAAATCAACCAGAGCTGGCAGAAATGCCTAAATACGCCTAACTTTAGAAGTATGAAAAGCAAACAAAAAATCAAAGAAAAATTAAATACGTAATCTTTGGATACTCGAAAGTTTTGAGAACAGACATTTTGAATGGCTAAAAGTGGCTAGATTTGAACAAAAAAATGGCTCTGTTGTTCTCGGTCTAAAGATATTGTTCTTTATATATATATATATATATATATATATATATATATATATATGAATATTTATTGATGTGGTAGTTCATATTTTTGATTCCTTAGTAAGCCCTCCAGCCATTATACATGTAGTTTTTGGCGATTGTTACTTTTTCCGAGTTAAATTCAAAACACATTGACGGTGTAAACTTTTCTCAGTGGCAAAACTACCTTTGTGATAATGACATGTTTGCGGCTTTCATTTGTTCTGTGATAGACTTATATAACTTAAACTGAAAACATAACCCTAAACCATATTTTTCAATACATACGGCCATGTATCAGAGGGGGGGGGGTAATTTTCATGTGTCAATCTTCAATTCTACTGTTTTGCGGAAAAAAACAAAGAAAAAAAGCAAACATTTTCCCCTGTTCTTCTATCCTTTGAATGATTATAAACCTCCAAGACTCACGTAAGCCTCAACTCCTCTTTAATGAAAACATGAACAAAACTACAATATCATTTTCCACAAAATTAAATCAACATTTAAAGAGTTTTTTGGACACTTGAACTCCTTGTTGATTGTGTTGTTAACGTGACCTTTCAGTTGATCAATCCTCCAGCTTTCTCTAGGTGTACTATCTGGATGTAATGATGGTAAATGCATTTTTTCTCTCCAATAGGGCTGATGGGGCAGAGTTCTAACCCTCATTGTAGTCTTCAACGTTAATGATTGTCTTTACAGGCGTAGGATTTAGGTGCTTTCCTTCCCTTTCCTTGTTAGGCCTGGATTTCCATACGTTGCTTCTGTTGAGTAGTGGAAACCACACTGAGTTGAACTCACTTGTCCGACATACACTCCGCTGACATGTTGATGTATACTGTTGCTTTGATTTTCATCAGTTTCCAATGGTGTTCCTGGTCTATAATCTGACTTTTTCCCAGAGAAGATAGTGCTCACCTTTCTTCCTCCAGTTGTGATCAGCCATCCCAGATTTTTCAATCATGTCTTTTATTATGGCTCTTTTATGTTCCTAAAGTCTATCCTTGAGGCCTGCTAGTTTCACCTTTATAATTCTTCCAACATTTATCAAGAATAATATGAATACAGTTATCAGTCAGACTCGGAACACATAGAGGACTTACTATGGTGAATAAGTTTCAAAGGGTATGAGGACTACTAAGAGTAACCAATGATGACTACAGGTTTTTTGTACTCTCTCTGCACATATGGAACATGGGAGGAGTAGCTATTTTGCCAAGGGAGGGAGATACAATTTGGAACCTTAGAGTCGCTGATATTATCTAGCTCCAGCTTCTGCCAGAGAACTCCTGCCAGGTTTTTTAAACAACTATGAGAGAAACTGGGGAAAAATCAAAGAAGCAGCAGACAGCAACTTGTTGGCTGAGTGTATAAGTCAAACAAATACTGCGTTCAACCTGATGTGGTTTCTACTACTCAACAGGAATAAGATATGGAAATCCTGACCTAACGAAGAAAGGAAAAAAAACACCTGATTTCTATGTTACTGGCATTACTACCATTGGAGGGAAGAAACATTCTGTTCAACATCACTTTTGGATAGTACACCTGGAGAAGGCCATAGAATAGATTGTCCAAAATGTTGTGTTAACATGAAAACAACAAGAAAGAGATCAATCACCTGAAAGACTCTGTGTTTATGACCCTTGAAAAATCTATGGACAAATCAATGTTTTCACTTTTTTGGAAATTGTTCACGTTTTCTGTATTTAATTTCTCATATAGTAATTTTTCATTAGTTTTCTTTGAGTTCAAAAAATACAGCAGTCAAAAATTGAGGCAATTTCATAAGAGAACAAAGATGATAACAGAGGTATACTGCTAAAAATTCTCAGATTGAAATCTTGCCTTATCAAGTTTCAAGCAGGAAAAAAAAATTCAAGATTGGTAAAAGAAAATTACCTCCCTTGATATCTGGCCGTGTCTAAAGAAAAGACGCCAATCCTGAATTTATTTTCTTGGAAAAAGTAATGATAAAAAGCAGAAAAAACTATTAGAAACAGGAACACCATTGAAGGCAAATATGTAATACTAGCAGGGAATCCCAGCATTGCCCAGGGAGAAATAACTGAACATCTGACAATACAAAAACAAAAAAGTGTTCTTCAATAAATGTTTTCTTACATAACACAACAAGGTGAGCGGGATGTCAAGACTCAAAAACCAGTGAGAGTGTACTGAGCGTAGTAACTGGTAGGTTGTATGATTGAATCTTGGCATGGGTATTGCACATCCTGGGGCAGGTTCATACACACTCATGGGCAGGCCTGTACACACCATCAGACAGATCAAGCGCACAGCTTTTTGTGTCACCGTTATTAAGATGTTTGAAAGTGAATGTCTTGGTTTGAGATTCCGATAATATAAAACTAATAAAACAATTTCTTCTAAACAATATTTTTTTTTTAAACAAGGAAGTATAAAATATATGTAGTTCTTATTTAGTTATCGGAAGGAATGGGTATTGCGAAGATGGTGTTGGATACAAAGGATTTTGCTTCCACATGTTTGGTGTTAACGCTAATGTCCATGGAGATGTGGAAAGATGTGGAAGGAGGGAGGGAGATGTATGAAGAGAATGCGCACCAAGAATGAACGTAGACACATTTAATACATAACTATTAATGACAAATGATGAATGAAATACATGTAATGAAAACATTAATATGATCGATCGTGCAGAGAAGAGAAGAGTTAATAGGAGATAGAGTGAAGAGTAGGAGCTTTGGTGCCATGATAGTACAATTGTCGGAGTCGAAGTGGAGGTGCCTGAACTGCTTTTGAATCTGTAAGGCTTGGTGCATACCAAGGAATGGTTATGGAGACCGAGCTCAGTGTGTATGTCAAACTGCCGAGTTTCACTAGTAACTTGGGGGGGGAGCATTCTCTGATGCTGGAGAACACATGACGGACAGACTATCGTAAGGCAGAGAACACACAGAGTTTAATCTATAGGTGCTTCCCAAAGTAAGGAGAATAGAGAAACACAATATTGCGACTACTGGGTAGTTAAAAGCATTGCCATTTTATTCATGAGAATTGAAGGTGCGAACATGTTTAGAGCATGTGGTGAAGACACGATCAAGTAGTTGTATAGCTGTGTGTGTGTGAGATGCCTCAACATCAGTGAACTGAAACGGGCAAAGTTAGAACAGAGATTGGTCACGGTGGAAAAATTGTCAAGTTTTGATTGGTTGTGAGGCCAGCAAAATGATTCTGATCTTAGGGAGAAGGAAAGAGACAGAGAGAGAGAGTAGCTGGCAACAAGTGCCAGGGCCAAAAGGGCGTAACAAGCTAGAAGTGCAGGCGCCAATGAACAATTGACCACGTGTGTTCAGGGCTTTTATAAGGAGTCATCCTAGGAAGTGATGTTTTCAATATTAAGCTAGAATGGTTTCATATTTGATTCTTAACTAAAGGTATAGGGGACGCTACAGAAGTAACCAAACAGGTGTACTTCAGAATGAAGACATGAAATTTTTTTTTGAAAACTGACAAATTTCTAGAGGTAATGAAATTGCTATGGATTGAAAGCATAAAGAATTACTTGTGAAAATTATTATTATATGATTTTTTCGAGTATGTTGTTGACTAAAATCAAAAACTTAATTCAGATAGATTTTTATAGAGCAGCTTTGTTGACATCATGTATTTAAATTCAAAGTTCGCTTAACCAAGTCGTAACCAAAAAAAAAGAAAAACATCAACAAATGTTAATTTTAACACGAAAAATGGAAAAGCTAATGAAAAAAAGATTGTAATTTAAACTGAACTTTGAGCAAAACCCATTTTTAAAATATCATACCAAGAAGGTTAATGAAATGTTTTGAAAAATACTTTCAAGAAGAAAGTGTTTATAACAAGATAATAAAAGTGTTTATAATAAGTCAAAGTTATAAAACAAATGATATAAAGCAAATAGAAATAAGGAGAAAAAACTCGAGAAAAAAAAATTAAAGTATTTATCTTAAAACTTTGATGTAAACTGAAGGGAATGAGAAAGCAAACCCATTGTAATAATGTCGACTCTTGACAACTATTAACCAGCATTTTCTCTATCATTCAAGTTTATCAGAATTTTTTCATTGGAAATATTGGAAAAAAATTAGACAGATAATCCAACTGGCCAGCTTTCTTGCTATTCCATTGGGACCGTCTGCCAGACCAAAACAGGCAGGCTATTTTGCCCACTCCCTTAGGACAGTCAGCCAGGCCAGTCAAGACGTCTTTTGTGCCCCCCCTCGCTCATTAATGATGTGCACACAAACATACGGACATCTAAAATCTGATGTTATTCATTTATATTGTTTAATACTATTATTCACTTATTTATATTCCTTGAGGTCTTTTTTACTTTGTATAAAAGAAGAAAACTGACCATTTGTACGGTCTTCATGTTCATTAAATTAGGCTTATCTAGGTATAGGCGTAGTCACACATTTCCACTCAACCGTAGTTGATATCACTAATGGTTTGTTCGGCTGGCGACATCTTTCGAAAGAATGCTAATAGTTTGTTTTTTTTTCTTCCCACTTGGCAGAGGGAAATAAATTCAGTATTCAAATCCATCCGAAATGTTAGGAATAAAGTTCAAATTCATAAAAAAAAAGAAAAGAAAAAAGAAATGAAGAACTTGGAGTGAAAAGAATTTCAAAAAAGCCCCGAACCATAACAAAACAAAACAAAACAAAACATTAACAAATGACAGAGGTGTAAACAAGGAATCCGAAAAAAAAAAACAAACAAACAAAAAACTTCAAGATCTTACCTCGAATTATTCCGGCCAAGTAGACGACGAACAAGGTTTATTATTATTTATTTATCCGAAATAAAAAAAGCAAAGAAAAGAAAAAAGTCCTATCGTACCGTATTTTATTTATTTGTCCGATTATTGCGACTACAAAATGGCTTCCATTTTGATCTCTCCGCCACTCAACGATTGTGCGTCACGTGACCCGACCGGCTGCTTCATACCAGTCAGTCAGGGTTCGAATTCCGGCAACGGTAGCTCAGACGAGGTGCTTATTAAAGACGATGATAATTTGTTGATTGAAAGAAAATTTAAGATTGTACTCAATCTCAGTTCCGAATGAAAGCGTCTGCTAGAAGGTTGCGTCACTCTTTAGCGGTGTCTCCTGTAATAGGTTCCGAAGTATCAGACAGTCCGGATCTCAGGAGGGGAAAAAGAGATGTATCTCGGAGTTGCAGGAACTTCAGCCTAGCCACACTGAGCAACACGAGACAGTTTTATTAACCATGTATATAAAAAGATAATTTGACTGATCTTTTGTATTACAGTTTTATTCATCAATCTTTCGTTTCATGGCTGTAAATTCAAGAAGTAAAGGGAAGCTACTCCCACTTGGTGAATCACCACAGATTGCTTGCTGTCTACATCTACACAAAAATACATGAATTCCAAAGACGGGGTAATTATATGCATTCAAAAAATAAAGATAAGCTCAACAAATAACAAAATATCATTTATTGACAATGATATATTGTTTACTGCAATTGATAGAGTCTACTCAAGTAAATGAAATTCATAAATAAATCGCCAGCAAAAACTTGACTAAAAATCTCTAGTAAACATGTGTTCTGTAAACCTCCCAATTGTTGATTTATTGACAATAGTCACAAGATGTTTATATACCACAATATATCACAAAATGACCATCTGAAGATACATCTAACCGATGTAGTAGAAATTTTTATATTCTTTCGGGTAGCTAGGAACTTCTTTCTAAACATGTTAATAGAAATAGAGCTTACTGTTTTATCTGAAAAGGGTATTTACATATGATAGGTATCTCGATAAATCAGTCTCCAATACCAGAATGGTGGAGTATTTGGTATTTATGACTGGTATTTATGACTGTTTATTTATCTCTGTTTTTTATTCTTGCTGTTTTCTTTGCATGGGTTTACTCTTCATATCTTACAGTAAGTATTTGTGTCCATCTGAAGAAATATGATAACAGAATGAGAAAATTAATGATTCAAATACATTTTTTAAAATACATTTTTTATCATTTTGGAATAGCTTTCTTAAATTTACCGAAATAAAACAAAAGCTCTCCTTTTTTCTGGCAAACTTTTTGTGAATGAACAAAGCAAATAACTAGATCTTGAAAAAAGCCTGAAACTTGTTGACCAATTCTTAAAATAAAAAAAATAGCAACTCAGGAATCAGACCTTGAAGAACAACCAACAACTTTAGGTGGCTCAAAATTTTAGATTAAAATAGATTTTTTCAGCCATATTGTAGTCAGACAATTACGTTCTTGGAGGTATGTTTATATGTAAATTAGACAGATGAAGATGATAGGATAAGTGGTGCTGACTGCTAAGGTTATTGGTGGTCAGCAGGGGTCAATGAAAGAACTCAAACAGCTAAAAAAAACTTAATGTTTTGATTATGTTTGTAAAACTTTGTGCCATTGAGAAAACATTTTCACATGAAAATACTAATCTAACAAAAACAAAAAAACTTTTCATTCTGTCACTCAATATGAGAAGCACTAATGAAGAGTAACAAGAAGCCCTATTGAACTTCAGGACTACATTATTTGTTTTGTTTTGTTTTGTTTTGTTTTGTTTTGTGCTTTGGTATGAAATGGTTACAACTATTTTTTGATGCATAAATAATCCTTTTTTTTTTTCATTTGTTGGATTGTTTAAGGGAAAAATATTTTGAGGAACATATTTTTTTTCTATGTTGTTATATTTGGGGTTATTTCCCCCCCCCCCTGAGCAAAGCAGATTATCCCAGCTGTTCATATAGAGAAAGCAACAATTTAAAAGAAAATTTGAAAGAACTTGGGGTTTTTTTGAAAATTTCCTGTTAATAAAAAAATTTGCTGTTTCCTGGGTAACTGAGTGTGACAGAAAATTAGATTTGAATATGGAATTTTTGCTATTCTTTCATTTTATTTCTTTTGTCTTTTATTGCAACTCTCAGATTATTAGTCTAAGACTGATGAATTGAAATTAGATAAAGAATCCAATGAGATAAGATATCAATGACAATACATGAAACAATTTATTGATATGTTTCACCTTTCGGCCTCCTCAGAGTAATCAATATAATTAAAAATGAAGCTACAAAATATATAGGCAAGACAGATATTAGAGATAATCATTTTTATCAATTTGAAAAAAATTAATTCATTCTAATTTATTCTACATGGATCTTTATTATTTTTATCTATTAACATCTAAAATTTGATAAATCTTTCAAATGAATCGTAGTATTTATATCTGCATTGTCTATACATTTCGAGGCTTCGTTTTCCATTGTATTCATTACTTCAAAGAAGCTGAAAGCAAAAGGTATCAATAAATTATTCTTTATTATTGGCTGAAGTATTGAAAAACACTATTTTTTAAATTAAATTTGACTAGGTGGTGATGATGATTATTAAAATATGTTTTGGGGGTTGGGATTGATCTCAGCCTGAAATGTACAGAGTTCTGCTATGGCGTTAGTGAGTTTCAAGACATAAAGATGAAGATACTACTTCTGTATATTCATTTACGATTAATCGAGTTACGCAAATATGAGTTCTGACCCCTCTCTTGTGTTGTGAGAGATCGGATCACTTTAATTTTTTTGCATATTTTCTCTTTGTGTTGCTTGTGAATTTTTTCAGTCAAAACAATTCGCTTGATAATCTAACTGAAAAGTTTTTCTGACTAACTAGTATTCTTAAAGATGATATCATAAGTTGGTTTGTATGCAATTCGAGATTTAAACCGACATAACTGATATAATATATTGAAATCATAGCTTAAGGGGAGGTGGTGTTTGATCAACACTGCTGAGGAGCCATTTTAATACAACTATTTTGTTTATAAGTCCATTGAGGCATATCATCTAATTCTGTGTAAAATATAAAAACCACAGATAAATTACATAAATCACATTAAGAGATGTTTGGAAATGACTGACTGAAATGACATAAATTTTTAGAAAATACTTATTATATATTCAGTGTTTGAAGCTATATATATATATATATATATATATATATATATACACACACACACATATATATATATACACACATATATATATACATATACTGTCAATGTGATTTGTAACTTTTGACCATTACAAAGCTATCTCTCTCTCTCTCTCTCTCTCTCTCTCTCTCTATATATATATATATATATATATGTATATATGTATGTATATATATATGTATATATATATATATATATATATATATATATATATATATATATATATATATATATATATATATATATATATATATATATATACATACATATATATTCATATATGTATATATACGTGTGCGAGCGTGTATGTAATTCTGAATTAAAATAGCTTCAGAAAAAAAAAAGGGAAAAAAGGAGCTAAGGGCGATAACTCATATGCAATTCACTCAAAGTTACCTCCCGTGAGCCAGTAACTGAGCAATTATACGCGCAGAATCCATAGTTATTTATCTCGTTATTCTTATGCAAATTTATCTTCATCTGGCTTAAACAAAACAAAAGGCCATTTGGATAGGATCGAACTCTGTAGCAACTTGAGTTAAGAGTAAGATTAAAGGACTCAGTAACTTTTATTATGAGGTGTCGAAAGGTTGTAGATCCTATCAATTCGTACACCACGGTTAGCGCAATAGTCTCTAGACCAGTGATTCTGAACGTGGGACACAAGCCCAACAAGGGGGCAATTGAAATAGTTTGGGGTCGAAATGGAATCAAGATGTGGAAAGCAAAAATCGTTTCATGGTTCAAAATATATATTTTTCGGTGATTTTACTTATTCAAAGTTTTAATTTTTTCCTCCTGTAAATGTTGGTAAATTTGCGAATAAAAATTAAATTGTCATACCTTTTCAACACCAAATTTGTTTCTGATATCAGGAGAGTTCATCATCATTTTTTTTTTTTTTGAGCTACTGAGGTGAGGCATGGATCAAAAGGCTCCGGAATCATTGCCCTAGACCAGGGATTACTGAACATTGAAAAGTCGAGTTCCTCTTTTATAAAGGAAGTATGCTGGCGGTTGCCTTCTTTCAGCATTTGACTTTTACACAGAAAAATAAAGAAGTACGATCAAAAGCAACTTTTGACCTTCAGAAATCAATTTTTTCAACTTTAAACGGATTACATTTAATTGAATCCTAATATATGGTACAGGTTTCTGTGCGATAGCGGTGCAATGGTAGATGTTGTTTCTCTGCCACAAGATTCACAATATCAGGTTCATTATTTGACATGTTGTTAATTCTCTTGTCGTGTTCAATATTCTGTTGGTTTCGTCCCTCATTTTTTGCATACAGCATTCTGGAGAAAGCCCGTTCGCCAAGGCAACTCGTACAAGGAAAAGTCAGTTTTACTAATTTGAAATTTATGGTAATTACTTGAATTTTCAATTGCAGACCTTCGATTATCATTTGACAGATCCCGGTTCCAAAACCACCTAATGCTATTGTGTAGTGAGTTCGACCCTCATTAAATGTTTCTCTCTTATTGCTTTGTTCCAGACTGGGCTAAGCTTAGTAAGTACTTTAAGGAAACGATAGGAACTTGAATTAAAAAGCATTTATTCATTCATTTACTCATTCATTTACAAGATTATTATGACAATATGTATTAGAAAAGATTCCGTAACATATCAAAGCTTACAGGATTTTTTGTGAAACATAAGTCCAAGTATAATTCAGGGGAGGTAACCCTTCGCTGTTTGTCTGTTCAGGTACGTTAAACCAAATCGATTAATAAGATAGCATTTCTTCAAGCGTGCTCTGAAATCACTACCGAATGATAGTTAGGCGACTCTCTTATCGGCCGAACCAAACTGACAAGTATCACATATCTCCGAAAATTCATTTTTGAAATACGAAAGGGCTCTTTTCATTCTAATGAATACATTTATATTAAAAAAATATTTATCATTTACCTCAAAAGTTGCAGTAATCATCTTCGATCGGAATAGAAGTTAGTGTGGAGTTTGACCCTGCAGCAGCTAGGCTTGAGACATTTACTAAGCTTAGCTTAGTCTCTGGCACAAGGCCATAATTGTGGGGCTGCAAGGATCGGACACTATATAACAGGGTTTCTCAAACTGTGAATAATTCGCCAAAGGATGAATGAAATACGGAAACTTCATGGGTAAATGAAGAATGAATAAAACTTCATGGATAAATGAAGAATGAATGAAACTTCATGGGTAAATGAAGAATGAATTAAACATGAAAGCTGAAAGACTTAATCCACTCAGATATGTCCGTTTTTTATTCTTAAAAAAAAAACGTCATTTTTGTGGAGAACATGGACAATAAAAACATAATTTCTAAAAACAATATCTAAATTCTAGGATTGTTGTTTGCTGAATTTATGTGAACTAAAAAAAAAACACGTTTTTTGTGTTAATTCTTTGTCACTCCTAATTTTCTTTTCATATTTTTAGGATGTTAAAAAATTCAAATTGAACAAACACTTGAGAAATTAATTGATTTACGCCTTTCGCCCATGATACAAAATGAATTGAAATTTTTCATGAAGGAGAATAAGATGGAAACAATGAAAAACAAAAGGAAATATAGTTATGGGCGAATGAGATTTTGTAGACTTGTCCGAGATTGATTTTGTAGACTTGTTTTCGATGCGAAATACCTGGAAAGTGTCAGGTATGGATTTTTTTGAACGAAGGGTTTGATCGAAATATTCCGTGTATGTGCGGCTAGAAAGTATCAGATTTAGTTCGTGCCTTGAACAACCCCCCGCCAGATTGTGCGTTCAAGTCACAGAGAGTGAGAGAGAGAGAGAGAGAGAGAGAGAGAGTAAAAGAGCGCATAGCAGTTACACATGATATATATATATATATATATATATATATATATATATATATATATATATATATATATATATATATATATATATGGGTCCGTGTATCCATTCGCCCTGAGACTAGTTCTCTGAACAAGAGAATCTTTGGAAGGCGGTCTCCAACCGAGTCACAATTTTAGCTTAAATACTTCTGACGCTGGCTGTCTCGATGACGTTGGTGTTAGTGATGTAATCATTCCGATGCTCATTCAGAATGATGCATAGGCAACGTTGATGGGAGCGTTCCAGGGGGCGTACATGACGCTGGTATATGCCCCAGGATTCAGCCCATAAAAAAAGGCTGATCACACGATGGTTTTGTAGACTCATTTTCGCGTTTTTTCACAAGGATTCCTGCTGCTCCAGACACTTTTCTGCAGTCACAAAAACCCTTATTAATACACAACCACAAGTAGCTTGAAAAAAAAAAAGAAAAAAAAAGATATTCAAAGTTTTCAGGCATTGAAGAAAAGCATGTTATCTTTTCACACATCGCGTTGGCTTCTTGAAAAAGATGTTCTTTCAAAAGCTTTGAGAATTTGGCTCTATTTATCTTTCTCTCGTTGATGTGAAGGTTCCCTGTGCACCTTGACGAAAAGCAACCCCGTATCACTGGAACCGAATAACTCGACTTAGGTCTTATCAGACCTCTACGAGAAACCGACATACATGTATCGTATATGTATATAATATCTGTATGTAACATTTTCCGATATCTATATACACGCACACATAAAACCAATGTGATGATCGGCAATTCGCCATCAACTGAACCCTTCCAATTATTTTTAGTATCTTTACTCGATTCTACCTTTAGTTTTGTTTGATATATAGGAAATATTGAACATAAACACGAATATATGAGGCGACATGATGTTTTTGACATTTTATAAGTACAATACAATAGTAAAACTGCTTAAATACTTATGTCATTCTCTGACGGCAAGGATGAAATAATAATAATAATAATAATAATAATAATAATAATAATAATAACATCCATACCTCGTATAAGTGAATCACCATAGCCTGCACGTGTACCAGAAGTAATCAACTAAAAAGTTATGTAAAACTATGTAAATGTAAAAAAAGTTGACCATTTTCAGAAATTATCTGATAAAAACACCAGCTCAAAATTTGGGTATTACTGGTCCCGAAATGACCATAAAGATACCAAAAGTACTTTTTGGGGAAAAATAAACAAAACAAAACAAAACAAAGAAAGACAATAAGAAACAAAGAAAACCTTTGCCGAGTTTTCAAGGTTATAACCCCCCAAAAGTGACCAGGGACACCCGGACGCACACACATAGGCATTAACATAGACAAAGACATTCTAAGAGAGAAGAATCTGTGGCCCACTTGGCTGTTTGGTCGGGCCATTTGTGGGGCATCAATGATTTGATAATAATAATCCACTCAAACAATGACTAGTAATTAAGTGTTTTAATGTTGGTAACAACGCAAACTTGGATTCCGCTCATGAATAGACTGACTAAACAATTGCGTAACGAGAACGACAAAACAATTCTTAACAAGAAATTTTATAACGTTCCTAATTCAATTTGAAAACGGCGTTGACCAGCAAGGCCGAAATATCACCAATAAAACAACGACTATAGGAATAATTTCGCTGAAAAGAAAAAACAATGATTTAACCATGCAATGAGTTCATATGCAATTCTTTCTGTTTATTTAGTTTGTTTCCGCTTGAATGGGATAATTTCATTGGTTGATTAACCTTTTTATTATGACATAAACCATAAAAATTACGCCATGGAAACGCCCAAGATTTCCTGGCTGGTCATCACACATTAAAACGGCCTGAGATTAGTTTAGACTTTTAAAAAAAACTCAAAATTAAGATCCTTGAATTATCAAAAATAAATTACCCAATAAGATAGCAGGTCTAGACGTAGATAATCCCTCGATTTCTGACGGGTGTACTCTAGTTTTTCGTACTCTGTCACGCTTAGGTCAGCAGTGATGTCTGGTTAGGTAACCTTGTAAAAATAGAATTCTTTGATACGTTAAACTTGATTAATTATTATCTTTACCTCAAGTTTAGTTGACTAATCAGGATATATTGAGTACTTGAATCATGCCGTCATTTTTTTTTCTACGGCAAGGGTAAACTTATAATAATAATAATAATAATAATAATAATAATAATAATAATAATAATAATAATAATAATAATAATAATAATAATAATAATAATAATAATGAAGAAGAAGATGACTGAGAGAACAAGAAATATAAGAAGTGAGGTAAGAATAAAAGTAAACGAGTAAAAAAAAAAAAAAACGATACAAAACAAAACATGAATATTGAACAAATAAATGCAAGTCAAAATGGCGTCGGCCGGTATCCATCGGTGCGCGAGGAAATAAAGATGTCGGCGATTAGCCGAACGTTGCCTTTTTGCCCGCGAACAAGTCAAGCGCCTAAACTTGTGTCGGTCATGTTTAATTTCAAGATGCAGTGAATTGGGATAAAAAAAAAAAAAAAAAGCGGTGGGGTGGTGGAGATTGCAGGAAGCGGAGGAGGTGGTGGATCTACGTAAAGAGGGTGGTGGAGAAGCTTAAGAAATCATCATTATAATCGTCGACTTTATGGGCAGCAGCAATATGGTTCCTCCATCGAAACTTCTTTTCTCCGAGTGCCGTGCTTTTCATTTTTTGAAATCCTGTCACTTTCTTCTCCATTCTTTTTTTTCTAAAAGGGACGTTGCTCTTATTCTAATGGTCGATTTGTTTCTCTGTGATAGATGAAGTATTCACCATCGTCATCATCATCATCATCGTCATTTTCGGTTTATTTTTTGACTGATGAATGTTTATTCAATATCTCTCTTCATAGTTTGCTCATTTTCTTTCTTTCTTTCACTCTTTTTTCCCCTTCAATCCGGTTTTTTAACAGGGTACAATTTATCTTCATTAAACTTTCTTTAATTTGGTTCTCTTTCTTCCTTTCTTTCGAGATGCTTTTTATCTATCCTCGCTTAATTTTCTTTCTTTCATTTGGTTATATTCCTCATTCTTTTTCTTCCATTCTTTCGTTTTTTCAACATATCTACTGTCTGTGTTAAGCTTCCTTTCGTTCATTTGTATCTCTTCTTTTCTTTCCTCCACTTTTAACATGCTACGTCTTTCCCCCCTCCCTCTTTCTTCATTCAAAACGCTCACAGCTTATCTTCGCATAACCTTCTTTTCAACTGCTTCTCTATCTTTCGTTTCCCAAAGTATATAACGTCTATTTTCATTCAATTTACTTTAATTCATTTCACTCCCTTTCTTTCTTCCCTCATTTCTTTCTTTCTTTCTTTCTCTCTTTCTTTCTCTCTCTCTTCCTTCCTTTTTCTCTCCCTCCCCTCCGTTTATCTTCTTCCCTCTCTCCCTTCCTTTCTTCCCTTTTCTCTTCCTTTTTCTCTTCCTTCCTTCTTCTCTTCTTCTCTCTCTTCCTTCCTCCCTCCCTTCTTTCCTTCCTTCCTCTATTCCTCTCTCACTTCCTTCTTTCCTTCTTTCCTTCCTTCCTTCTTTCCTTCCTTCCTTCCTTCTTTCCTTCCTTCCTTCTCCCCCTTCCTTCCTTCTTTCCTCCCTCCCTTCCTTCCTTCTTTCCTTCTTTCCTTCCTTCCTTCATAAGGCCTCCTGATTTTCTTCCACTCGGTGTCATTCTAATTACTTCATAGGCATTTTTGTTTTGAAAGTCTAAAGCAAAAATACAAAAACAACAAAAAGCCCCCCACCGTCGCCGCCACCTTTTCGTTTCTCCACCTCATTCCCTCTCTCATTTAACATCTACCCCCCTATACCTCCAGACAATCTCTGTCCTAAGGCAATTCCCCTCCTTCTCACTCGCATGAAGCCCCAAACATAATTTCACTTGACCTTACTGACCCTGATGGCTTTTATATTTTTCTCATTCGGTTTGTTTATTCTTTCTAATTCCACAAATATTTTCGAATCTGTAGTTAACAGTGGTTAAAGGAGCGAACAGTCGGTCGTAAGTTTGAAACAGGGGTCGGCAACCTTTTTGCCTCTACGGGCAATGTATGAATGCCATAACAAAGCTTGCAATATAAGAATGATTCGTTCGGATACGCATGTAGAGTTATATTTTCCTCAATCCAATGGATAACGCATGCTACAAAATCATTTAGACCCAAATCTGAGCGAAAATCCTGGGAGTCATTATTATCTAGAAACCAGAGGCACTGAAGATCTGGTCTTAGATCTGTCACATTTACTGTAAGATTAAATCTGACACCCGGGGGATGGAAGAGGAAGAGACGAATATTACATAAGTTCACAAGGAAGAGGCCGAAGTCAGGGTTGAATATACACAGGAAAAATATTACACGTTATAGTCCGAAAGCCAAAGGCTGATATTTCGCTGAATCTTGGTTTTTAAAGAAAAGTTCATTTCTCTGTTGATTCTCATAGCTTGGGGGTTTCTCTTCAGAATACAAGAGGGTGTCCCAAATCCTAGAAAAATATGGATTTATGAGATTTCATGCAAAATAAAATGCATCAAATTTGTTATCTCCAATGTTTATACAGAAAAGAGATATTATACAGCGTATTTCATTCCAAATTAATGAATACTGACCCCTTTATAAGTACGACAGACCTAAGGCCTTCTAGACTGAATATTGCATAAGGGTGTTAATTGAGGAAGGGGGACATTTTTTTATACCCAACTCCATAAAACCACATTTTCAAATTGTTGAATGGGAAGAAGTATCCTCAGAATGAACGTCCCCTGAGGATTGTGGCATAAGTAGGGCTGTGGAGCCTGATTACAGATGGTCATATCCAAAGAGCAGATGACTTGACGAGAGCCTTGGCTCAGATTGCGAGTCAGAGCAGGACAGTCAAATTTTGGATTGAAGTCTTGGTGAGACCCATCTTTCTGATGATGGCGTACATCCGGGCTGAACGCGAGGGTGACAGGCTTCTCCATTTGACCACATTCCAGATGAAAATTCTCTACTACTTTGCAGCTGGCCATGTCAGGTAAACCGAGCATGGCCCCAACTCCCTCCATTCGATGGAGAAGTTTCTGCCATACTTCTAAAACCTATTTCTCCTTGGGTGACATGTGATCCGATACATTCGTGGGTACGGACGGGTCACACTGCAGGACGGGTCGTTGGGAATATTACAAAAGTTCGTCTCTGTCACAAAGAAGAGGCTAAAGCCAGGGTCATAGCAGACACCGAGGACAGGGCTAAACCTTTACAGAAACGGGACACTTTCCTCCATCCATTGGATCCCAACGAATATCCAGGGAGAACATCGCCAACATCACCAGTGCGAAGACAGCCCCACCAACTGTCAATGTAGACAATGCTGTAAAGATTGAAGAGGCAATGTCAGAAGATCTCTAGGAAAAACCTTGCCAGGGAGATTTTACAACGTCATCTCAAATAAAGTGGAGACAATGACAATAACAACCAGATCCATCCCATTTGGCGACTTGAAATTTCATGAACTGAATGTCAAGGGCCATCGCACTGTTGTCTAGTGACCGCAGTGTTCACGTGAACAATGCCCTTGTCTATTAACTGGCACCAGTCCATAACAGCCATGTCCACCGGGGACGGAATGTGGATTTGGAAAGTCCATATTGGAGAAGTGACTCCAGGTCGAAATGTCTAGAAGGAATGTTGGTGATGCAGACGTCACTGTCATTGACGGGTCAGTCCTTCTTTGGACCGTCCCCCTGGTCAGCTAATGGCAACATAGAAAATGGTGAGCGTTTCGAAGTTTTGGTGGGCAGTTTTGGATTTTGAATATCAAAGTTATTAATTGACGATAAAAAAATGAGACAACAATAGTATTTTCTGTTATTAATTCACCAAGCAGCACTGTGTTGTCACGCATTATGTAAATCCAATGTGTCTGCACTGCAACTCACCAGACACAGGGATCGAATTGCTAATATCTAAAACAGTATTGTGTGTAGAAAATTTGATGTTTCTTCTTTAAATCACTTTCATAAAAGAAAAGGCGGAAGCTATTCGTTTTTATTGTCTTTTATGATTTGAAAAATGTTTGTTATCTTTTTGAATATTTATTACACAGGTGGACGGTGGGAATTTTGTCCATGTGTAAGTGGGAAGTGACGCCCCAAAAGTTGAGAACACTGACGAATGCACGACTTATAAGTTGTATAGTTTCCGGAACACGGAAAATATTTCACTGTGTTGACATGACCACCGAATTCCCCAGCTCTCAATCCTTTTGAGAGCTTATGGGATGCATTGGACCAACGAGTGTGCTCTGTAGGAACCCCATCTCGTAACTTGTAACGATGGAAGAACCTGCAGTTGACATCCTGGCACCAGATTCTAGAGGAAAACTCTAGAGGTCTTCTAGGGTCCATGCCTGATAGGGTGGGTGCTGTTTTGTGGGCACATGGGGGATCAGGACGTTATTAAGCAGGGAGTCATAATGTTTTGGCTCATCAGTATATATATATATATATATATATATATATATATATATATCAAGAAAATGATTATATGATCCAACAGAATGATTATAAATTGCATAATATTATACTGAAACTCTTACTTGGAATGATCTCCCGTCATTACACAGTTGATATATCACTTGGCCTAGACAACGTAAATAGAATAAACAATATATATATATATATATATATATATATATATATATATATGTGTGTGTGTGTGTGTGTGTGTGTGTGTGTGTATGTGTGTGTGTGTGTGTGTGTGTGTGTGTATATGAATTGGATTCACGAGTAAAGATTTAGGGGTGATTTTCCCCGATCATAGGATTCTTAGATGGAGGAGTGCCATGTGCGCTAAATAATCCTCCAACCGCGATGGAGTTTTAAGGTGAAGTGCGACGTAATATATACTCACACACACATTCACACACACACACACACATTCATACACACACACACACAGATATGTATATATGTATATACATACACATGCACATACATACATATATATGTATGTGTGAGTGTGTTAACGTGTGTGTGTGTGTCACTTGACGCATTAGTTATTGCTATCGTATGGACCCACTTGTATACATATTTGTGCTTCATCAATAAATCTGTTGCCTGAAAAGTAGTAATTGGCCAAATTTTGACCTGATATGTTCATTCTGTCGATCTATGCGACTTATATTCTCATCTGAATTAAGTGCATTGACAAGAAAGGAGATTATGCTTCAGAATAGATATTTTTGTGTAAAATAAATGCTTTTTTTGTTCAAAGGCAGGGGGATATATATATATATATATATATATATATATATATATATATATATATATATATACATGTGATGTGTGTGTGTGTGTGTGTGTGTATGATCGTGAGTGTATGTTTGCAGTGTGTGTATTAGTATCCATTTTTATACTCCCTCATTTATACTGACGTATGCATAATTTGCGTACGTGTAAATCATTGGAGCGTATGAAATTACATGTATGGTTATCTATGTACCTGTTTATATATTCAGTGTTTAAAGCTGCAAAGCTTTATACACACACACACACACACACATATATATATATATATATATATATATACACACACACACACACACACATATATATATATATATATATATATATATATATATATATACATATATATGCATATGCGCGTGTGTGTGTGTGTGTGTGCGTGTGCGTGTATGCGTGTGTGTCTTGCATGATAACAGGCTATTGAGTTTGGATTTGGGAAATATTCAAGTAATATAAATCTTTCCCCCTTTCTAGTTTTACTCCGGTCTCCTCTATAATTCCTCTACGCTCGACAATCCCTACTTCAATCTCATCCATAACTTTGTTGCTTTTGTTGTTGTTGTTGTGGTTGTCGTTGTTGTGGTTGTTGTTGTTAATATTGTTGTTGCTCTTCTTCTTCTTCTTCTTCTTCTTCTTCTTCTTCTTCTTCTTCTTCTTCTTCTTCTTCTTGTGCATTTCTTTCCCTCTTCCTTGACATTCTTCTTCTTCTTCTTCTTCACGTGTACTTCATCGTTCTTCCTCAATTCTTCTTCTTCTGTCTCTGTTTCTTCAATTCTTCATCTTCCTTCATTCTGCTTTTTCTTCTTTTCCTTGCATATTTCTGCCTTAACATTCTTTTTCTTTTGTCTTTGTTTGTCAATTCTTATTCCTCTGTTCCTTCATTTCTTCTTCCCCGTCTTTCTCCTTCATTTCTTCTTTTTCTTCTTGTACATTTCTCTTCTTCTGCCTTGACAGTTTTTCATTTCTTCTTCTTCTTCTTCTTGTGCATTTCTTTCCCTCTTCCTTGACATTCTTCTTCTTCTTCTTCTTCTTCTTCTTCTTCTTCTTCTTCTTCTTCTTCTTCTTCACGTGTACTTCATCGTTCTTCCTCAATTCTTCTTCTTCTGTCTCTGTTTCTTCAATTCTTCATCTTCCTTCATTCTGCTTTTTCTTTCGTTCTTCTTCTTCTTCTTCTTGTATATTTCTCTTTTTCTGCCTCAACATTCTTCTTCATTTGTCTTTGTTCGTCAATTCTTATTTCTCTGTTCTTTCATTTCTTCTCCTTCCTTCTTTCTCCTTCATTTCTTCTTTTTCTTCTTGTACATTTCTCTTCTTCTGCCTTGACATTTTTTCACTTCTTCTTCTTCTTCTTCTTGTGCATTTCTCTCCTTCTGCCTTAACTTTCTTCTTTTTATTATTGTGCATTTCTCTCCTCCTGCTTGACATTCTTTTTCTTCTTCTTCTTCTTCTTCTTCTTCTTCTTCTTCTTCTTCTTCTTCTTCTTCACCCACTTCTACGTCCAGATGAATTGTTCGTCAATCCGACCGTCAACAACCTCCCTGCCACTGAGAGACACACGCCCAACTTGTTTGTCTTCATGATTAGCGTGCATCAATTAATCACATATTAATTAAGACCCGCTTCGCTTCCCGCTGAAATTTGGCAACGTGCTGGTCTCGAGGGAAGGACGTAGGGGGGCCCTTTTTTTCTTCTTCTTAACAACGAACGGTGCAGAGATGGGGGCACCGTACCTCAATTATGTCACTGACATTTTTTTTTCTGTTTGCCTCAATCATTTATTTACTTGTTTAATTCACCTTTCAGTTTTTATGTTTGTTTAAATGTTTGTTGCCTTCATTGTTATTGTTGCTTTCGGCTCTTCTTAAAATCTTATTTTACTTATGAACGTACCGATGCGCCGTCTGCTTTTCATTTTTACGTTTTATCGTAACTCTAGTTAGGCCCGCGGCCATCTTTAATTGCTAGCCTTTTCCTCAATCGCTGGTTGGTTTGTCTCTTTCCGTTTTCGTTTGATTTTTTCTTCCTTTTACTTTTTTTAGAAATTTTTTCATTCTATATTCCCCACCATACATAGTTCTAATCACCGTGGCTCAGTGGTAGAGTTCCCATCCCCGTTTCGAGGCTCAATCCGCCACCGAGTTATGTCAAAACTTTAGATACAGTACTCAATGCCTTTCGGCTGAGCATTCAACACTAGGATTAAGATTGAGGGACCCCTTTCCGAGACTAAGGGATACACCGATTCTCGTAAGATAACCGAAGTTAGAAAACATCGACCCTGGTCGGTACTTAGATGGATGACCTTTGGGGAATACCAGGTGCCCGATAAGCTGGTTTAACGAGTTGCCTTATAAACCGATAAGTTACGGTTTTGCGGTTTGAAGCCAAAATCAGAGAACTCTTGTGGTAGATACATAAAGTAGTGGCGTGCCGAACCATGGAAGTAACCGGACCACAGATTAGAGAGATACAGCATAAGCATTTCAAAATGCTCATTTTTTTCAGAATGGAGCTAAAAGACTGAAAATTTGAACATTTACTGCTAACATCTAGATAAAATTTTCTTTTGTTGTTGTTTTTGAACCATCCACCCTGATATAATCTCCATTTACAGAATAAGTTTACGCTTGATTCTTGGAAATCCAGACTTTTTAAGCATTTCAAAATGATGTACAGGAAAACCTTAATACCTTTGGGCTTATTGGGATGAAGTATTTTCAAAATTCTTTTGATTATGTTCCTTGGGAATTAGTAATTGGAAACCATCATAAAAGAATCGGCTTAATATACAGACTTCGAAATAATTACCCATCGAGATGTCCAAATATCAAAAATGAATAAATGAAGATGATTCAGCTTCAATGGCGAAACAATGTTTGAAACCGTCCACGAAAACTCTGCCCAAAACTGTCAACATATGTTTCGTCAGTTTTTAAGTTGGTTAGGCTGGCTGGCTGGCTGGCTGGCTGAGTGGCTGACTGGCTGAGTGGCTGGCTGGTTGGCTGGCTGAGAGGCTGGCTAGCTGGCTGAGTGGGTGGCTGGCTGACACTGTATGTTTCAAGCGCACAGGCCGCAAATCCATGCACAAATATTTACCTTATGACCTATCAAATTATCAGCTACTACAAAATTTCTCTAAAATTTATGTGCGTTTCACCAAAATGTTTTCAATGTAATTTTGTGGTAGAGTGGACAATAGTTTAGAAAATAAGTGACTAAATTTCTGCACGGACCTATTCAAAATTATCTCCCCAACATTGTAGCTGTCTGTCCACACTGCAAAATATCTTCAAAATTCCTCTGAGAAGAAGTCCTGAAAATTTTGTAGCGGTCCCATGTACGATTATCTCCCCTACGTTCTAACCAACTCACGGCATCCACAGAATGTTTTTCGTCTTAGTCCACACGATAACTCCGAAAGAAATTCAATGAAAGCGGAAAGATTGGCAATAAACCACAAAAGAAGTGATTAAATTTTTCGAGCAGATCAATTCAGAATTTTCTCGCCTACATCGTAGCTGTCTTTCTGACCCACACAATGTCTTAAGAATCTCCCAGTCTTTACTCACGATATCAGCAGAATTAATTTCATTGAAAATTTTATCAACGGTAGGCCGTAGGTTACGAAATAAGAAAATTTCGGAGTGGATCCATGCACAATTACCCCCCCCCCTATACTAACCAACTGTCCACATCACACAGTAGCTCCATAGGATCTCTGTCCACACGATATCTCCAAAAGTTCTCAATAAATTTCGATGAGATTTTGTGGAAGAGTGGGTAATAGACGTCGAAGTGATTCAATTTGATAGAGGACCCATGAAAAGTTACCCCACTGTGATATAGCCATCTGTCCACACAGGTGTATCATTTTAAAACATGAGTTTATTACATTTTAGTTTTTTCTAACTAAAACACAGCAGCGAAAACCAACCATTATGAAAAAATGTGGCTAAAATCTTTTTGCCACTGATCTGAAATGTCTATTAGCGATTGATTACTGAAGGTCCCTCTAGCATGTCCAATTGGTTTCATTAGTAAACTCAGAAATTCGTACAGAGCTCTATCACGGCACCATGACCATAGATGTTTCCTGGTCTTTTAAAAATTTTAGATGTAAACTTGGAGATAAAGTTGGCAGCACAGTCCTTGCTAGATCTTCATACAAGAAACTAGCGGATCTATGGCCCGAGTTTCTGGCGTGTTGCTGATTTTAGTAATGTTGCCCTCAGGATGGTTTCCAATCTCTTTGCAAATCTCTTCGGGATTGTCCCAAAAGCTCCAGTATTGAAGATCACAATTATCACCATCATGTGTCTTTCTTGGGAAAAGCCCTCCATAACATTCTTAATATCCAGCTTTTAAATCTTCCCGAGGCAGCGAAATCTACTCTCTTGCATGTTTTGGTGTCCTTGCTCGGGATTATTAGATCTGGATTTGGCTCCTGGATTAGGAGATCCGTTTGAATTTCTGTTTTTCATTCCCTAAGATAGATACTGGTTCATGCAACGCTGGCTGGCTTGTATGGTTGAGATACAGTCGTCTGCACGATATTATGGATTTATAGTTACTACTCCCAAAATTCCAATAACGATTGATACGATTTTTTCCATAATTTTTTCAGTTCTATCTTCAAGTCTTGGTATCTTTCAATTTTTTTCCCTCTCTTTCCGCTCAATAGTCCAGTTTGCTGGGCATGAGACATCGATCAATGTAGTCCGATTGTCTTCTTTGATAATAATAATAATAATAATAATAATAATAATGATAATGATAATAATAATAATAATAATAATAATAATAATAATAATAATAATGTCTACGACGACGTTGTTTTTGTTGTTTTTTTCATTTTTTCTACTTATATTTTTTAATATATGTAGATTGTTAAGAAGCAAGGATATGAAAATGGCGGAAACCAGACTGTGGTAGAAGCAGTGGTGATAATGATTTATTAATACGATTTTCTTCTTGCTTTCCAGTAGATGAAACCAATTATTTATCTAAAAACGCCAATCGGACGGATGGAAAAAGTTGTAAATAATAATTATTCATTAATCCGTAAAGCCAAAGGAAGAGAAGGGGAACGACGCCCCGCCTTCCGCCAGCATATTTTTCAAGAGTTGGGCCTCCAACAGTATATTAACTGTTTAGTTACCTTGTGCGATAAAAGTCGAATCACATTATTATTTTTTTATTGGTATTTAAAAAAGCAAAACTTATCGTGTGGCCTTTCTAGACGAATTACTTCATTCGACCAACCTCGATGTGTTTTGAAGCGTGCTTCATACACTTTTATTTTGGTTCGTTTTGATTTCATTCTACGTTTAAAAAGTGGAATCATTAAATGACACGTTTTTATCATGTTTTGATTTTAGATATCACATAGATATCTGCACTTCGCATAAGTGTTTCACTGTGTCCCAGAACTAATTATCTGCAAAAAGTATCATAAAAAAATAGATGTTTTATCTAAAATTATATTAGAAAAAACGTCCAAAATTAGAACTCTACAAGGCTACTGAACAGGCTGAAATTTGGCATGCAGCCTCATTTCAATCACACAAAGATATTTATTGATAAGATTTTCCCCATAGGCCACCTTATTTTTTTCTGTTTATAGTTGGAATTGCCTCAAATTATATCTAGAATTATCTAGATTTTCATGTTATTCATCTAGAAAAATATCTTGATACTTTATTACGCCACGTTCCATGGTTAAATTTGAAGACTTTTTTTAGTAGAAGGAAAACTGTTTTCACAAAAGTCGTAACATTTTGAAAAATTTTGACCCAATAATAGCCAATCAAGTTCAATATCTATTGTCCCCCTATGATCTTGCTCACGGTGATCATAAGCACAGAGAGAGAGAGAGAGAGAGAGAGAGAGAGAGAGAGAGAGAGAGAGAGAGAGGGGTAGAGTGAGAGAGAGAGAGAGAGAGAGAGAGAGAGTGGGGGAAGGAAGAAGAAGCATTGAGTTCTTGTCTGTAAAATGAGCCCTTCAGTTATTTTCAAAGAAGATCACGAACCACAGTGTTTTCTCAGGCATCTTCTTCCCTTTCCCCTCTCCTTTTTATTCCTGCCAAAATTTGTGTCACGTGTACAGGATGCATCAATCGAGCTAAAGGACTGAAAATTTAAACATTTACTCCTTACGTCTAGATAAAACCTTTTTTTTTTGTTGTTGTTGTTTTTGACCCATCCACCCTGCTAAAATCTCAATTAACAGAATAAGTTTACGCTTGGTTCTTGGAAATCCGGACTTCTCACTGATCACTGCCCACCAAAAGGCGAGTGGAACGACTCATTCGTGGATCACCCTTCTTTCCAATTTTTTAATTGATCACCCCGAATAAGATATACTGACAAAACACGGTGGTCACGAGACGGTTTTCTATTGAGTGACGAACCAGATCTGTTAAATCATTTTTTTTTTTATATAAGTCCTTTCGTTCTCTGAGTCTCCTAATGTTCTAATGTGGGAAAGGTTGTCGCGAACTGTTTCCGGTGTGAACTGCACGTAAACGTGTTTGTATCCGGTTGACATTGTAAGAGTTAACTTCTGGTTACTTGAAACTTTACTCCCGTTTTCCACTATGTGTCACTCACAACGGATTCGACTTCATTTCGCGAATTGAGCGTCCTAAGGCACTCAACTGCCGACCAGTTATAAACCACATGTCTTCAGTCGAACAGAAATGGCAGAAGGTGACATTACAATAGCAGGGAGAGAAGATCTTGTTCAACTATCCAACAATTACATACGAAATCATCGAGATATTTTCATTTTGCGAATGGAAAAAGTTATTTTAAATGTGGCTACATCAAAATCGCTTTTTATCTCATTTTTTCTACTAAATTGAAAATATTGATATCCAGGGCCACTGCAGGGTCAAATGCGACTCCTACTGCCTTGCATATCTATTTATTACGTAAATTTTTGGAGAAATCTCAGACTTATCAGTTTGGCTCAGTTGGTTAGAAAGCTGCCAACCGATAACAATGTCGTGATTCAAATCACCGTAGGGAAAAGATAATTTTATTTTTTAGTTTGATTCAACGTGATCGGACAGACAAACAGTGAGGGGCATATTACCCCAAACTGAGTGGAGATTGTTGTTGATGTTGCTGTTATAATGGGAAAACAATGTCAACTCCAGCTTCCGACTTTGCCTCGAGTTGGGCAATAATAATAGTTTTGGGTGAAATAATTTGGTTAAATAATTCACCAAGTTTGGTTTAATGCAATACATGGCCGACTCAAAGTAAAAGGATTGTTTTGCTCTAATCTTACAAGTTGGGATGACCCTTTTGCCTTGAAAATCAGCATTAGAGATCTTATCTCCTTACCTTGACACGAACGCTGATCACTTGCGCTAGCGGGTGATACGCCACTAGTTCAGTCACGTGCAGATATTACGGAGCTTAGCTTAGTCTGGCATAAGGTCAAATCGGAGAAGTAGGGGTTTGTAAGATTCCATGAGGGGAATTTATACTTACTTTGAAAATAAGCATTCAAAAATTGGCTTTCACCTGGGCGTTAGCACTAGTCACTTGTGTAAACCTTTGTCTGGTAAGGGGCCAAACAGTCAGAGGAAAGATTGTTGGGAAGATTGTGTAGCACCAATGTTCCAAATGGTGAGAGTATTTTTGCTTTCGAAGATTAGCATAGGGAAAGCTGCTTTTTTTAATAAGTGGGCTCGAACCCTTACCACTTGAGCCAGTGGGAAATACTCAACTATCTCAGCTACGTGTAGATTTTAGTTACGCACATTAACAACATAGTGGCCAAATTTGGCCCTTTTGTTAAGCATTCGGCCATTAATTTTTGGTTTGGCTATGTTTAATTTTTGACCAATTTAAGGCATTTTCTTCATATCATAGCACATTCTATTCAAATAACCAGAAAATATATTTATTGTGTTTTCTGCTCATGAAACCTATTTCTTTAGGAAATTTGTCACTTCTGAAAAAAAATTTTTTTGTAGATTACATAGGGGTTATATCAACAATGTAATAGTAATACTGAACCGAACCCAGTGTTTCTGGCCAGAAACGTCTCCGACTATCCGACAACCCTGGTTGTCAACCCTGACAGTCGGAATTTGAAAGCTACGAGGTTTATATCAACGGTTCCTCTGCTGATGAATCTCAATCTCTATCTCCTGGCCCCAGGCGCTCTTGGTTTATCCTTGCCTCGTTTCGCCCCAGCATGCCTGCGGTGACCCCCCCCCCTTACAAACCCGCCGGTCATTTTTTTTTTTTTTTTATGACGCGAGGTGGGGGTGTTTCGACCTATCATCAGTTGGAAACCCAGCTCGGCTCTTTTGCGCCGAGCCACCAAACTGACTCTATCTTTTCTGTCAACATACATACAATAGTCTGAGTCCCTTCACTTAAATTTTTTTTTTTTTACGTCCTTCAATTCGCAAGATTTTTAACACCTAATTACCCCACCCCTGACGGTTCCCTAAACCTTGCTGATTTTCGTCCCGTCCGACACCCATGTATAAACTACACGAAACGTCAAGGAGCCCTTACGGAGTGGTGTTGAGTGATTTTGGGGGGGTCGACAGCCAATTTTCGTTTGAGTTCCCTTGTTCGCAGCAATTGACACAAAGGAACACAATCCTCACTTTTTAAAACGGAACACACAGACACACACACACACATACTCTCTCTCTTTCTCTCTCTCTCTCTCTCTCTCGACACACACATACGCACACACACACACTCTCTCTCTTTCTCTCTCTCTCCACACACACACGCACACACACACACATACACTCTCTCTCTTTCTTTCTCTCTCTCCACACACACACACGCACGCGCACACACACCCACGTACACACACTCTCTCTTTCTCTCTCTCTCCACACACACACGCACACACACACATTAGACCGATGCTAAAGTTCCCACTGCCTTCCTATGCACGATGTATAGGAAGCCTCAGAAATATCTTCGGAGTTCTCTCAGCTCATTATCTGCCCCTGTCAACGAAGTGCTCACTTATATTTGTCTTTTAGTCCACACAATATCTCCCAAAGTTCTCAATGAACTTCAATGACATTTTGTGGAAAGTTGGACCATGAATTACGGAAATTTTGGCCAGGTTGAAGATTTTTTTCCGATTGAGAGATATTTTTCATATATTGAGTAGATAGTGCAAATATCGAAAATGGAAACCTACTCAGTTACCTCCCCTGTGTAGTAGATATATACGAACCAAATTCATTGAGTATTTAGTTAGTTTATAGGATTTTATACGCAAGCATTGGTTACTCTTATGTTTACCGCTTGTTGTTAGTGATAACGGCATTGGAAGAGTTATGCACTCTCTGAGTAATCAGTCAACAGTAGGATGTCGTTTACAATCTCAAGAAAAAATTCTGAAGATAGGAGAATGGGTTCCAGATGAACTCACGGAAACGAACATCAGTCAGCATTAAAACGTTTGTCTTTCTTTTCTTGCTTCACACAGGAAAACGTCATTTCTGGACAAGATGGCCTCTGGCGATGAAAAATGGATTTATTACGAGAATCCAAAGAAGAGAAAATTAGAAAATCATGATTAGATCCAGAACAGCCTTCAACGTCTCAACCTAGATGGAATCTACAAGGAAATCAGTTCACTATGTTTCGGGTAATTCAAAAGGAATTCTTTGTAACTAATTGATGGAACACGGACAAACTTTAACTGCTTCATCGTACAGTGAAATATTGGTTCGTTTGAATAACTCACTCGAAGAGAAAAAAAATTGTTTCTGGACAAGGGAGACAACTTTGCAAATGCATTGCAGCAAAAAAAGAATCAAGGTGCTGCGATGGGAATTTCTTCCGCGTGTGGTGAATTTCAAAAGACATCAGTCAATAAGACAACAGTGTAATACGAATATTTTAAGAGACTAAGTATATTTTTGGTAAATTTAAATCGATGAGAATTGTCCTAACTAATCTAATTATAACGTAATATATATAAAATTATTGAAATTATTAGTCATTCTATTCTTCCAATGATATAAGGTGCGAAATAAAAAATAAAATCAATAAAATTTTCATTCATTTAAATTTACCATAAAAAAACTAAATTAAATCACACAATTAATACAAATTCATTTAAAATATTCGTACTACGGTGTTATCCTTTCAAGTTAATGCTTTTTGACTTGATGCTTTTTGACTTGATGCCTTTTGACTAAATGCCTAAATTCATTTTCTAGATCAGTCACCTTCAGACTATGACTCGTTTATCTCAATGCAACGCTCCTTGTATGGCCAGAAGTTTCACCAAGTTGAAGATATCGAAAAGATTACTCTCCGAAGAATTCATAGAATAAAAACCGGACTCGTATTTTATGACTGAAAAAGCAATTTAGTTGAAAGTTGACGTGAAGTCATTGAAAACCAGGAAAACATCCTCAAAATTAAATGATGATGATGCTATGAATTTATACGAATGAAAGATTTTGACAAAAAAATGCTGGAAAATTTGGCACCAATCCAATATGACGAAATACACAATATAACAGACAGGTGGTGCAGTGTCATACAAAAGTGGCGTAAGATCATTGAAACAAAGGGGAAAATGTTTTGATGACCGAATAGTGACACTATGAACTTATATTACTAAAAGATTTTGCAAAAGGAAAAAAATCTGGTAACTTTGCGTCAGTCTGATTGAAGCCTGGCTACAGCAGGGTCAAGCTCCACTCAAACTTCTATTCCAACTGAAGATGATTACTGAAACTTTTGTATTATATATATATATATATATATATATATATATATATGTGTGTGTGTGTGTGTGTGTGTGTGTGTGTGTGAGTGATTTTTCAAAAATGTGTTCATTTATAAGAATAGAATAATCCTGTGTGTATCTTTATGATAATTTTTCTTAACATCTAAGACTTGTCAATTTAGCTCAGTCAGTAAGGAAGCCACCGGTCATTAATTTGGTTGTAAGTTCAATTCACAGTAGGGAACTGAGATTTTTTTCAGATCAGCTTACATCCCTAATTTTGGTAAAGATTGTTCTTCTTATTCTTCTTTTTATGATAGAAAAATGAAGTCAACACCAATTTTAGTGTGTGACAGAAGGAGTTTCTTGCAGAAAATAAACGTGGTAAGTTTTGCCTCATTTTAATATAAAAGAAATCTGCTGAGAAAAATTGATGTCCTCTCAGTACATTGACAGAGGCGTGGATACCGTCTTTCTCCTAAGATCACAGAATATACTATGTTTGTTCTTGTGAAGCATAGGACCACAACCACACCACGTCAAGGGACTCAGTTCTGGACCACCACCCCCAAAGCTAGGCCCATGACAGCCCTATCGCTTTTATTTCACTTTCGACTGATCTTCAAATCTGCTTTGATCTCACAACTCATCCAGTCCGCTACTTGAGCTGATTTCCATCTCGCGAACAGGATTTCGGGTCTCTATCCTGGTTTTTGCCTTCGTTGCCAGATTGTGTGGCGAACAAGTTTCCCGTTGGCTTTCACCAGCATGTGCCCTGAAACCATCAGAAGTGGAATCTTCCCGGGAAGACTTTCGCTAGGGCAATCGCTGGGGCAATCGCTAGTGTGGTGCTGCTGCAGGTTCAATGGCAAATACGTTATACTGGTTGGAATTGTTGGCCCTATGCCCTATCATTCTTCTTTGCCTAGACTTGGAACCAGTTAGACCACCCAAAAGGGACATCTTGGCGAAGTTTCACGGGATATGTTTCAGTAAAAATTATCACGTTGGCACAAAGGTAGCGGCTGTAAAAATAAAAGCCAGGGAAAGGTACATTTTTGGAAACGCCCTTGGGACCCAAATGATTTTATTAGACCTCCAATTGAAAATGAGACTCGATCAACTTTCAAGAATTAAAACTTTATCATCCAGCGCTTTAGGGGAGGAAAGTTGGTGAGGTTTAAGGAGAGAGTAAAATTGTCTTGATACAAGGAATTCCTAATGTTTAGTTGCAGACGACCAAATTTGAATGGTCGTGGGACCAAATTAGAGAGCTTCAGTACCCAAATTATCAATTCATCTTAAAATCTGTCTGCAGACCAAGCTTTACGGGGAAAATTGATTAAAATATGTTTATGTTGCATCGTATCATTCGAATATAAGGTAGTGTTATCTTTCGTAAATTTTCTTTCAATACCAAATCTTTATTTTGGAACCAAATAATTTTCAGTGCCAAATTTAAGTTTCTGTAGTTTTCAAGTTGGGCTGGCTGTGTATGCATTTATCATACTTTAGTATTGTACAGGCTTTACTAGTGGAATTAGAGTGCAGAAAATCTAAATATTCCCGCTTTTTTGTCTAGAGAAAAATCCTTTTTAAAATATTTCTCATTGTATTAAGTTCTTAGAGGGGGTTCAATTTTCAATCTAAGTTCATGCTGAATTGATCCCTTATTTTGTGCCCAGCAATGTGCACGCTTTTAGAAAAAAAAAACTTATACGGACTTTTTTCATTGATCACAGCCTAACAAAATGCAAGAGAAGTAACTTATTCATTGATCTCCTCCTTTTCATTTTTAAACTGATCATCCCAAACATGGCATGCTGTTTCTTTTGAGTGACTAACTCTCCTTTTGTCTTCCATTCTACGTCTTTCTTAGTCGCCTTTTTGTACCATATCTTCCCTTTTATTGGTTGTCTGCCTCTTTGATTTGTTTCATTTTCTTGTCATTACTGATGTTACCATTCATGTCATCAGCCAACCCATTATAATGGCTGCCTCCCAGAATCCTCTCTTCTTCCCATGATCCTTCATTTTGACTCGCTACCCGAATCCCATTAATATAGCAGTAACGTAAAGATAGAATTACACATACGACCCCAAAATATAACCAACTCCTATTTTCTTTACTTATTTAAACTTAAAGGTTTTTCTTTAATTCTATTTTTAAAGACTTACTTACGTACTTATCATTTGTTAACTTCTATTTTTATTACTTACTTAAACTTGAAGTTTTTATCTCTAATTCTAAGTTCTAAAAGAAACTTCTGAGTACTTATTTCTCATTGTCGATTGTTGTATCCAAGCTGTAATGGTGTTTGATGCACATTCAAGTGTCTGTTGTAGCGTATAGAGTGTGGGTGAAAAGAAACTCCCTATTGGAAACTGGTGATAACTAAGTTGTTTATTGGTCGATTGTAGTCAAACTCAGTTCACTCTGGGCCTTGGAAGGAAATTTGCCTGTCGCCTTAAAATTTAATGTAGGCATCAATTTCTGTAAGTGTTTCAGTATGGTCCGAACCTTTGCAGAAATCCCAGTGGTGTGTTGGCCATAACATGTCGAATTCGCTCTTCCAGTTGGTCGTGAGTTTGTGGTTTGGTGCGGTACATCTCCCTTTTCGCCCAACCCACAGAAAGAAGTCACAAAAATAGAGCAAAATTTACATATACTTCCTAATTTAGAGTTAATTCTCCCTTATATATATATATATATATATATATATATATATATATATATATATATATATATATATATATATATACATATATATATATATATATGGGGGGTCTTGTACGGATCAATGGGTCGTCTCACCATGGAGTAGTGGTTAGCGCACTAGTTTTGCGCACTGTAGTGGGATCAATCGTCAGTAGGTGTTTCATACAGTTGACTGAAATTAGTAAATACGCATGCATGTACGAGGCTGGATCAATAAGTCCGTAGTTAGACACAGCAATTATTTGCTGAATATTGATCTGAATTTTTCATCGTATAATGTTCGATCTGTGTGATTGATATTCACTTCTCAGGAGAACTGATATTAGTAAAATAAATGCTTTTTCCATCTACTAAGCTACAGACTCATTGATGTGTGTGTATATGTGTGTGTGTGAGAGAGAGAGAGAGAGAGAGAGAGAGAGAGAGAGAGAGGGGGGGGCTGATATTTGAACCTATGGTACATCTCTCCATGGAGCAGTAGTTAGCAATTTAGGCTTGCACGTCGTCTTATCCATTGTGGGAGAATCAGGCTCGTTGCCAAGGAGACGGGCAGGGTGCCTGGACCCCCCATGAAACCACGGTGAATGTAAATTGAATTGATTTTAGTACGTTAATTTTTTTACTACGTAAACCATTTTGCGATACATCTCCAGCGCTTGAAACTACTCCACCTTTAATCATCCACTTTTGGCAACATTTTGGCCATTTTCGGTAGCTTTTCGATGAGTTTTAGCAATTTAGGGCGTTTTTAAAGCTATTTTCTTTCATATATAGCGCCTTTTTTTAGCAACACAGAGCTCTTCTACTTGCAGTCCCCCCCGGACTTGATGGATGCACGCCCTACTCGCAGTACCCTGGCGACGGGTCTGGGAGAATGGAAGAGGTCATGAATAAAACTTCAGGAGGGATGATGAACAAAGGTGTTAGGAACCGTCAACCAATACTGTCAATATGGGTTTCTTCAGTTTTCAAAGGAATCTGGCTGCATATGTATATTGCTGCGCGTACAGACCGCACCAATGGGACTCGTGGACTGAAAGTTTAATCATTTACTCCTTATCATGTTCTGAAGAAAAGGCATTTTTTTTTTATTTCGAGAAAATCTCCCCCAAATAGGCTTTTAGTTGGGGTTTCACTTCACAATTTGAATGTGTGCCAAATTGGTCCTTCTTTTTGTGTCCGGGAGCGTTCTAATTTGTTTTTTTCTTCTTTTCGATCCAGACTCTCAATTGATCACCCCTAACATGACATGCAACCAAAAAGTTTCTATCCAGTGACTAACCAGTCCTGCTTATCTTTTTACGATCATATTTTACGTCTTTACGCTAACAATGTTTATGTTACTGCGATCACTTCAATAACTAACGTCTTTAACGGATAAACCGGAGCGCCAATTGCATTTTTTTTTTTTTTACTTGAGCGTAAATTTGACCTCTATTTGGATTGCGTGTATTTAAAGCTTTCAAATTGTACATTGTATGTAGGTCTGTGCTGACTTGGTCTCGTTTCTTTTTTTCCCTTCCTTTGACGTCAAATGACAAATGCAAACCATCATTTGTTGAGTGCTATTTGTTAGGGACAAAACAGGAGGGACTTGTTTTTTTTTATGGACTGGGTTGGTGTCTTTCTCTCTTATTTTTTAATGGTTTACTCTTGGTTTTTTTGTTTATGGGGGGAACAGGTCTGCAAGACACAACTTGGTTCTGGTGGGAGGAGAAAGAAGGCAAGGAAAAAAGGAGTTGATAGAGAGGAGGAGGAAAGGATGTTAAAAAAAATGTTTGTTAAAGGGAGATAATAAGGAGATTAAAATTGAAGACCAGGGAGGGGGGAAGAGAAAGTAAGAAGCGATAAGAAAGAAAGACAGAAAAGTGAAAAAGCAATGGGGAAGAGCGAAAGAAAGAAAGAAAGAATCGATTAGGACAAAGGAAAGAAAGGAAGAAAGAAAAAGAAAGAAGCGATGGGAAAAAAAGAAAGAGAGAAAGAAAGAAAGAAGAGGAGGAAGCGTCAGAAGAATAAGGAAAGAAAAAGCGATGGAAAGAAAGAAAGAAGAAAGAAAGAAAGAAAGAAAGAAAGAAAGAAAGAAAGAAAGAAAGAAAGAAAGAAAGAAAGAAAGGAAGGAAGACTAACTTAGTTCTGGCGTGATGAGAATCTATCGTTTGACTTCCAAGCTTGTTTCTTCTTTCTCCTCCTCTTCTATTTTCTTCTTCTTCAACGTTATTCTACTAATATTTCGCTAGTTCAATTCTTGGATGAAGATCTAGTATGGGCACTGTTGCCAACTTTATTTTAAAGTTTACACCTCAAATTGAGTCTAGAGCATCTTAAAATGCCTACAAACATATAGATTCTCCAGATATATAACTAAATTCTTGGAAATATATAACATATATTCATCTTCGAAACACTCAGAGCACATACCTTGAAGTAATTTTCAGGGGAAGTAACTATAGACGGATCTGGCCAAAAATTTAATCAATACTTAAATAGCTTATTGTCCACACTTAAACAAAATATGATTGAAATTCATTTAGAGCTTTTAGAGGTATCGTGAAGACAAGCATGCAATTATTGTAATGTTTTGGACATATTGATAAGACTCAGGGGAGATAATTGCGCATGGATCCTCTCCAAAAATTCAACTGATTCTCCTACAGCCTATTGTACACCCCATCCACAGAATTTCACTGATGTCCATTGAAATCGCGTGGACTGTCAAAAGCGTATTCATAAATGTAACTAAGACGAAAAGATTAAAATATTTCTCAAATCAAAAAAGATCTCTGAATCCACTCCAAAATTTCGCCACTTTTTTCTCACTCTATTGTACGCCCTTCTACAATATTTCATTTATAATAATTTTGTATTTTTAGAGATATCGTTGAAAGTCGAACGAACAGACGAACAGGCGCAACCGAACAAAAATACGTCTTTTCAACTTCTTTGACAAAGCCAAAAATATTTCTCAATCAAAAATAAATTACCGGATCTGTCCCTAAATTCTACAACCTCTTTCTTACTCCATTGCTCATTCTTTCACAAAATTCTATTTGAATTAATTCAGTACTTTTGGAGATATCATGAGGACCGAATACTTACACCTCTTTCCGACTTCGTTGGCAGAGGAAATAAATTGAATTGTAACTTTACCACTAAATTTATTGAAAGTATGACTTAGTTTAGTCAACACCATCAGTCTTTTATTGTCCATCGTTGGACATAGATCTTCCCCAGGATTCGCCACACCTCTTTATCGTGGGCGTCGTGGGGCCAGTATTTTCTAAATCTGTCCAGTTCGTCTCGCCATCTCATATTCTGCCAGCCTCGGTTCTGCATTTGATCTCTGGGGATCTATGTTATGATTCGTGATGTCCATCAGTTATCTGCCATTCTTGCAACATAACCAGCCACTCGAGTTTCGTAATAGTTTCTCTGATGTCTCAGACACCCGTTTCCCGCCCCTCTATTACGGCACGTCATGGGCCAGTGTGACAGGGCATGGCCCAACACTCCCCATGGTTCGCACAATCAGAATTAGACTTCTTTTAGTACTCTGAATTCAGTATTTTTTCATTCAAATCATCTAAATAGCAATTTCTGACACCGCAACCAAAGACTTAACCAAACTACAAATAGCCTTCTAAGATTGATCAGGAATTTCTCTCTTTTTTCAAGGGAAAATTGTAAGGCAGAAATCATTATAAAAAAAAGTTATCTTGAAGAAATGAACCCAAATATCAGATGTATTTTAAAAACCATGGAAAGTTATCAGAATTTTCAAAAACAGATTATTATGTTATCAGAAAGCGGTAATTTACAGAAATAAATTTGTTAATTTTATCAATCAATATAATTGATTAGATATTTGTTGAGATTCCAAAACAAAAAAGTTAAATAAGAGATTGATTTTTATTTTCCACTTTAAGCCATGAAATATCATTTTTATTCAATTTTACGAGTGAATCAACGAATCATTTCCTTGACAATTTGGAAAAAAACTCTGCATTTTTATGCGAGCGTATAAGCTCAACCTCACATGGAGAGATCACTAGACGGCACAATATATCAGGGAGAAGACAAGAGTCTGAGACATCATTTAATTCATAAAAAAACTCAAATGGCAATGGGTTGGCCATATTGCAAGAATGACAGACAACCAATGACCATCATGACTCACGACATAGATCCCCAATAATCACAAGCGCAACCGAGACCGGCAGAGTGCTAGATGGAGAGACGAGCCAGACAAATTCAGAAAGTATTGGCTCCGCGACGCCTACGATAGAGAATCTGGTCTATGTCCAACGACGGAAGTAAGAGACTAAAAATGATGATAAACGAACTTTAATTTTTTATCTTTGAAATAAAATTACGCAACAGCATGATTAATTTTTCTGTACGTATATTAGAAAATAAAATCAAAATCCATAAGGGAAATGAAAGTTCGGTTAGTCCATTCTATTTCAAAACCGAAAACCAAACATACGAGGAACTCACAACTTGGGCTCCATCTCGTGGTAGCGTTGTAGCTCGTGTAATCAGTAAACCAATATTCCATAACTGAATTAACCAAACACTTCATAAAACCACTCCGATTTATATCAAAGAGACGGGGTCAACTGGTTTGTACAAATTCGATTTCCGGCACCTATGATAAATTTTAAGGGTACATTTTTTGATCATCTTTATACATTCAAATAATTTAACGTACTTAGAAACGATTTAGACCGTTTTAGATTCTCTGCACTTGAAATAGTGGATGATCAGTATTCTAAATAGTAACAGCTGAAGCCGAAGTCAGCCTAAGGATGCTTTTTATAGATCATCATATTCAAAAGTTGTGTCTTGATCCAAAAATCTCCAGTACCAAATTTAAAACTTAATCCCCCTATGTATAAAGCATAGTGGGATCAGTTTTCCAAATAGGAACGGCTGAAGCCGTAGCCAACGTGAGAGTGCTATACATATTTCGATGTATACAAAAGTTGCTCCTTGGTCAAAAAGTATTCATTACCAAATGAATCTGTAAGGCATGGTGGGTGATCAGTTTTCTAAGCAGGAACTGCTGAAGCCGTAGCCATCACAAGGCTGCTTTTCTTAGTTTTCTGTAAGCAATAGTTGCACTTCGGTCCGAAAGTCTTCGATACCAAATTATAATCCTACTATCTATAAGATACGATTAGGGATCAGTTTTCTAAACAGGAAAGGTTTAAGCCTTGGCCAGCGTAAGGCCGCTTTTATAGTTCGATGTATGGAAAAGCTGTGTCTCGGTCCTAAAGTCTCCAGTACCAAATTTCAACTCAATCCACCAATCTATAAGGCAACTTCATTGGCAGAAACTGCGAATAGTGCAGACACTCTTGCAAAATAGGTTCAGTGAGTGAGTAGCACTTCGCTTCGCTCCGGTAATAAAATATGTTTACTGTTAAGATATATAAAAAGTATTTCAAAACAGAAGCTACGAATTTTACGCCGCACTGATTGTGTCAAAACAAGGATTGTGTAATGAAATTACTGAGTACCGTTGGAGACCGCAAAAGTAAGTTTTCGGATGGTTAAAGTCTGTGTCCTCCAAAGCGATAAAGAAACCTATGTTGACAGATTTAGTGACAGTTTTGGTTGACAATTTTGGCTGGCAGTGTCTAATAAATGTTTGAAAATATTTTGAAATGAGATTAGAAATAACGAAAAAAAAAGACTGAATTTGTAAAGAAAACAAAAACATTGTGGATTATTTGATGAGGAAAAATGACAGTTTCAGAATCAAGTTCTACCCTGACTGAAGCTTAAATGACTTAGCTTATAAGTTTTGAAACTATTTTAACTTCTGTAAAAACAGCTTTCCTTTATTTGACGAAATATTCTAATTCAGCCACGGAAGGGGACTTGATAAAATAGTATCTAGATATTTTTCCAGATAAATGGCATGAAAATCTAGATAATTCTAGATATAATTCAAATTGATTCTAGGTATAAACTGAGAAAATAAGGTGGTCAGTTGCATCGATGGAAGGCGCCAATTTTTCTTTTTAGATCGTTTTAGAGAGGTTGGAATTAAGGCTGCAGGTAAAATTTCTGCTTCCTCGGTGATCTTGAAGGGTTCTATATTTGGTGAAGGTCATTTCATTGTTGTTACGGAAGGAAAATATAGTCAACTCCAGAGTGAGAGTTTGACAAAAGGTTTGCAAGTAGAGAAAAATGACGGGAGAAAGAGGGAAAGAAAGAAAGACAGACGGACAAAAAGAAAGAAATAGTAAAATGAATTGAAGAAAGGAGTCACGTGAGAAAAAGAAACAAAGAAGAGAAAGAAAGAAACGAGGAAAAAGAAAGAAAATGCTAGAAGCGGTAAGAAAGAAATAATAAATGAAGAAGAAAAAGAGGAAAACTCGATGGGAACGAAACAAAGAGAGACAGAAAGAAAGGAGAAAAAGAGAGAAAAAGAGAGGCGATAAGAAAGCACAAAAGAAAGAGCGAAGCAAATGAAAAGGAAGAAAAAAGAGAGAAGCTATAAGATTGAAGAATAAAGAGTAAAAAGAAAGAAAAGAAGACCCAATAAGAAAAAAGAAGGAAAGAAACAACGAGAAAGAAGTGGTAAGAAAGTAGTGATGGAAAAAAGAGAGAGAAAAAAGCTATGGGAGAGAACTAAAGAATAAACAGCCAATAAAGAATAAAAGAAGGCAACAAGGAAAGAAAGAAAGAAAGAAAGGAGAAAATCTGACAAAAAAGAATGAAGTAATGAAAGAAAGAAGGAAAAGGAAGAAAACAGTAAGGAAAGGAAGAGACTCGAACAAAGAAAGAATAAAAGAAAAAGAATAGTCAGAAAATTTTATAGAGAAAATGGATGATGGAAAAAATGAAAAGAAAAGAGAAATAAGGATAACACAAATAAATAAATAAACAAAAAGAAGAAGAAGAAGAAGAATGACGTGTGAAAATATATGGAAATAAAATTTATATAAATGAAGTGAAAGCCTGACTGTTTAAAGAAAAACAAACGGAGATTTTTTTAATGAGAAATAAATGGAGAAAATGTTTGTAAATACAGAAGATAGATGCGGGAGAAAAATGGCCGACTTAAGAAAGACTGGAAGAAAAAAGAACCGATGGTAGATTAAGAAAGATAAAAAAAAATATAGTTCATCATTAAACACTAACAAAAATAATGGGACGAAAAGCCATCAGTAAATAAATTTAGAAAAAGTAAGTCTCTAAGTTTGTAAACATTCAGAAAAGCAAATCACTATCACGTGACACAATGTTTCACAGCCTCTTTTTCAGTTTCGTTTTTTTTTTCTGCCTCATTTTTCATTCCGGTATTTTCCCCCGATTCTTCATTCAATCGTTTCTTATTTTGCCCTTGATCCCCCGCCCCACCCTGCCAACTGATCGTACTCTTTCTTCACTGTTACTTTCATCTGTCCCATTTTTCTCCCTCGTTTTCATTCCCCCCTCTCTCCACGTTCTTTCTTTCTGTCTTCTTTTCTTTTTATTCTTTTTCATAACTAGAAACAGTCAACTGAAACTGTCAACCACAAAATGGTCAACGTCAACATAGGTTTCTTCAGTTTCTAAGTGGGTTTGGCTGGCTGGCTATGTATGTATCGCACGTACAGGCCTATGGGGCAACAGGATTGACATTTTAAACGTTTACTCCTTATTATGTATAGAAAAACAACGTCTTTGCATTTTGAAAATCCTCCTTGCGAAACAGGATTTCAGTGAATGGTTCGATTTACAATATATTTTTGTGTTAAATCGGACCCATAGCTCCTTTTTTTTATTTTTAAATCGGACTTTTTTTAGCGATTACCACCGCTCAAAAAGCGGAAGATGTAACTTATTCATTGATCACCCCTTTCTTCTATTCTTTTAATTGATCAACCCCAACACAGCATGTTGCTAAAACACTTTTGTCACCTGACAGTTTCTTTTGAGTAACTAACCAGACCTTTCTTTCATTCTTCTTTTCTTTATTTCTTTTCATTTCTTCTCTCATAATTGCGTTCGCTTTTGATTTCTTCTTCAGTCCTAGTTTTTATTTTTCACCTTTTTTAAAAAGTTTCTTTATTTCCCGTTCATGTTTTTTTATTTGTAATTATTTACTGACCCCTACTCTATCCTTTCTTTATCCACATCGTTTCTCTCTCTCTCTCTCTCCCTCTCTCTCTCTCTCTCTTTTCTCTCTCTCCAATGGCTTTCTTTCTTTTCGTCTTCCTTTCTTTTCTATCGCTCCTTCATTTTGTCTACCTTCCGGATCGCGTCTCCCTCTGTTTATTTCTCTCTCCGTCAAGGCTTCTCTCTTTCTTTTTTTATCAGTTGTATTTTCTCTCTTTCCTTCCCTCTACTTTTGTCTTTTTTTTTCTCGCCGAGTTACCTTTCATTCTTCCTTTCGTCTTCAATTCTACACATTAGTTTTCTTGCCTACTTCCACCGACTCTTGTCCATTTTCTTTATAAATCTCACGAGAGATCTTTTCACTTTTTATTCTATCCATTCATTTTTGTTCCATTTTCTCACTTTCTTTCAGAGGTCAGAACGTTTAGGTTATTTTTGGTTATTCTAACGTCATAAGAAAATATCGATGACGAACTGAAAAGCGGCCATAACTACACGTCATGTGACCGGAAGTACTATTTGTTAAATGTTAACGTTTTCAGATCCTGTTAAAAGCTATGAATAGAATGGTGGAGTTTGGTTTAAAGGCATCCGCACACACATATACATACACCAATAAACATGCCTTCTCCCTCACTTTCTCTCTCTCTCTCTCTCTCTCTCTCTCTCTCTCACACACATACACATACACACACTTGGATTGAAAGCGTTCATGCATATACACTTTTTCCTCATATAAAGGAGCTTTCTCTCTGTCGCTCTTTTTCACATTCACACACGCGCTTTCTAAAATTCTCCCACGCTTTCCTTCCCACACATACGCACATGCTTTCTCTCTCTCTCTCTCTCTCTCTCTCTCTCTCTCTCTCTCTCTCTCTCTCTCATACACTCACACATACGAATACGAACACAACCACAAACTCTACTCACGCACACACACACACACACACACAAACACACACATATTTGTATAGAGCAAGCGCAGTAAAAATCACTATACATTTGAATACATTCACAAAATACTTAGCTACTACCCTTTTCTGCCCACGCCGTCAGTCAAACCTCTTTTGGGATTTATACTCGCTCGTAGAACTATGAAACTAGTCGTACCTCGGCTTGGCACAGTACTGTACTGTACTACATCACCGGTTGTTCTACGGGGCATGCGCAGCGTGTCCCCAAAATAACAATCTATTTTGAATAATAATAGGAATTTAGAATTAAAAAAAAAAAAAAAATTTGAGACATAAATAATTCATCAAAGAATACGGGCTCAAGTTTAATTATTAGATTCTACGAAGCGACTATAAATGTCTCTACAGATTCACGTGATCAACTGGTCCGCGGAGAAGACTTTCAAGTATTTCAGTCACGAAGAGCCTTGGCTCAAGGTTCTTGTCTACGAAATTTCCTCTTAAACATTTCTCTAATTTGATTGCACTTCATGTATTTTATCTAGCATGTAACTACGAAAATTCTTCCTTGCACATTCGTTGTCAATAATGTCGGAAAAGGAAGAAAAAAAAAAGGGGGAAATTTAAAAAAAATCACTGCAAACGGGTTTTCAGCAATCTAAATGTAACGAAAACATGAATTTTGTATTAAATAACTCGTACAATAATACCAATATAACAGATGCTCAATATTCATTCCATTTCACCAAAATAGATGATAACTTTCGGGACACCCTGTATGATATCACCTGAAGATAATATATCGGACAATTGGCATTTCGTCGACCTTTGATATTTTAAAATCATTTGTTAATCAGTGCTCGTGAACTACTTTTGGTCATTCAGGCCTTTCATATCAGAGGTCGACGTAAGGCTGATAAAAAAATAATCGAGGTTGTTTAGTCTCGCCAGCAACTATCCCTGCGAGTACAAGACTGTTAGAGAATACCGAACCGGAAACTAAATTCAACCTTCTCGTAATATGGGCCACTTAAAGTTTTCGGAGTTTGAGGACTTGGAATATTTACATAGAATTAATTTATTCAAGATATCAGTCAAAGGTGCTTTTTTAAGAGGAATAAACGAATCTCTGGCTTAACGAATCTCTGGGTTCACAACGACTGACAGTGATTGCTTGGTTATAATAATTTCCCTCTTGGAAGGTAAGGGTTGCAGCATTATAAGGTGTAACTTCAGAAAATTGAATTTGTTGTCTCAAACTGCCAAGCATAAACTGTATTTGTGTTGATATCTTTTCTTGAGAGCTTTTATCCAAATTCTCAAATCACTTGAAAAATATAAGTAGGGTGATCTTAATATCAGTATGATTTAGTAGAGGTAGTATCGGCACCCTTAATATCCTTTCAAAAGCGATTTTATGCCTTTGAATAAAAGCTTCCGAGAAAAAAAAATATCAACATAAATAACACTAATATGAGTCAAAGAATCGAATTTTTGCAACACTTACCTTTAAAGAGGGGAAATGTTACTGTGTAGATATTAGAGATGAGTGAAACTAAGCAAGCGACCACTGCAAATCATTGCGAACATCACAACTCCTGTTAAATAAGACCCTTCGGTAAGTTGCTTGAATAGATTTATCCTATTAAATATGTCAAGTCTTCAAACCCCGAAGAGTTTAGGACTTTTAAAATCTATATATTGTCATAAATCGAGTTTATGTTAAGGTCCCCGATAAAGGCTCCCGAAACGGTATTAGTCGTAATCCGAAAAATATGGTATTGTTACAATATGCCTTCTCGACTATTCTGTGTTGATAATTGCTACGCTAATGAAGGATGTATTCTGGACGATTTAGAAACCGATTCTATTAGATCAAGATAGGAGTTACTAACTTTTTTGTTACCCTGTGTCCCTTGTGCATTCTGATAGGTTTAAATGTATCCCTAAACATTAAAGATCGAAAGAAAATAAGATAAGATTATATTGATTCTAATCAGAGCTCCATTCAAGTTTTGAAGAAAATTTTTTTGGCTATCCTTTAACTTCATCTTGCAGCTTCATAAGATACTCAACGATTAATTATTTGAATACGCCAGTCTCAGATTGTATGGTTGAGCCTGTTCTTTAGCGACAAATCCATTTATATAAGGGAAAACTTTAGAAACTGCACAACGATGATCATTTACTAATAGCAGGGGGGAGGGATTGGAAGGCACTTCTGGTTTGGATTTCGGAGTGGCCCTTTCCTTACACTGGATGCCAACGAAGGCTAGAGTCCCCAGTCTATCCTACTAATTTACTCGTGGCTAGGGGTAGGGGGTAAGATGGACCTATGCCTTTTTCCAAGGGCATTAGTGCTAGGTGAACACTGCTGCTGGGATTGGAAATCAACTCACCGATTTCATTATCCGTGTTACACCACTGCGACCCCCTTACCAAATACCTATCTGTCATGGGCGTCTCGGAACCAATACTTTCTGAACTAGTTCGTCAAACCATCTTATGTTCTACCAGCCATGGTTTCGAATAAGAATCGATGTTGTGAGCTGTGATGTTCTGTGGTTGTCTGCCATTCTTGCAACATAACCAGCCCATTGCCATTTGAGTTTTCCAATCGATTCTATGATATGTGAACATTACATAATCCTCAGTTTGAGGGCCAATTTTCTGGTTAGGTTTCATATTTCAGCTGAGAGCATTCACGAATACATATTTTGATTTTTATGAAACGATTTTCCAAGAAAAATCAGCGAATTTGTTCCAGTTGGAGAATCCATAGTTTTGAATTTTTACCCTCCACCCCTAGTGGAGGAGATCAGTATTACGGACAAACAACAAAAAGCTAGCACTGCTCATTATATAAATATATATTAACAGCAAGCGTTGGTATCAGATCATCTATACTGGGTGATCTGCCGAGGATCGAACCCAAAAATGAAGTCCAGCAAAATTAATTTGCTGATCATTGCAACACGACCGGATCCATTTTTTTTTTCAAATCGTTTATTAAGATCGAGGTTTCATATCAGACTATCAATAGTGGGGAATCCAATGAAGATCAAACATAAATAATGACCATCAGTTTTTACTTGCAGATCATCCAAATTAGAAAATTGTTTCTGGCCAGGTGGGAATGCGATACCCTTGGCAGTATTCTGTGTAGCATAGATCAGATAGACCAGGGACCAAGGCCGTTAAATGATAATTATTAGCAAACCAAGGAAATCACAAGTGTTCGAACTAGAGTAGAAGACAGAAATTGATTACAAATGCCTCTGATATAGAAATACGTTGTAGGCGAAAGAGTAGTTGTCATTGGAATAAAACTATCAGTTACTGACAGACTTTGGTCATACGTACATTGGGTGAGATCGAAACCGCTGTTCTTTAGCTTGAATTGATTGCGTTATATTGACTTCTACCTTTACTGAATCTACTTTCCCCCGAATGAATTCAACGGCCACGCGGCATTTTTATTGCAGTTGTGGATCATGCAAATTCTTTTTTTTTTGAAGGGTCGGTCTTACGTAGCAGCGATAAAGAATCAACCATAAATTTTGAATCGTGCAAAGCTATTTGCCGTATAAGCACCGACACCCACCTCACGTATGCATTAGTGAAATTCACAAAGAAAATATTTGACTTTTCGAAAGTGTCTGCGTCGAGTAAATAAAGGCCTTTAATTTCGAACACGCCGACCATTTAGTTGACAGGAAAATGTCCGCGCTTTACATTTAGCGCAGAGGACAGCAGGGTATTTAAATGGCGAAGAAAAAGGCAAGGAAGGAAGAAAGGAATCGTAATGGATTGATTTCAGCCGGGATCGATGTTTTAAAATATTTCTGACATTCCATTACGTCTAAGACTGGAATATCTCTTCACGAGATTTGTAAATGGATACCAAACTTATATATACATATATATGTGTGCATATATATATATATATATATATATATATATATATATATATATATATATATATATATATATATATATATATATTATATACATTATGTGTGTGTGCGCGTGTGTGTGTGTATATATGTGTGTGTGCATGTATATATATTTGTGTGTGTATATATGTGTGTATATATATATATGTATGTGTGTGTGTTTATATATATGTGTGTGTTTATATATATGTGTGTGTATATATATGTGTATATATGTGTGTGTGTGCGTAAATATATTTGTGTATGTATATATGTACATATATGTATGTATATGTATATGTGTATATATTTATATATGTATAAATATACATATATACGTGTATATGTATGTGTGTACGTAAACATTTGCATATATGTGTGTATATGTATGCATATATAAGTGTGTGTACGTATATATATGTGTGTGTATATATATATTTATATGTGTATATATATATATATATGATTGTTATTAAAATGTATACCGCATACATATATACATAGAGAGAGGGGGAGAGAACTGAAAAGAAAAACTAGAATGGGAAAAATATTAAAAATGAATATCTATCGCTATTTGTCTACTTACATAGACAAATAAGCAAATCAATTGCATGAATGGAAGGGCGGACCAATCGATCAGTAAATAGAAACGAAAAAATCTTTATAAATACGAGCAAGAAAGATCAATCACTCAGTCAGTCAAGTCTTCTATTCACAGAGGTGTGGGTGGCGTGGCAGTTACTGGCGTGGACAGTGGGATCGGCAAACCATGTTTCAAGCCTCGGTCGAGGAAGTTTCTGTTCACTCCGTACTGACACCCCTCGGAGATGACTGAATACAATTTTTCTCCAGCTAGGCTCTCTAGGAGAAGGAAAACTCTGATTCTTAACCACCGAGTGGAGCGCCCCCTTATGGCGATTGAATGCAAACAGTGACGTTCTACCGGTAGCTCCTTCTTTGTACTTCATCAGCGAGGCTCAGAAGGGGTTCGTATCGACGCGGCATCCCAGGATCTCCATCCGCTTTCACGCAGGTTTGTGCTCTGGGAGGTCACTTTTCTCTCTCTCTCTCTCTCTGTCTCTCTGTCTCTGTCTCTGTCTGTCTGTTTGTCTGTCTGTCTGTCTCTCTCTCTGTCTGTCTGTCTGTCTCTCTCTCTCTCTCTCCCTCTCTCTCTCTCTCTCTCTCTCTATATATATATATATATATATATATATATATATATATCACAAAAAACATCAGTTATCGAAACCCACAAAGGAAGAAGAAATCAAGCGGAGAATCACCCTAGGATGACAAGCCTTCGGTAGAGCAAGCTCAACTTTCAAAAACCAGTTTATCCTAAAAAGAAGAGTATACAACCAATGCATCCTACTGATAGTATGGAGCTGAAACATGGAACCTAACCAAGAGACAGACTCGCAAACTGAGAAGCATGCAACGCACACATGAGAGAATCATGCTCAACCTCACGTGATCACAAGACAGCACAGTATATCAGGAAGAAAACGGAGGTCTGAGACATCATAAAAATCTATAAGAAAATCCAAATGGCAATGGGCTGGTCACGTTGCGAGAATGACGGACAACTGATTGACATCACAAATTACAACATGGATCCCCAGAGTTCACATGCGGAATCGTGGCCGACAACATACAAGATGGAGAGTTGAAATAAAACAAATTCAGAAAATACCAGCTCCGCGACGCCCATGATAGAGAACTTTGGCAGATACTGGGGAAGGTCTAAGTCCAACGACGGACCTCAAAAGATTGATGATGATGATGATGATGATGATGATGATGCTGCTGCTGATCGATATTAGGCGCCAAGTTGCCCAAGAAAAAAAATGATGTAGTGAATAACTGATTGCCTCATGCCTACGTAAAATTTTCTCATGATAGAATTTTATACGTTGGTATTCGAAGTTATTGAGCAGTGATTCTGGACTTGGGGTGCGAGCCCTACGGAAGGGGGAGGGATTTGAATATTTTGAGGAGAGGGGATCGGAACTTGGATATGAATTGCAAAAAATGCTTCGCAGATCAAAACTGAGTCGTGTTAAGTCTCAACTGATTTATTTTTAATAACACAATACAATTAATTTCTAATTATACGACAGTACTAATGAATAATAGTGTTAATTACTAATTGCCAAAAAATATTTATCATGAATTTTACCATAAATTCTATTTTTTTAACTTTGTGAGGCAAAAAAGCGATGATAATTGCGTTGTTACTAAATTTCATTTAATAAGGAAATTATAAACATTTTAGTCATTGATCTAAAATTCATATGTCAGTATTTTTTTCAAAGAGTTTGTTTCTTCACAGATATATAACCATGTATTCAGAGATACATGAGAAGTAGTTCGTTTTACCATATGACATATAATTAAATTACTTTTTTTTCACAGTAAAGGGGGCATCAAATTCTTTGAGTTATTGAAATGGGGCTTTGAGCAATGAAGGTTAAGAACTACTGTTCAGGGGCCTATTTTTTTTTTTTTTTAGTAATATAACAATTTTTCAAACTATTTCCGATTATCATAGTGTTATGGTTGGATTATTTTCCACGTCTTTATGTTCATTTGTTCACCATGTTTCGGTTGTGTGTCCCCCTCCCCCCGGTGTTCGTCGAGTGTTCCTGGTTCTACAATGTGGAATCACTTCCACAGAGCATTTGCAATGTTTGTTTAAATAGTTTTTTTTTCAACGGCCAGTTTCGATTTTCGTGTGAAAAATATGTTTATAATGACTGAATCTTTTTTTTTGCACTTACTAATTCCACGGTTATATACATTTCTTTGGTAAATTCGGGCAGATTTATTCAGATGTTCTTTTTTTTACACTATTTCAGTCTGTTCATTTGTATATATCATAATCTCAGTCCTTCTATCTATTTATCTATCTATCTTACTGTCCGTTTATATATCTATTCATCTTGGTGTGTTTATTTCTAAAGCTAATTTCTCATTTTATGTGATGATGCAATGTCGAAATGAATTAATTACAATAACACCAATCAATTCACGCATCATTATTATTATCATCAAAGCTACGGGGAATGATTTAATCAAAACTCATCCCACTAATTCCTAATTACATTAATTTAGGTAGAAAACCTTTTGTGCACACATTAATTTCCTTTGTGAGCTGGTTGCACATGCACGCAGCTTTGAGTGAACTACGCTAAAAAATCTTTTCTGTAAATTTTAGCAGAAGAAAAGAATCAGATGGAAAATCTGGCCTTCTGGTTCCCAGCCAAACAATGTTGCCACTGAGTGGAGAGGACAAGGCCACCCATACGGGTACATGCACTCCAGAGGGTCGATTTATCATTCGGCATGTCGACTTTGGAGCATCCTTGCTATATTGATTTGTTATTTCTCGATCAATTACTTCCCAAATTATTCCATGTGTAAAGAAGTCTAATTCGTCATGATTCTGTGTGTTTGGATAGGAATCTTTTATGTAGATAGATAGATAGATAGATATGAACAGGCTGACAAATAGATTGATAGATAGATAGATAGATAGATATGAACAAGCTGATAGATAGATAGACAGATAGGTATGAGCAGACAGGGAAAGAAGGAAAGAAAGAAAGAAAGAAAGAAAGATAGAAAGAAAGAACTGGAATAAATTGACGTATGAATACTCATGGATATAGAGAGATATATGAACAGATTGAGATAGATAGATAGATAGATAGATAGATGGACAGACAGACAGAAAGATAGATAGATAGAGAGCCCGCTTTAGTATACATTAATTTTGATAGATATATTAACAGACTGAGGTAGATAGATAAATAGATTGATGTATATAAACAGACTGAGATAGATAGATAGGTAGATATGAACTTACCGAGATAGATAGATACATCGATAGATATGAACATACTGACTTGAATATAGACATAGATAGATAAATAGATAGACAGATAGGTATGAACAGAGGTAGATAGGTAAATAGATAAATAGATAGATATATAGTTTTAAAGCCGATATATATATATATATATATATATAGATATATATATATATATATATATATATATATATATATGTATATATATATATATACACGCACACACAGACAGACAGATACAGATGTGCATGCGAATAGATAAATATAGTCTTTTGGTCATTTACCAGATTTCATCCATGAAGCTAGAACGCTGTTGCATAAAAATATGTATATATACAATGCATATTATAAAATCCACGCTGATGAATAGAGAAAAAAATATTTTCGCTTGATAACAGTCATAAAACACACCATTACAAAAAAAATCGACAACATTGTGACTGGTTGTTGCCACTAATCTCACGAACCCGGTGTTGACAGCTATAAGAAGTCCATGATAGACTCCATTTTGTTTTAACTTGCAACAGGATGCCCGAATATTTTGGTTCAGTCAAATTCAGAAGTTATTTTGTAAACGAGTTAACTCGTGATATTCTGGAATCAATAGAATATTGAGAAATAAAACTGCCAATACTCAGGATAATCCATTAAGAGCTTAGATATGTATGGATTAGATAGACAGAAAGATAGATATGATAAATTGATATGAACTGACTGAGATAGATAGATATGGACACACACGCACACACATATAAATATATATATAGAGAGAGATAGGGTAGAGAGAGATATGGACAGACTGAGATAGATAGATAGATAGATAGATAGATAGATAACTACGATTGATAGATATGGACATATATATATATATATATATATATATATATATATATATATGTATATATATATATATAAACTGAGATAAATAGATAGATAGACATAGCCAGATAGATTGATAGATAGTTTGATATGAATAGAGATGATAGATACGGACAGTCTATAGATAGATATATAGATATGAATAGATAGATATATAGATAGATATTGACAGCTAGATATAGATAGATATAAACATAGATAGATAGATATGAACAGACCGAGATTGATAGCTCGTTAGATCGATAGATAATAACAGACTGGGGTAGATAGATAGATATTAGCAGAGATAGATAGATTGATAGATAGATAAGTATGAACAAAAGATGGTTAGCTAGCTAGATATGAACAGACTGACATAGATAGATAGATAGATAGATAGATAGATAGATAGATATGAACAGACTGAGATAGATATCCAACACAAATTTACCGATACAGACGCTTATGGAAGAAGAGAGATGGATACTAGCAGACCGAAATAGATAGATGAGAATATAAATACAAGCGTATACACGGAGATGCTTGTGTCGTATAAATTCATATATCATATATGAATTTATATATTTATACAAATAGATATATGAATATTTTATTGATATCATATGATAGCTTAGGTAAAAGATATATGTATCTATTTATCACCGTATATTTATAAATACGTTCATGATGGATAAACAGGGATACGTAATTACGTAACATTCCAGTCTATATGTTCAATATTCCCTGGGTGAGTATCGTGTACCCCAGAAATAGGAGGGACCGAAATTGAAATATATTATGTATCCTTTGATTCCCAAGAGATTTCTAGAACTTCGATTGACTTTTGCTTATCAGAAACCGTCAGCTAAAACGGACTACATAGTTTTCTTGAGTTTTTCAAGTTGGCTGGCTGGCTATGTATGTATGTATGTATGTATGTATGTATGTATGTGTCATGCACACAGGCTGCAGCCGACACCCAAACTGTCACGATAGGTTGCTTCAGCTTTCTTAGTTGGCTGACTATGTATGTATGAGAGACCAACCTGGCCTGTTCTATCCTCAAGTTGCCGTAAAAAGCCTGGACGTTCTTTTTTCAACGTTTTCATTTCTGTATTTTTCAGTATATGTTTTAATCTCAGGCAAAATGATAGATAGATAGATAGATAGATCGATAGATAGATGTGAAGATGGATGCATATGTATCTACATGATCGTTAACACTCGATATGAATGTGGTACCTCCTTGATAGACCGTGCCAGAATGATCTTAAAACAATTTCAAGTTTACGTTTGCCCTAGGATACTGTGCGCACATACTTAAGTCACAGAAAAAAAATGCACACTGGCTACTAAAAATTAGAGGAGACGTTTTCTCTCATTTTATTTCAGCTGTTAACAGTCAATATATAAATTAATTTGATCTTTTAAAAATAAATTAAACAACCGTAGCCACCGAAGATGGCGGAGCGTTCCATTCTTTTTGGAATGCAAATGGGTTCATGAGTTTATGTATTTGTATATTCCAGTTCTCTTGGCCATACTGTTTTGTCTTGATTTAGAAATCGGTATCAGTATTCTTCTACACTCCTTCTAAAATATTATCATATTTATATTTTGGGAAAAAAAGCTTTTTGGGCCTGGGGGGCCTGGGGGGTCGGGGGTAATTTTAGCGGGTTTATTTATAACATCTAGATTCTCCAGAATCTAAAGGTTTCTAGATGTTTGTTTACACTATTTTAGATAAATTCAAGTGGAAAACGCCTGTGATGTCCCAAATTGGACTTATTCTGACTGTATTTATTCTTCGATGAATTTCTTTTACATGACTTCAAATTTTGACGCTACGATTGTTCAGTTATTGACTGTGATGGCGAGTTATTCATAATTTTTGATAAATGTTAATTTTTTTTCATTTTATGCTGCTAAAGTGTTTCCTATGACAGTATAATTTATCTATAACACATTTCGGTTCAGGTTAGGTAAAAAAAAAGCAGTCGTTCCTACAGAGCTAAAAAGTCATGGTTTATTTTCGTCTCATACTCCAATGACTGTGGTCGTGAACTACCTAATTCTACCCCTAACCCTATAAAAATCAACAACTTGGCAGTTGACATAGCTGGCCCCGCGCCCGGTTAAGGAGGAGAGTTGGGCGTGGGGCAAGCAACTTCACCCCGTGAAACCTACTTGCTCCTGAAACAACAATGGAGTAGTCGAGACCCTACGCCCCACGAAGAGTCTTGGAATAAACAATGTGTGGAGAGAGGTGTGGTTGGCTGAATGGTTGACAGAACAGAGAATGGAATCGGCAAACCGAGTTCAAACTCTGGCCAGGACAGTTTTTTTTTTTTAAATTTCGCCTTTGGAACTGACATGAACCAACTTCTTCTAGACATGGGGATCATTAGATTTGTAGCCTGACTTGTAATTTGTGTAAAACGAATATTTTTTCATCATCAAGTTGTGGTAATGACGTCCTAGTTCTCTCTAAAGTTCTCTCCTTGGGACCTCACTCACTTATTACAGCAGCCATCTAATTTTCAAACCAGTTTGCAAAGTCCTTTTCCGGGGTCACCATCAGCAATTTTGTTGCATTTTTCCTAATCTTGTTCAAGGCCTGAAAAATCTTTGGAAAAAGCCAGCTATCACAGAAACCATGCCCCAATTCGAATGCCCCACATGAAGGTAGGCAGCCCAGTAGCGTAACAGTTAGGCCAATCTTACGCTGCCTGAATACTAGATGAAATTAGTTTACAATTAGCAACCAAATAAGCTGTATGCGCTGCTCAAACGGTCGCTGCTGATTACAGATTGAGTCACAGGCCTACCTTGCTTACAATCGCTTTCTGTATATCCAATACAGAGCACTGCACAAAGCCAAAAATGAGGGTAAGGAGAGTGTGTTAAACTAATCCGTTATTCATCCACACGTAATACGAACTGCAAAGCACCCAGAGAGTGTACATATGCCAAAGCCATTGCCTTTTTTCCATAGCCAATTACCCAACCTCCCAGAAAATTTAATTGAAATTCATTGAGACCTTTAGGAGATATCGTGTGGACAGATATGAAATTTTTGCGACATTTTGTGGTCTAGATATATAATCACTACATAAGGGAGGTAAGTGTGTATGGATTCCCACCTCATTCCAAATTATCACTTCTAGCTCATTGTATACTTCATCACAAAAATTCATTGAAATTCATTGAGAACATTGGAAGATATCTTGTGGGGAAATGTCAGGGCAGTATACATAAATGTATGGGGGGGCGGAAAAATACGTCTCAATCAAAAATAATTCCTTAATCCATCCCCAAAATTGACCAATTCTTCCTTACCCCGTTGTCCGTCCTTCAACTTGCATTGAAATTCCTTTAGTACTTTTTGAGATATCGTGTAGACAGACAGGTACGACCGACTACGTATACCTTTCTGTCTTCGTCAGGAGAGGTTATAATCTCGCCATTTTCGACTGGATACTATGGTAGTTGTGTGCTACCTAGTCAAGAATGAACATACTACAAGGTAGTAATTGTTTATTACAACGGACCGATTTATTACAGACAATATTTCTGTGGACCGGCCGATGGGAAAGGTGTCAACAACTGCCGAAAAATATGCGATAAGTTAAGTATAAGCCACTTATAAGTGACTTATACTCTCAATTTCATTTCTAAATAGGTTTATCTAACATGTTTAGTACTAAGATCCAAGAGAATAAAATGGTTTTTATTTCATGAAGAAAATGGAGGAATGTTGATATAATCTGTGTCTATCTTCGCCGCGCGTTAGTTTTGTGGGCCATTACCGGTCCGCAGCTCGCTTGTTAGAGACCACTGGTCTATTAGACAAGCTCTATAACCATTAGGCCACACCTAGGCGCCACTATAATGATTTATATTGTTTGCACTTTGAACATCGACGGATTTAGGCACACATCAGGAGATTTTGGAAAAGAATGGTTGATGAAAAAATGTGGTGCCAGAAAGACTTAGAGTAAAAATTGAGAAATACTTGAGTAACGATGTTTGCTTTGAACCTTTGGCAATAAAGATAATATATATTTAGTTTCTTATAGTCTATGGCCAGCAGAGTTGACGGGGTTAAAGTTTTTCTTTTCTATCACTTGTTTCATTTTTAACACATACGCGAACGAACGCGCACGCACGGGCGAGTGCGAGCACGGACTCTCACGCACACCCGTACATACACACACACTCAAATACATATTGCTTTCTTTTTTTTCCTCTCTGTCTTCCCATGTTTATATATGAGTGAGAGAGAGAGCGAGAGAAAGAAGGAAAGAGATGCACGTCCGAACTAAAACACACACACAAACACACACACACACACACACACATATATATATATATATATATATATATA
>OY735214.1:15101978-15106978 GCA_963457665.1 Thysanoteuthis rhombus
TGTGTCGTACTTGCTCACACAACAAATAGCGGCGAGTTCGCACCCTATCCCGGATGGAATGTCTATAATGTAACAGGTTTACCACTAAGATATATTCCAAATATACTCTTTTGTCCCTTTACCTTGAAATGTGGCAGCGAACAACCCTGAATGTGACCTGACCATAATTAGGCGTATCCCTGTACTGATGAGTGTCCATGTTTGGGAAACGCAGGACGACGAATATGTTTATGCCAGCGTTTGTATACGTGTGTGTGCGTGTGATAGTACAAAAATATTGTGTGAGTTGTGAGATTGTCTCCTTGGTTGGATGCAGGTTCGATTCCTGCAGCAGCCCATTTCTTTATTGTTTATCTATTTATGCTGTCAAGGCCGATCAGCATATTTTCACCGTGTAAAACTGGATGTCTATTCAAAGGGTTCGCACTAAAAATAACGTCTTTATAATTATTCTATCGGATTAAATATCCATTTATTTATGATATAATATGTATATATATGTGTGTGTGTTTTTGTTCAAGATCAAGACTTAATCTCTGTGAAAAAATGCACGGATATATTTGAAATCGCATGAGATGATTTTGATCTTCTAGAAGAAAAAAAACCAAGGGATAAATTCTTTGTAACGCAAGCTCTACTTCCATCTATCTCTGTTATAATGTCGATGGCATTAGTCTAAGAAGTGAAGTGCAAATTCGCAGCCTGGCAAGGATTCGTGTTCCTACATCAAGAGCAAAGTTTATGTAAGAAGATCAAGATACTTTTATGAACTGGAGTCAAGAATCACAGAGTGTTGTGCAAACATCCCACTTGAAACGCTTGCTGATGTCGGGAATGTCTGGGTTGATCGATGGCTCGGCTGGAGTGCAATGAAAAAGTTGGCTCACGTCTAAAAGTCCAACGGTGAAGTAATTCTTAGTTAAAGTTGGCAAAATTTGAATAACAAAATTCTCAAACATTTTCGTTTATGCCTACTGATTTTCAAAGGTTTCGTCTGTTTGTTTTGGGAAAAATATGTATAGTGACTTTTGGGACACACACACACGCACGTACATGTATATATATGTACGTGGTATGAATGAGCGAGTGACAGAGAGAGAGAGAGAGAGAGAGAGAGAGAGAGAGAGAGAGAGAGAAAGAAAGAGAGAGAATATTGATCAAGGCTCTAATAGTTTGGTAATTTCCGTCCTTACCAGAGGCTAGTGTTTGCATCCCGCTGGTAGAAGCCATAATTTCAAATGTTGAATTTCTCGACCGGTAGGCCTTCTCGAATTGGAAGATAGATTCAATACAACTTTCCTCTTCCAGAATCTATGTATGTATGCTTATCTACCTCTGTTTGTGTATGTATGTGTGTGTGTGTGTGTGTGTGTGTGTGTGTGTATTTTTTATCAAGCGATACAGTCACATGTTTACATATGTATGCATACATAAAATGCATTTTAAGAAAAAATCATATCGAGTTGAAAATGTATTTCCGGGGGTTGGTTGTGGCGTAATTTCTATTACATCTGAAGAAGACTTCATATTTATCAATGTTTACCTGCTTGTGTGTGTGTTCACACGCGCGTATTTGTGCGACACCCTGCGGTTGCACGCATATATGTATATGCATATGTATACTGTGTGCATTTGTGGAAGAAATATATCAAGCTGAAAGTGTTGGGGATTCGGATTGGGGAGTTGATTTTTAGTACATCAATGTTGTTTTTTGTTTTTGTTGTTTTTTTTTCACTTTCGCTGGTAGTGGAATGTAATTTAATCGACTATGTATTCCGTTCTCACAGCTCTTGGGTTTCTATGGCTCGCGAATGTCTTTCTGGTGTGAAGAAAAGAAACACTCTGTACTTGGTACGAAAGGGAAGCAATCACGACCAGAACAAAATTCATTCATTTCATCTCGCTCTCAGCCAGGCCAGTCAGAGGGTTCGTTGGGGCAGAAGCAGAGAAATGGGGGTTGGCCCTCGTTGTTGAACGTAGTGTGACTAGAGTATGGATGTGAATTATAATTCATCCGACAGGGTTGGATTGAAGACAAAATCCAGAAGGCCAAAGTTGATGTTACAAATGAGATTTCTTTATTCGACATAAAAACGTTTTGTAAGTCCGAGCTAACTCCTTCAGAAAATGTGTCAGAATGGAGTCTATTTATAAATTTCAGGTTGTTCGTGTGATGTCCCGGATGTAGGAGGGTGTTGTCCCCTTATCGGTCTTCACCGAGGAAGATTAACGGGACCGCCACGGGAGGCTCTCTACTTGATCCGTAACTGCTTACAGCACCTGGTATATCCGTTTGGGCACCCATCGAAGTACTGACCAGGATCGACATCCCTTAACTTTCAGCGACAGTAGGATTAACTGGTGTATCCAACGCGATCTGACCGTAACGACAAGATAAAAGAAAAGGAACAAGTCGGAGGTTAACGGTTCGGAGAATGGACTCGGCGAACCGAGTTCAAACCCCGACTGGGATAGTTCGCGTACACCTCGCACTAATGATCCTGGAAAAGGCATGAATTTGTCTCCTCAACCCGGCTATGGATGAAATTGTGCATGGCGAATTGGGTTACGCCATTTTGAATTTCACACATCGAACGGGCGTAGTGAGTAGTAATGTCATAATTGGAGCTCAAGCAGCGACGATTGAAATCTTAGTCAGTGTAAGGACACCACTTTTTTTAATCCTTTATTTTTATACAAAGATTGTTGTTTAGCTAAATTTTCGTTACCATTCAATGTTCATCATCAGTAGTCTTTTAACGTCCTTCGTTGGAAATAGACCTTCCCCAGGATTCGTCACATTTCTCTATCAGGGGGGTCACGGAGCCAGTACTTTCTGAACTTGTCTAGCACGTCCCTTCATCTAATATTCTGCCGGTCTCGTTTGCGCATGTGATCTTGGAGGATCCATGTCGTGAGTCGTGATGTCCATCGGTTGTCCGCCATTCTTGCAACATGGCCAGCCCACCGCCATTTGAGATTTCTAATGGATTCTATGATGTCCCTGAATTTTCTCGGATGTACTGTGCTGTCTTGTGGTCTCTCCATGTGAGGCCAAGCATAATCCTAACTTACATTCAATGTTAATTGCCTTTAAATGGCTTCAAAACTTGAATTTAAAAAATTGAATAATCAGGACTGAAAGGATGGAGGAAGAAAGCAAGGGAAATGCTTTCCGTTCACAAAATTGAATAACCGTAGCCATCAAAGAAGACAAAAGATAGTTAAAATTCCATAGATATCGAAGAGGGTTCTATTTACGTGTTTGTGTGTTCCAGGGCTCTTGGCCACACCGTTTTCTCCACTAGACCCCTTTCTAAGAATTTTTTTTTTTTTTAGAGAAAAAGCTCTTTTTGGTCTTTTTGAGGCCTCGTTATGACGGGTTTTAAAAAATATCTGGATTCTCCAGAATTTAGATGTTTTTTCTTTCTACTCAATTTCAGAAATTTTTCGGTTGGAAACGCTAGTCATGTCATAAATAGAATTTACCATATCTATTCTTGATTGGATATTTTTTACGCGTCTTCAAATTTTGACGCTACAGTTGTTTAATTATTGACTGTGATGGCGAGTTTTTCATTCATTTTCTTTCTCCTTCCTTTTAATCAAACTTTGTCCTCCTTCCTTTCGCTTTTCGTATTTTTCTCAGCTTCTCTCTTTTATCATTCGCCTCAGTCAATGGAGTTATATATATATATATATATATTGGTTGGATCCAGGAATATTTTTTGGATTGAGAGATATTTTTTCATTTTTTTAAATTCTAGAAAAGAAGCCAAAAACTAACATTGAATGGAAAAGCTAAATCTGAATTTCGAGGAGAGTAACTCAACAATCGAACATATTACAAAAAATGCATTTGCTCCCCCATTTTTAAATTTCATTTTCATTCAGATTTTATGTTTCTCAACTTTGGCGATATTGCCCACCGGTGGGCGATTTCACCTCTTGAGTGGGCGATGAGCAACTGTGCGTTAATTGGTGGGTATTTTGAAATTTTGACGGGCAGTACAGGATTTTGAATATTAAAGTCGGTAATTGACAATAAAAAAATGATTCAACAGCAACATTTCGTATTATTGATTCAGCCAGCAGAACTGTTATATTGAACATTATGTAAACCAAGTGAATCTGCATTGGCTGCGTCTCACAATTTAGATTGGTATCTCATTGGTGATATCTAAAAACGATATGTATTTGCTAAACATTTGATGTCACTACATCATTTTTTATTAAAAAACAGCGAAAGCTGTTCATTTTTATGGGTTTTTTTTGAAGAGTTACAAACTTTTGAATACTTACCATACAAGAGGGCGATGGAAAGATTTTCCATTGGAAAACATGAGGTGACGTCAAAAAGGTTGAGAGCCCCTGGTGTACGGTATTGATAGAAGTATGCGCTCTGGGTGCTTTTTTTTTAGTTTCTTCCCTTCGCCCTTGATTTTCTCAGCATCCGTCTATCTTTCTTTCCCTTTCTTCAAACAAGTTCTGTCTTTCTTTCTGTCTTCCTTTCTATCTTTCTTATCTAGTTTTGTCTTTCTTCCTTCTTTTCTTTTGATCATTTTTCTCTCTCTCTTCCTTGTTTCTTTATTTCTCTTTTTCTTCTGATCTTCCTTCTTGTCTTTCCTTCTATCGACCTGGTTTTGTTACTCAGTTTTTCCTTGTGCTCTCTCTCTTTCTCTCTCTCTCACTCTTTCTCTCTTTCTCATATTCATATATAATGTTGAAAAAATGGATATAGATCTTACAGATGATGCAAAGAAAGTTGACAATTCGGAAAAGAAGACTTGAGGCTGAATAGTACAACTCATACATCTCAACCAATAGAGAATTTGAGATGTACAACTCAGCCTCAGGTCTTTTCTTTTCCAAATTGTCAACTTTCTCAACATTGTATACATTATATATATATATATATATATATATATATATATATATATATATATATATATATATATATATATAATGTGTACTTTATATATATATATATATATATATAT
>OY735214.1:15109478-15181978 GCA_963457665.1 Thysanoteuthis rhombus
TTTTCTACCAATGTATTAATATCACGGTCTCTTAACATCAATTCGTCAATGTGCATTGGCAAACACCACCTTAGTAACCCCTTGCAGTTGCGAATTCCTTTACTGATAAAATCTGCAATACCCACATGATCTATCTTCATGTCAATGACAAATGGGACTGTTTGATAGTTTGAATTCTTGTGTACTCTGTCCTGGACTCTAAGAATCGGATAAATGTTCATCAGTGATTAAATCCTGGTCTTATGAAATACGAGGTCTGTCCGGAAAGTATCTAGTCAGTTAATATTAACGAGAAAAAAAAAGATCTTCCTTGCGAATTTTGCCTTAGACCCCTTTTAAAGCTTCCCCTGGGACTGTACACATTTATCTCAGCGTCCCTTTCACTTTTAAAAACAGTCTGCAAATTCCCTTTCCGGGTCTCTATCAGCTACCTAGTCGCCTTCTTCCTAATCTCGTTCATGTTCAAAGCTTTCTTCGAGAAAAGTCACCGGTAGCAAGGAGCCAAATCATATTTATAGGCATTTGTTTTTAAATTTCAAAAATTGGCATGATCAACTAGATCCCAGAAGTTCAAAATGTCTCCTGATTATATTTGATGTTTTTAAGAGTACTATCTTTTGCATTCAGTTGATGTTAATGTCCTGTTTGTTCAGTTTCAGGAGATACTTTTTGTGGTTTGTTGTTACTGCTCCCACTGCTCCGATAACGATTGGAACGTTCTCAATCAATTAATTTTTTCCATGGTTTCAGCAGTTCTATCTCCAAGTTTTAGTATATTTTTTCTATTTTTTAAAACTTTCCGTTCGGTATTCCTGTCTGCTGGGTATGCTTCATTGATCAAGATCGCCTGATTGTCTTCTTGATTAATAGTGACAATATCTGGTGTTCTGGCAGTAAATTTTTTTATCAGTAATGATGTAAAGTTATTATTATTATTATTATTATTATTATTGTTATTATTATTATTATTATTATTATTATCATTATTATTATTATTATTATTATTATTATTATTATTATTATTATTATTATTATTATTATTATTATTTTTATTATTTGCAATCTCACACCAGTTGCCTGGTGGTAACTGCTGGAGTTTGAGTGACAGCAAGTCTCCTCAGGTCTCCAGCCCTTCTCTCCTAGTTCTCATAGGCCACAAAAATACTGCGGTTTACAGTTTCACACTGGTTGCCCAGAGGTCATTGCTGAAAGCTGAGTGACAATAAGTCTCCCCCAGGTTGTTGTTTTTGTTATTATTATTAGTTGTAGTAGTATTAGTAGTAATAGTAGTATAAGTAACAGTAAGAGCAATCATAATTAAATAGTTGTCGTGTTATCATATACCAAGATGTACTTTTGGGGTGTATTTATGTATAAGAAAAAGAAATAGAAAAAGAAGAAAAAAAGAAGCCACGCTATTCAAAATATTGCATTTTAGGACTTATACAAGTTATATCGGCCGGAAGAGGGAAATATCTGGTTCTTTTTTTTGTTTTGGTTGCAGCAGTTAGAATTTCGGTTATGTCGGCTGCAACGTCCACTTCTGCGCATGCTCCGTTTCATATGATTCTCTGATCCTGGGTACAGATTAATAAAATGGAGCATAAAAGCCGGCACTTACACCGTCCGTTGCAATTCGTCTCCGTAATTAACATGCGTGGTGTACAAATACCTTTCTCCTCTTTCTCTTCCTGTCTCCCCCATATCTCCCCCTCTCTTTGTCTCTCTGTCTGTTTCTGTTTCCCTCTGTCTGTCTGCCTGTCCCTCTCTCTCAACATATATATTAGCATAATGCCCGTCAAACATCATGGTATTATTTACGCAAGGATCGGTAGCTGCGCGCTCTACCTACGATCAGAGTGTCACTCCCCGGATCTTAGATGTAGCATATGTGCTCTCCAACGAAAGTTATTGGCAAAGCTGCGAAGAAACCAGCAGAAGAAAGTCACTGTCCATCGCATATAAGTGCGTGTGTGTATGTGTGTGAATGTGTATGTTACATATTTAAGTGGCACGTTTTTTTTAAAAACATATTCCATTAAATAATTATTAAATGAAGCAATACTCTTGTTCTCATATCCTTTGGCAGTTCTCTAGAGTTCAACAATTCATCAACTATATTAAACACCCGTATAGTATCCGACAAAAATGACGAGGAAAATATCATATATATATATATATATATATATATATATATATATATATATATATATATAAGTTATGAATTGGAGCAACACACTCTTCTAACTCCCATTTCCCTCCATTTTGCTTTTCACATTGCAACGTACAGGATGTCAACAAAAGCGGTAACAGACAAGCGAGTAAATCTGTACCCAACAGCAGTTGTTCGGCCTACACCTCCTGCTTTGTTGGATACTTGTAACTTAATTTCAATCTTCAATAAGTGTAAACTTAAGCTAACGGCTATGGTACTGATCTCTTTACTCTCAAGTCAGACGTTTGAATCACGGCAGTTTTTAAAAAAAATTATATAAGTTTGCTTTAGCATGACAGTAAACAACAAACAAGCTAACAAATATAAAGAGTGTCTATGGATTTCATATAATGATGTTTTAAGTCGTCCTAAAATGATAGGATTATCATCGTCAAGAAAATGTCCTTACTATTATTCATATATATATATATATTTCATAATGTAGTTTTTTTTAATTTGCAAGAATACAAAAATGAGACAGAAAGCGTGCTCAATATCAATCAAAGTAATATGTTTTGTTCTTGTAATCACGAAGGCAAAAAGTCCATTCTTATTAAAATGCCGTATCATTTGTATTATCCAATCAGATTAAATTGTTTTTGTAAACTAACGATCCTAACCATTATTACTGGAGAGCGATCCATCAGAATTATCTCCCTTTTCTCTTGAACATCAAAATGCCATCTTTTCACTCAATTCAACTACCTCGTCTATTTCTTTATCTTTAGTTTATTTATTTATTTTTCTCTCCAATTTGCAGATGCTTTTGTACTGTATTTCAAAACTATCAATACTATCTGGGAATAATTTCAAAAATTTTTTTCCAAAAACAGAATCAATACACTTGAGTAGGTATCGCTTCGCAAGAATCCTCAAATAACACTTTGTAAATACTCATTGTAATATGTAAATAATCAAATTGTAAAAACAATATCATGAGCTAAGGACTGCTTTAGAAAGCAAATTATATTTTAATTGTAAATACAAGAATTAGAAAAAATAGTGGATTATTGATATCATCTATTTTTTTCTATTTTCATTCATTTATCTTATACTATAAAAAAGATAATCTTTTATTCATAAAATATTCGTAAGATTGGTTAGCTGATAAAATTATATTGTATGTAAAATACAAAGATGAGTACTTCTTATGAGGCATGAGGCCTGATTTGTATCCTCCTGAACTGGAATTTCGAAGCGATCACCACGAAATGAAACCCGTGCAAGTAATGAACAAAGTTGTGTACAAGATTCTCAGTAATATCTTAGATAAAACAAAAAAAACAAAAGAAATTATTGAGAAAAATGCTGTTCCTCGAACTGAGTTGATTTTCTGGAAATAACTAAACTTACCAACGAATATTACATGACTGTATCCAAACATTTTACCATATATTTTTCGCAAGGGTCATACCAACACTGCCGGATAAGACGAACGGGTACGAACTGGAAGCAAAATGTTTGAGATCCCCTGTGTCAGTTAAATTTCGATCTGAAATATTCCCTGTTCATATCTATCTACCTATCTATCTATCTATTGAGGAAGAGGTAAATTTTGACAATTTTCAAGATGAAAACAGTTCACTCAGCGTCTCTCGAAAGAACGCCGTTCACAATTAATGCGATAAAATAAACACTGGTCTCTTTGTGCAAATACAGGCAGATTGCATCAGCGGCGGGAGGAGCAGGCAAGAGGAACGCAGCTGGCCGGTTTCGCCCCTAATTTCTTTCTTGATTGGCAGGTGAACCTCGTTACCAGGTACTTCACAGGAAGCTTTTACTCGAATCCAAATCTGGACACGAAGGGTCCTTTGAATTCAGCTGACTGGTCATTAAAAAATCGGTTGTACCAGACGAAAAATAAACAGAAAAATAGTCGCCTCAGTTCGATGGTTGAAGCAATGGCCCGAGGCTCAAGTGGAGTTAGGGATATCTATTCAGGTAGACTGTTACCACTCACTCCACTCTCATTCCCTCTTTCCGGGTGTAAAAAAGAAAGTGAGGCAGAGAGAAAGAGAGAGAGAGAGAGAGAGAGAGAGAGAGAGAGAGAGAGAGAGTGAGAAAGGGGGGGGAAAGAGACCCATATAAATATATACCTAGTCAAGAAAGCTTTACAGGATTAAACTTTAAAGATCTAGAAGAATTTTTCAAAATGTATCATCATTTTCAATCAATTATTCTCAAATATCTCGTTGGGATCATTAGTTATTTACCCTGCAAAAGTTTCGGGGATTTAAAAACAAAACAGTTTTATTAACATGACTCCCCAGCAAGGTTGATCACACACAACCTCCCCTTATATCATAATTTTGATATTTTGCTCTGGTTTATTGTTTCCAGGACCCGTGTCATAATACATGCAGTTAGTTATTCTATATAAGGTATCATCATATGTATTGTATGGGTGTTATTCTATACGACATTCATTTATTTTTTTCAAACAAAGGACTCACTTACGTAGGTCATTCAAAAACGTGTTTGAAAATGAAGGATCAATAAATATAACAACAGATGTGACTCGTTGTGTTCGTGTGACTTCTGTTGCATGTTTACCCATGTGAATATTAGATCTGTTATCTCAGATTTAATCTTCGACTGCATGCAAATCTACTAAAGATATCATCTTTAAGAATACTAGTTATTAATTTTTTCTTTCCGAGTCAATTTTCTATTATATTCAACCTGAGAATTTGACAATTCCTAGATCACTAACCTCTGACAGAATTAATCACATCTTACACCATCTCACTTCCATCGACATTTCAAAGTTCATATAACTGAATTAGCTTTTTATAAATGGATAAGACGAAACCAAATAACATTATAGCGGTTGGTAACACCATATGCTCTCTCCCATCAATATACTTCAGACTTTTGTTATTTAGTATTGCTTTTTCCCTCCCGGTCAACTACCTACCAATCAGAAAAATGGGCCAGAGACTAATGCTTTCCCCGAAGAATATTTTTAGCCAATACAATGTTCTTTTATACCGACAAGGACCAAATCCATCTCTTTTGGTTTCCTATAAATATTGATATTTGTCGAATTCTACATTATCCATTTAAAAAAAAATTAACATACACTTCTAAATATACACCTTACACACAGTGGTTGGGAGAAAATTTTGGAATACTGACCAGCAGTGAAAAATAGTCAAAGATGAATGGAACAACATTGGCAGCACACTGTAAATAACCATCAGATAATTTTACCAAATGGCTCAGTTTTCTTGATACAAACTAGGGAAAAGCTAAAACGCACTATTCGTACTGTTTTATAGCACTGTCAAGTATATGATCTATAATTATTAGAATAGAAAAATTGATAAAAATGCCTGACTCATGTTTTTGCACAGGAGTGTGAGTATGAGTATGTATATATATATATTTCAAATAGAGTTTCAAAGTAATATTACGCATTTATAATTATTTCTGTCGGGTTAAAAATCCATTTCTTGATAATATTATAATATAATATCCACATTGAGGGACAAATCAAGCACATATACATAGTAAATGAACAAAATAGGAATTTTGAGTTAAAACAGTTGTTTAGGACCGGCGGCTGTTTAGCCCAATAATAAGAGCAACGCTACATTAAGGCGAATACCTTATCGGTCGCAGGTTCGATTCTTGCAGTGGCCCCATTTTCTCTAATTGTTTATTCAATTTACACAATCTATGCTAAATGATACATTCACCGTGTAATAACGGGAGGTAATTTCATATGGAGTTTCAAAGTAATACGATGCACTTATAATTGTGTGTATATATATATATATATATATATATATATATTGGCTGCAAGTTCCCTTTCTAGCAAGATAATTCTTGTCGATTTAGTTTCTGAGCATAATGACCTTCCTTGTCAATGCATTTAATTCAGTGGTGAAAATCGATCACAAATTTTTCTCTGAAAATTTCAAACCCAAATCTAAATGATAACTGTCATGCTACGAAAATAATGCACACACACAAACTGTGTGTGTGCACTGCGACCAATGTCCAGAGACCCCTGCTTGACGTGGATAGGGGATCTGACTGAACGGTCAATTTGGGCGTACAGGGAGAACGTTGAGACTAGAGAAGGACTAATTACCGAATTGGCGAAAAAGAAGGAAAGAAAAAAAAGAGAAATAGATAGATAGATAGATAGATAGATAGAGAGAGAGAGAGAGAGAGAGAGAGAGAGAGAGACACACACACACACACACACTTAAAGTAAATGTAAACTACAAAGATGGCTTATTTTAACCTGGTAAAACTGCACACTAAACACAGATTTTCCCCGCAATCCGACTGAAGAGTCGATAGCGAAAACGAATATAAACTCTCCCGCCACCAGATGATGGTGATGGCTAAATCGTTGGATGTTGTAGTGATGGGAGTTACAGGATACCAGGGCGTATGAGAGAGATGAAAAGGGTGCATGCTGCCTCTAAAACGACTCTCTCCGAAACAAGCGCTTAAGGCTAGTTTTACTTTTGTGGACTGTTTATACTAGAAAAACAATTTTACAAGGGAAACTTTCAATGAACGAATTCAGTCATCAATGCAATAAATGAAGAATTGCAGAATGGTACCACGTTTACTTCTGTCAGTTTGAATAGGTAAATGTATTCACTCGCGTTTGTCTGTCCGTCTGTCTGTCCATCTGACTGCTTGTCTGTCTGTTTGTCCCAATAACTCCAGAAGTTCTCAATGGTTTTGAAAAAAAAATATGGAAAAGTGGGCCTTAGTCCGAGGAAGATGAGATTGAATTTGAGGGTTGATCTAGGAATTGTTTTTACAGCTACCTTCCCCCGTATTGGAGATATCTATAAGCTGATTTCCCTTAGGTTTTTAGTGACAATGGTGTTGACAGATGTTGTACAATCAGCGCTTTTTAGTTGAATTTCAATATCTGAATGTCCGTACATTTTAGAAATGCGGGTGTACAGGCGTTCAAATTCCATCTCCATTGACTTTTCATAGCGATTCTTTTAACAACTATAAAAAAATCAAGTATAGATTATCTCCCTTTCTCTATTTTAGCTGAAAATACTTTTTACGTATAAATATTTGCAAATTCTTTTCCTTTCTGATGATATGAAGTTCGTGAAAATTGAATTTACTTTTGTTTGCCATATAAATGGATTTTTTGCCATTTGTGTCAATCTTGCATTGATACATTCGAATATTTACTAGCTATAAATTAAGATAGATAAGTAGGAACAAAGTGCAATAGATAGATAGATAGATAGATAGATAGATAGATAGATAGAGAGTGAGAGAGAGAGAGAGGGGGAGAGAGATGGGAAGATGGAAACAGAGGGGTGATTAGAGAAGAAAATTCGTTGCTAGGAGAAGAGAATAAACGGAAGATACACTTCCTTTGGGAAACACTGATGTATATAATTAGGGCCAAGGCGGAACGGACCTGAGTCATGCACATTCTTGGCTTTGGGCCGGCCTAATGGCATTTGGACTTCAAGATTTAAGAGACTCGACTATTCCACGTTGTTGCGAGTTTGTACGCCTGCGCAACTCAAGAAAAATGAACACCCACGATTATTTACTATTTTTGTGTTTCTTGTGTTCTTTTTTGCTAACTTTTCACGTTTTTCTTTATTTCATTGTCATTCAATCTTTCCTTTTTTCGGTCATTCGTTCGTTCGTTTTTCGAACTTTTTACTCTTTTCTCTCCTTCCTTCCTTCCTTTCTGTCTTTTAAACATAAACGTCCGTCTTTCTTCCTTTCTATTTCTCTTTCATCCAATTGCTTCCCACCCCCTAATTTTTCTTTCATTATTTATAATTTCTCTCTTTTGTTCATTCTTTCAAATCGATCTTTTCTTTTTTTCTAATCATTTCTTTGTTTTTATCTTCAACTGTTTTATCACTTTTCTTTGTATCTTCCTCTCTTTCTTTGTTAACTCTTCTTTACTCTTTATTTCTCCTTCATCTTGTCCTTTCTTTCTTTCTTTCTTTCTTTCTTTCTTTCTTTCTTTCTTTCTTTCTTTCTTTCTTTTTTTCAAACACAAACGTCCATCTTATTACCCCTTTAGTCAATTATTTTTTCCCTTTTTTCCTCCCTTTCATTTTTCCTTCCCTTCTTCATTCTTTCTTTGAATATCAAGCCGGCATATATCACAATACATACAGTCGTAAAATATACAAAAAAAAAAAAATCAACATTACCCCGACCCCTTTGCCCTTCCCCGAATAATTAAGTGGCGAGACCAAATAAAAACCTATCAAAACTCCACCCAACCAAAAAGAACAAAAACAACCAATCAAACCAAGCTCTTTTAGACAGCTGACCAATCAACATCTCTGTCCGTGGAATGACGTCATACTCAGTGTCATTGACACTGAAGTCGTAAAATAATCCTCAATTGCCGACAACAGGACAGTGTTTGAAGAAGGAAAGGGGAAAAGTTCTTTTGCAATTTTTGCGTGCCTTAGTAAAATGCTGTGGAGTAAAACGGGCTATAACTGCCTGTCAGCGAGTCCACCTGTCAGTCTATGTGTCAATTTGTCTATGAATGTGACAGTCGTCTTGGTTTTATGACGTATTATGAAAATGACACGGACTTGTCCTTCGACCACGACACCGGAACAGCATAAATCGCCTGCTTGGAAATTCGTTAGATGCATTTATTTCCTTTCTTTTTTTCTTTTTCTTTTTTTTTCTTTCTTGTTCTTTCTTTCTCTCTTTCTTTTTCTTCCATACTTTTTTCTTTCTTAAAAAAAAAAAAAATTCTTTTATATTATTTTTTTGCTCTCTTTCTGCGTTCTTTTTTCTTGTTTTATTTTTTTCGTTTTTTTTTTATCATCATCAATTTTTTTCTTCCTTTCTTTTCTCCTTTTCTCCTTTTCTTCTTTGTTCTTTCTTTCTTTCTTTTTCTTCCATACCTTTTTATTTCCTTTTTTTCTTTTATGTTATTTTTTTTGCTCTCTTTCTGCGTTCTTTTTCTTGTTTTATTTTTTTTCGTTTTTTTCATCATTAACTTTTTTCTCCCTTTCTTTATTCCGTACTTCTCATTTCCTTTTTCCTTCCTTCTTTCTTTCTTTTTTTTTTCATTCTCTTGGTTTTGTTAACGTTCTTTTATCGTCATTTTTTTCTTGCATTGTTAGTTTTCGGGCAAATTTATGGTAATTTATTACAAACTGCTTGTTCATGTATGTGTGTGTATGTGTGTGTGTGTGTGTGTGTGTGTGTGTGTGTGTGTATGTATATGTGTGTGTGCATGTGTGTGTATAGTATGTGTATGTGTGTGTGCGTGTTTTTATATGTGTATGTGTGTATGTGTGCATGTATGTGTGTATTTGTATGTGTGTATGTGTGCATGTGGGTGTGTGTGTGTGTAGGCATGGCAAAGTACGGTTTGCTATGGCGTCATATGTGTCAAATATTAGTTGACGTGATGGATTTCTGTACTTAGCGCATGAATTTACTTAATAGAAAATATGATATATATATTTTTTGCTGAATGTGTTTCCATTGTGTGGGTACGTCAAATCATTTTATGCATTTTAGTATGCCCCCATGGCGCACTATAAGCCTGTCTCGATGCCTGTGACTGGACAACTGGAAGGAAATTGTTTCAAAGATATGTTTCTGATGAATGATTATTCTTTCGGAGTCGTATTCGTTTCGATAGTCAACGATTCGGAGAATGTTTTCTGACTTTTTCTTCGAAAGAAGTTCATGAGGTTATCAGCAATCATAGAATAGAGTGCAAAATGCGTTTCTTATAATCTAGGATTGTCAGGTTGTTTAAAAGATAATTGTTTCACGAAGTTACACAAGTTAAAAATTTAACTGTGGTGTTAATTGTGGTCTATTGGTTATAAGATGGAGTTGTTCGCACAGTCGTCAAGTGTAAGTTTCAAGGTTCATGGGCCTCTGCTTTCTACGATAACGAGCACAAGATACTTCGTTTATTTTAGTTATGTATCAGTAAAATATGCACACACACACACACACTCTCTCTCTCTCTTTCTCTCTCTCTCTTTCACACACACACATATATATACTGTTGAAATTTTTGGCTCTGTCTTATCTTTTTTGATTCATTCGAAATTATTGCAAAGATAGTAGAGTTATGAAGACTTTCTGAAGAACAGAGGTTGCTATAGGAGTGGGGTTAGTAAATATATAAACAAATCTATTCGATATTTAATTTTGAATAATTGCAAACAAAAGGGAGAAATAATTGTATGCCTAAAATCAATGGCACGAGAAAATTAATAGTCAATTGTACATCATATTTGAATTATAACTTTTTATAATCTTTTTCGGTAATCTTTTACAAAATTGGCACAAACTGTGGAAGGTCTTTAAATTGTGGCAGATCCCTTGGTTTTCTTGCTCTTACACGTCTTTCCGATTCATTTAATAAGTTTTCAGTTGGATTCAGGTCAGGAACCCAAGGTAAAACCTTTATATTCTGGATTAATTTAGCAGAATGTTTCGGATCATTGTCCTACATAGAGAATCGAACCACGCTTCAGTTTCAGATTTCTAACAAACACTTTCAAGTTGACATCCAACGTCTTACAATTATCCTTTTTTCTCATTAAACCATCACCTCTCACCCAGCTTCCTGTTCCATTTTGCAGAGAAACGCCCCTAAAGAATGATACCCGGAAATACTTTGTTGCTAGGACGGTGTACTTCGGATTGGAAGCCTCACCTTGACGTCTCCAAACAAATTTCTTGTCATTATGATCAAAAATGTCTAGTTTTGTCTCCACTGAGCATCGTATATTCTCCCAGAATGAGATAGGCTAGCCCATGTGTCCATTTTCAAGAGCCAGACGTGATTTTCAAATGATCAGCTTTTAGAAAAGGGGTCTTATGAGGAAGGCCTGTCCATAGGCCTTCTCTGAGCAGGGCTATATTAATATTACTTCTTGTTACATCCCTGCCTGCGGTTCCCAAATTGTCCCAGAGATTTTAAATTGTAATGTTTTGGTTATTTTCAATAGTTCACAGAAGGTTAGGTTCTGCTCTGTTCGACAGTTTCCTCTTCCTACCACGTTAAGCTTTATTTGCAACTGTGTTTTCTCTCTTTAACTTTAGACTATCATTTCAACGTAATGACGCGAATAATTATAATGCGATTGATACCACCAGTGAAGATTCATCTGGAAATAAATACATATCAATACATTGATATTTATTACTTATCATTTAAACATGGAAAAATATACTTTTCCTGTTTATAATCTACTCGTGCCATTAATTTTGGACTAACTGTTTTTGAAATTTTGTTTTCGGTCGTTGAATCTACATTGTTGAAAGTAACCCTCGTGTATACATTGGCCTGACACTTATAACTGCCCCCACCTAAAAGGAGGACCCAACTGTAACAATATTTAAAATTAAATTTTCATAAACTAAAGGAACCAACACCGAGCTAATAATTTTAATCGACAGCGTATACACATCCAAACACACACACACACACACACACACACACACACACACACACACACATATATATATATATATATATATATATATATATATATACATATATATATATATATATATATATATATATATATATATATATATACATATATATATATATATATATATATATATATATACATATTAAATCATCACCTCTTACCAAGCTTCCTGATCCATTTTGCTTGGACGAAAATCACGACTCACAACATGGATCCCCAGAGATCACATAAGAAACTGAGGCCAGCAGAATGCAAGATGGAGAGATGAACTAGACAAATTGAGAAAATACTGGCTCCACGACGCCCATGATAGAGAAATGTTGCGGACCTTGAGGAAGGTCTATGTCCAACGACGAACGTTAAAAGACTGATGATGAGGATGATGATGATGATGATTCTGTAACACATATTGCTGTTTGTACATTATATTATTCCTCTTCTGTAAGTAAGGCTTGCATTATTTCCTGGTCAATGACACATCGTTTTTTCCTTCTTTCCACTGCATTTTCATATCAAAATAATTCACAACGAATTTCCATCGTAAAATCATTGGTGATTCGTTCCCAACGTTAGTGTTAATCTTTCAAACATGTGATAGCCCTATTTTGTCCATAACTCTTTACTCAATTCCTCAACACACATAATCCTTTTCTGTCGTTTTTTAAAGTACTTGTACAGTAGAAACACTGGAACAGCTAAATCCAGTATCTGGCAAATTTTCTTCGAATCAAAGATGACTTGAAGTGGACATTCAGTTCGGACCAGGTCACCCGTTTGAACTTTAAAGCCCAAGCGAATTATGGTTTTATTCTATAGGATTCATTCAAATTTATGCTCAGGGCTGGCACAGAGTTTTTGACAAATGAACCAAAAGCTCAGCACAAAAATCAATAAATAGTCAATAAAAGTACCAAATAAAGAAAAAACAAAACATGTTGAATACTAATGAATTCGAAAAAAAAACTGCTTCATTTTTTTCGATATTTTGAATGATATTTGTCTTTTATCTTGTTAAATATTTTTTTTCAGACAGATTCCAGTTAGTAAACATTGGTACTCGTGGTCTTCCCTATCTGCTCAATGCGAGGTTAAATTGTAGAATTATTTTATCTTCTCTTGAATACTAATGAATTTTATAAGTGCCTGGCAGAAAATGGAACAAAACATATCTTAATATTTCACTCGACTATTTTATGAAAACACAGAATTCAAAGCAAATTAGTACGAAACGTATCAAACGGAATGAAAACTATCAATTTGGTACAAATGTACCAAAATGGCAGCTCAGTTTGTTTGTACTCCCTTCAAAATCTGCCAGAGATCAGAGTATCAATGTGCTCTGCCTAGGATCAAAGTATCACTACCCGATACATCTGCAAAGGATCAAAGTGTCATTATCTGATACTTCAGCTTTGGATCAGATTGTACTAATGTGCAATCATTGAAAATTGCTACACATGATATATATATATATATATATATATATATATATATATATATATATACATATATATATATATACATATATATATATATATATATACATATATATATACATACATATATATATATATATATATACATATATATATATATACACACACACACACACACACATATATATATATATATATATATATATATATATATATATATATATATATTGAGAGATAGCTAGATTGATATAAAGACTTTGCCAAACTCCATTACAAAGTCTGGAGTTGACTTTGTTTTCCGTAACAAGAACAATCCTAATCGTCAAAATGAAGGATGCAAACCGATATGAAAAATCCACATTCCCCAACCATGATTCGAACTCACGACCAACTGATTACCAGGAGGCTGTATCACCGACTGAACTAAAATCTTAGATACGATCGAAAACTCATCATACAGAAACGCAAGGGCTTATTTCTACTCAACAAATAAATACATTTATTCAGAAAATCTATTTTTTTTAATGTAATTATTCCTTTGTTATATATACACAATACTTATCTGAATAGGAGCAGAGTCTTTTATCGAATGGAATCTTTTCGATTAAGTCCTTTATTTTCTGTAGCCCTTTCAGTCCGTCTAGTGAATGTGATTGTGAAATCCTCGAAACCTTAGGGCTAGAGTGTCCCTGTGAAGCAGTAATATCCGCCTAAAGACTGCAGTCGGGAAAAAGAGAAAGCTGGTTGGACAAGTGGCTTAATTGTCTGCGAGTCTCTCTTTTTTTTCGTTTTCCTTAAGAGTTTGTTTATTTGAGGAAGTCGGCGAATGTGCGTTGGCCTTGAAGCTTCAAATCAAATCGATTTGTGGGCGTGCTTATAATACCTATAATACCGACAGGTGCAATGCTAAAAAAAAAAGAAGGAATTAGAGAGAACAGAGGATGCAGAGCTTAGAGCTCCCTATCCTAATGAATATTTTGAAATTTAAACAATTTCAGAGATATTTTGAGGCCATGTGGAGTGAGTATTTGGCCATATACCGGCTATTTTTTCTCCTTGTTGGTGAATTGTTCAAAAAGAGAATTTTAGTAATATATAGATAGTGAAGGAACGTCGCTCCCACTTCCACAATATATATATATATATATATATATATATATATATATATATATATATATATATATATATATATATATATATATATATATATATAAGGGAACGCGTTCCCACAGCAAAACGCCACTGATTTTGCCATCTGCTTTCTAAAACACGCACATTCACACAAGTTATTTGCATATTCAAATAACTGATCCTTCGGGGAAAAAGACGATTTATGGACGACATTTTTGGCAGCTATTTATTTTTGGCGGGAAAAATTGAAAACTGCTCGGGAAAGATTGAAAGTACACAAAAGGCAAAACTTGAGTAAACAGAGACATTTCGAAGGAAACATTTGCCGTGGCATTCAGTGTCAGCGTAAATAGACATTCCAATCGAAATTTATGGTTACTATAGTCCAGCGGTTAAGCCTTCCAAGCAGCACGTTCGAGAGAAGGCTTCCTTCATTCTAGATTTGATGAATTTATTCATTGAACGACCGTAGCCATCAAAGCTGGCCAAGGGTTCTATTCTCTTTTTTTTTTTTCATTGAACGACTGTAGCCATCAAAGCTGGCCAAGGGTTCTATTCTCTTTTTTTTTCTATATATATATGTGTGTGTGTTTGTGTGTATGTCTTCCAGCGTCCCTGGTCGTGTTGTTTTGTCTACAGACTTGAAAATTGGCATCGGAATACACAAGATCCCCCCTCCCTTAAAAATGTCTTTTTTTTGGTATTCTTTTCTTGAAGAAAAAAAATCTTTTTTTTCACTTTTTTGGGGCTTTATTTTGACGAATTTACTAATAACATCCAGACTCTAGAGAATCTAGATGTTTCTAGATGTTTGTTCACACTATTTTAGACGTTTTCAAATGGAAAACGCCACTGATGTTATAAATTAAACTTATCCTGACCATATCTATTCTTCCATGAATTTCTTTTACATGACTTCAAATTTTGACGCTATGGTTGTTCAATTATTGACTGTGAGGGCAAGTTATTCATTATTTTGGATAAATGTTCATCTTTTTCATTTCATGCTGCTGACCTGTTTCCTTTGACAGTATAATTTATTTATAACAAATTTTGGCTCAGGTTTGGTATTGTGGCCTCTAAAAATAAGTCAGTAAAAAAAAAAAATCAGTCGATCCCTAGAGATTTATAAGGTATTGGTTTATTTTCGTCTCCTATACTCAAATGACTGTCTCATAATCCAATGTTTTTCAAAAATTCTTTTTTTAGATGGAAAACGCTAGTGATGCCACAAATGGAATCTATTCAATCCATATTTATCTTTCGATAGAATTTCTTTACAAGACTTCAAATTTTGACGCTACGGTTGTCCAATTATTGACTGTAACGGCGAGTTCATTTTAAAATTTAATTTTTTAATCTTCTAATTGTAGTTATGGTGTTATGAAGAGGAGGAGACGTCATTCCGTCCGTTCATTCATTTCTATTTTACTCATAGTTTTCTCGAGGGATGATATTGATTCATGCCTTTCCCAAAGGGTACAGTCACAGCCGATTCCATTTTTCGTACCGCTCACCATTATTCATCGCACCCCAATAAATTTATGGTGCATATGAATATTCGATTAGTGTGGCACATTGACACAACAGTGGGGCATTCGGTAGGGAATTGATTCAGTAAACAAGCAATAATCTGCGAGCAAGGCTAACTGATCATCGCTCTACGGCTGGTGTTTGCACCTAATATTTACTAAGCTAAGTCTTGTCTGGTTCAAGGCTAAAATCATGGGGCGCTCTCTCAAGACCTTCATACACAATAGCGATAGTAGTTTCCTAGCATCACTCTATATTTACTTATCCTCGTAGATATTCACTAGGTTAAGACGGTGGGGCACAAGGATATAATCTTAGGGCTCCCATGCAAATCCACAAGTTAATTAGGATCGAGCTATCCACAAATGATCGTAGACTGACGACCTGAGTGGTCATGATGAAAAGCTACTGAGATTAAGATGAAATAAATGCTTGTCAAAAATCAATAACTGTTCAGAACCTTCCCTTTAGAAATAAACCCGGATTTATAACGTTTGTAAAAAGAAATTACAGCCATTCGTCTTTTCTCGTTTGGAAAAAATTCTGGTGTTCCTAGTGTCAAATGTTATGAAGATACGGGCCACTACTCGTTATACACAGTGATCCAGCATAATGGGACCCATAAAAAAAGGCTATATAACTCTTACAGTTTAATTCCATTCATAAAAACCCATATATCATTCGAAATAGGATAATTACCAGTTTTGATCAAATCACCACCACCATCATCATCATCATCATCATCATCATCATCAGCAGCAGCAGCAGCAGCAGCAGCAGCCGCCTTTAGCGTCCGTCGTTCGGCGTAGTCTAAGCCTGCTCTCTACTTCATGGGCGTCGCGGAGCTAGTATTTACAGAATTTGTTTACTTTGTAAAATCATCTAATTTTCTGTCGGCCTCGGTTTCGTGAATGATCTTTGTGAATCCACGGTGTGATGGCCAACGGTTGTCTGACATTCTTGCAACGTGACCAGCGCATTGCTGTTTGAGCTTCCTAATGGATTCTATGATAAATCTGACCCCCGTTCTTCAATGTACTGTACTGTCTTGTGATCTCTCCATGCGAGGTCAAGCACGTTGCAGGGTTCTCAATTTGAACAAATTAACTCTTTTCAAATTCTCTGCATAAGTTTCGAAGCATTCCAGTGTTCTCGCGTGTGAGTTATGCGTCACTTTAATAAGAGTGTGTGCAGCTGTTGCCTGTATCTCATTAGCGAGGGTAGCCTTCAATTCTTACAAGGCTGTTGGGTTATTTCTGTAGATCTTACTCTTCAGATATCCCCGAGGGGACTCTGGTCTTGAAACCTTGCGAACCATTCAACATCCCCAAACCTTGAGATCAACTTGTCTGGAATCGTCTGACGTAAAATTGTCATATGGTTAACTTGAAAGGGGTTATTCAAGAAAAGAAAAAACAATTGATAAAAACTTGTAACTATCCTCATTGAAGTGGTGTACAGAATTTTATAAAATGGATGAATCTTTTAAAGTTAATTGGCTTCTTTTGATTGATCACCCCGTTTAAAAAAAAACCCTCAAATGAAGTAAAAGTCAGGCGTTTTCCTTCACGCACGTATAATATTTTTGCAGAACATGGCAATCTCTTGAAGAACCCTAGGGTTCCACAGAACACCGCTTGAGAAACACTAGTGTAAACAAGGAGCGGTGAATGGTGAGGGAGGTGTCGAGGTGGCTTTATTTACCAGATATTTGTTTAACTAGGGTCCATCCTGGTGACACAGTTGGGGAATCTTCGTTAACAGTACACCTGCGTTTACCATAGTATTTTTTTTGTCTCCAACGAAGTTTGCCTCTTACCACTCCTCAATACATCCCACCGCGATCATTTCTTGGTCAAGTGCCCAATCCATCTTTCGTAAGCGACCTCACCCCCATGATCCGTGAGCACCTGCTGTTAGGAAAAGAGGGTTAAAGTATACACAAGTGGTTAGAAGAAAGGCGCAGTTTTGTCATTCTTTTTTTTCTCTCGCTTTGTTCAACGCCCTTCTTTGATGGAAGAAGTGGACGAACGCGCGTAAGAGTCTAAACGTAAAATCAAGTTGGTTTATGAACGTGCTTATAAAATCTATGATACTTGAGGATTTACACGCGTGTGCTCTAATCGTGCATGAGTACCTCCCCCACAAATACTGAACACAAGACACGAAAGACGTTATTTACATGCTCGACGAACTAACGTACGTCTTCGTGTATTATGCGATACTCTTCAGCTAATAGTTTCACCCTCTCTCCTCTCGCAGCTTGTTCAGGTTCTTGAATGCTTTCAGGATTCTTGTAGCGTATGGTACGTATTAAAAACAGGATTCCAGATTTCTACTTTCTCTGAAGATTTCCAATGAGATAGAGATTTGAACTCACTGCTGGTCAGTTTAAAAAAGAGCAGTGTTCCCCCTTTCAATTATCCTTGTGTATTTTTGGATGCGTTCTCTAGATATTAATCGTGCTCGGGCACCCATGAACTTCGGATTGAACTTAAGTTATTTTTACACTGGGTAGCATATTTTACTCTAAAATCCCAAGGTAATCCTCTGATACAGTCAAGTCGTCCAGTGGTAGAGGCAGCAAAGTAACCCTGGAATATTATGGATCCTCCCCCATGTTTAACTTTGGTTATGGTGTTCTTCTCCCCTATAAACTCAATTCCATAGTCAATAAGCAAATAGCTGATGTGCATTGCCAAAAAGCTCTAGTTTGGTAGCATTCGTCCACAAAATATTTTCCCTTGGGTTTCGCTTAAAAGGGAAAAGCACACCTTACCAAAGGTGAGCATGACTGGATGACTGCTTTGCTGCCTCTGGTACGAGAGACCTTGGCCATTATAAAGGAATGACGAAATCAAAGGAATTCAAAAGGATTTTAGAGCAAAATGAGTTGCAACATTCTAAAAAATAAAAAAAAAAGAATTAAGTTTGGTCCCAAGATTATGAGTGATCCAGCATGATAGAAAGCCTGAAGCACACATCCCAAAAAAACACGCAAGAATGGTTGAAAAGGGGAAAATGAACTTTTCAACTGGCCAGCAATGAGTCATAATCTCTATCCAATTGAAAATCTCTGAAGAAAGTAGAAATCTGGAGTCATGTTTCGAATACACAGAAGGAATGCTGTGAACGTCTGAGAGCTTGAACAGATTGCAAAGGAAGAATGTGAGAAACTGAATCAGCAGGCAAGTATAAGATCATCATCATCATCATCATTCTTTTATTGCCCATCATTGGTCATGAACCTCCCCCAAGATGCACCAGACATCTCCATCATGGGCATTGCAAAGCCAATACTCTCTGAAATTGTCTAGTTAGTCTCTCCATCTTGTATTCTGCCGGCCTCGTTTACGTATGTGATCTCTGGGCATCCATGTTGTGAGTTGTGATGTCCATCGGTTGTCTACCATTCTTGCAACATGACCAGCCCATTGCCATTTAAGTTTTCTAATAGATTCTATAATGTTTCGGGCTCTTGTTTTCCTCCTGATATACTGTGCTGTCTCGTGATCCCTTCATGTGAAGCTGAGCATGATTCTTTCATGTGCATGTTGCATGTTTCTCAGTTTGAGGGTTAGTCTCTTGGTTTGGTTCCATGTTCCAGCTCCATAGGCGACTATCGGGAGGATGCATTGGTTGTATACTCTTTTTTAAAGGACATATAGGACTTTCTTGTTCTTGAAGGTTGAGCTTGCTCTGTCGAAGGCTCGTCATCTGAGAGTGATTCCTCGCTTGATTTCTCCTTCTTTTGAGGATTTCATTCATTGTCCTTGGTTGATGTATTGGTCTACTTTCTCCAGTTCTGTGCTTTTTCCACATTGATCGTCGAGTGTTTATCTCCGACGTGATTATTGCACATGACCTTTGTTTTGCTTAAGTTCATGTGAAGGCCGACTTTTTTTGCTTTCTTCGTTCAGTCCATCTAGCATTCGTTGGGGGTCATGGGGGTTCTTTGCAAAAAGCTCATAGAAGGCTACAAAGAAAGATTTGGAGGCATTTATTGTTGTCAGAGGGGGGCGTGCTACCAAATATAAAAGTTGCCAAATAAATATAAAGCGAGCCAATTTTACTATCCAGGTCATATTTCCGATTTCTTCTTGAAATTTCTACGTGTAAGTTGGAAAATAAAGATTTTTTTTTGCTGAATTACTTCGGACATCCTATTAAAATATTCTGATTATTAATATTTGGTAGATTTCCATTCATCTCTGAAGATATTGTACCGATTATATAAAAGATACACTCATATACATTCACACACACATATATATATATATATATATATATATATATATATATATATATATATATATATATATATATATATATATATACACTTTGACATATACGCATTTTTATATATACGCACACTAACGTACACGTACATTCGCATACACATATACAGCTTTACCTTGATTACTGCTGTTAATTCATTCCAATCTGTTCAAGGTATTATCGTGGTTCGAGGTGTCTTTTTCCTGTTTCTACTTAGATTAATTCGTTTAGAAACAACTTAACTGTACTACATCAAAACATGCACTAATCCAAATTGCAATATTTAAGGTACTGCTCTACGCACTCCAACACACCTGTATACACATGTACTCACCCAGACATACGCGTACACTCACGTAAACTCATACGCTCTGGGACAATCATGCATACCTATATATGATTATCAATTGTGTTATATTGAAGCTCTCATCTGAAATGATCTACAGTTACTGCATGATGAATGCATCATTTGGCCTAGGCAACGTAAATAGAATAAAAGCGAATGGAGTTGCTGCAGGAAATTTCCTTTTCTTTTATTGTGCATTCTATCTACGTTGTCTTGGTCAAATTGATGCATTCACCGGCTAAAGACGGGAGATAATTTCAAATAAGCGTTCCAATATAATATGGAACGATTTATAATCATTCTGTCGGATCATATGCATCCATTTCTCAATAACACAGCCGAACATGCACGCATTCACTCAAATACGATTATATGCACACATCAACACTCCGTCAAGCGCACACACACTAATACACGCATATATGCACCCTGACGTGTGTATACAGTCTTGAGCGCATACACACACACCTATACAATTATACACACATACGCATACACACACCTACACAATTATACACACACACGTACACACACCTACGTCAACCCAGATGAGTGAGACAATGCACTAAATGTCCTTCCGAGTTAGAAAAAAATAATTTTCAGGCGTAGATGTCCCCAATAACCAAACACATGTAAACAGAGAGAGGCCCTTGGGTTGGGCCAAGAATAAACAGAGGTGATAGAATTCTGTCTCCGCCCCTTCCAACTCCCCACCCCCTCCAATCTCCGCCCCAGGATCCACCTCATTTTATTTTGGTCACGGAAAGATTTTTAAGAGGTTGGGCTGAATGCAGCGATCATGCTAACCAACCCCCATCCCCCCACAACGCCCCCCACTCCCCTCCACCCGGCCTGTGCGGTAGGGAGCGGCGGGCGTCGTGTGTACACATTTGCTCAACGCCTCTGTACACATTTGCATAGATGTGTAAAAGAGAGTTTAGCGGCTCTGAAGAATAGTACATGGATTGAATGGTGCATAGAGTGATAATGTTTTGTGGGCCAGTGAACCTGTCAAAACGAAACGAAACAGGGAGAATTTCTTGTTTTTGAATGTCGGAATTTAATATATACTATGTAAAGATACCTCGCAGTACAAGTGGAATAGCAAATAACAATAATAATAATAATAATAATAATAATAATAATAATAATGATAATAATAATGGTGTAAAGATAATTTACAATGCATTTCCATAGCAAATGTTCATATATAATAGCTCAGTTTTGTCAGTAACTCTGGTATTAATTCTTGGCAACTGACAAAACACTTTTTTGTCACTCGTAAAGTATTCTTTTTCTTTTTCTTATCTCAAAATAATGTACAATGCATTCCGATAGCAAATGTTTGTATATAATTTCCCGATTTTGTCAGTAACGCTTGCATTAATTCCTGACCATTGATAATCCCTTCTTTTTCCCCGCTTGAGATGATTTACAGAGCATTTCCATTGCAAATGTTCATGTATGATTTTGGTTTAATCCCTGTGGGAAAAAAAATCACAGAAATATTCCTATGTGATGATTTTTTTTAAAGACAAAAAACTACCGAACTCTTCCCGAGGTAACAATCCATTGTTTCAAATAGTGGGTAGAAGATATTTTCAACAGTAAAATTGATACCTTTAAGTGGAAGTATCCATTGTTAGAGACAGAGAAACAGAAAAGAATCACACTGTTCATTATATAATATTAAAAGTAGATAGCCCAGTTCTGTTAGTGACGCTTATATCAATTCCTGACCACTGACAACCTCCTTCAATCTTCACTTCCAGTGTATTCATACCTTGTTATAATTTGTGATACATTTCTATAGTAAAATCAAAGATGCTTTCAACAAGTTTCATATTGGGTTTTTATCACAACCAATAATTATGTTTTTAACAAAGAGTTGATATCTTAGTATTACATCTGAACAGTTTTTATTCCATCTCGAAACACGGTGATGCAATTATGATACTGTCAGTGAAGAAAAAGTAATTAGATTCGCAATATGATATATGTTCAGAAAAAAAAAAAAACAATAAAATAATTTCTCAATTGAGGGTACACCAGCTGCTCCGGCCACCCGTCAATTATATTCAATTCGTAATATTGGGTATTTGGAGCCGTGTCAGGTGCCGAACATTCACGAAAAGTGAAATGGGAGGATACAAAGGTGCAAAGTACATACAAAAGTGTCGGGTGGCACTATTCGTTGAATAACTCACGCCTGGACATTAAGAAAGACGAGTTTTGTGGATAGATGAGAGACAGTCGTTATTCGGGGTGGGGCTGTAAGAGATATATGAATTTTGATCTCTCCGTTCGTTGTACTTGGTTCTATGTATAAGTATATGCGTGTATCTAAGCCAAATTATACATTCGCCATGTAATAACGGGAGATCATTTCAAATAGAGTTTCAATATAATAAAACGAAATTTGTGATCATCTGCCCAAATTACTGTTAAATATTGAGCACTCTCTCTCTCTTTCTTTTCCCCCCCTCTCCCTCTCTCTCTCTCTCTCTCTCTCTATATATATATATATATATATATATATATATATACTCGCACACATACATTCCCATTGGTTGTAAGTAGAAAAAAGTCCCTGCATTCTATTTTCATTTAGGTTGTTATATTTAGATTCTACTCAGTTAAATAAATTTAACGCATCAATCTAATTTGAAAAATAGAGAAATATGAATGACTGTTTAATTGTACTTGAATAAGTCATCTAAATCTCTAATTTTAATCCTTAATTCCCAACACACACACACACACACACATATATATATATATATATATATATAGAGAGAGAGAGAGAGAGAGAGATTGATAGATAGATAGATAGATAGATAGAGAGAGAGAGAGAGAGAGAGAGATTGATAGATAGATAGATAGATAGATAGATAGATAGATAGATAGATAGATGAAATACATAATTAACGCACCTAAGTACTTGTATTGGGAATGCTTAATATGGATTAAGTAGTTGCTTATTTTCCAGGGACATCAGATGTTCGAGCCGAGGTGTAAGCTTGTATTTTGAATACTGATTTTTAAGACAATTAAACAGTTCTGTCTCGAAAGATGGGTGCAACGCAATTCCATAATTTTCAACGACTCATTTCCTTCCCATTCGACCACGGACTAGATTGGGCTAAGCTAAGCTAAGCTTTGGAAATACCTAAAAAGAAAATACGTACGTGGGGTTGTTTGGCTGAATGGTAAGAGCAAGGCTACATTAAAGCGGCTCTTTAATCAGTCGCAGTTTCGATTCCTGCATCGGCCCCAGTTTTTCTTTTATTGTTTATTCCTATTTACGCTGCCTAGGCCGAGTGACCCGTTCTCCATGTAACAATTGGGGTCATCGCAAATAGAGTTCCAATAATATGACTCACACACACACACACGATATATATATATATATATATATATATATATATATATATATATATATATATATATATATATATATATATATATGTGTGTGTTTTTGTGTGTACTTTTATCAGATTATGCCTCGGAACTGACCAAATTTAATTGCCCCGCCCTGTTATTGGTCTACAAGATAAATTAGTCTCGATCAAGCATTTTTCTTCCCAGAATCATGGCGTCGGTCACTAAATCTTTGAAAACAAACGAGCAGACAATGGAAGAGTTTGCGGAGTTAACAAATTAGGAGGGTGGAGAACGATAAGAAACAGAGGGAAAATTCGCGCGTAACCTTTCCAAAGTAATCCATAAGATAGCCTTTACGGGATCCAGAGCCGAAAAATATCTCACATCTGGCGCTGCTGGTTAAAAACAAAACAAAATCATCACCCCCCTCGACCTAAATAATGTCTTTCTCTCTATTCGGACTGAATATCCACTAATCAGCCGTACAACTCAAATCCCGACACTGTTGTGAAGCGAGCACCATTACGCTGACCACGGCATCAACCATCCTTGTCCGGGCTTCCCGTATCACGAATTTCTCTAATCTCGGCTTGCAATACGTGATATAAGAGTTGACTGGCATCCCAAAGTGAAAGTCACTTATTTCATAATTCTTATTCACAACAGCCTTGGTATTCCCAAGCGGTCTCTCATCAAGGTACTGACAAGAATCGATGTTGCTTTTCAGTTGTTGCGTGAGAACCAGTGTGTCCATCGTGATTTGCACGTAAGCATTTCTGTGTACGAAAATTAGATTTTTCTTCACTGGAGATCGGTGTGCAAAAGAGCCCCGGTAAACGCCAGGATTTGAATGATGATTTTTTTCGGCTGGTAAGCAGACCCTACCCACTTGGAAAATTAGAGTAACATCATCTCCCGTAACCCCATTCCCCCCCTACTGTTCTTGTGCCACACCCAGCTAAGAATCATAAATTAACATCGATGTTAATCCTGTATAACCAAAGCGTCTTAAAATCGGCACGCTGTGCGCCAAGATTTTTCAACGTTCTCTCTCTTAAACATTTTATAATATAGTCTTCGTACATGCAAATCTCTTGGGGTTAAGAAAATAGTCGAATGAATTTAGGGTTTGTGGATTTTAGGAGAATGTAATTTACCTGGATTGAAGAAAAAGGGATGGGGAGATGTATATCTGAAACAATTATCTTTCATCGTGTTCGTGGAAATCATATTGGAGTCATTCTGGACGCCCTTCCTATCTACTGCGGTGTACAGACCCTTTTGGCCTAGTTACCTCTTTATCAAACCTCTCACGTTTTTCGTGAGATATTTCGCTGAGAGGGGTTAACGGTCACTGGAATTCTTTTCGTCTTTTATTTTTTTATCTTTCAGATTTTTATTCACCCCCCCCCCCGCCACGCCCATTCACTGCAATATTCCGGAGGATTTTCGGTTGGTTCTCAGTCGGGCGTTTATCGGAAGAGACAAGCTGCATCATGGGAAATATACGAGATTTTATAATTTACTTCTATTGTTTGTTTGGTGAGTTTGGGATTGACGCAAACAAATATGTGGTCACGTGAGTGCGTGAGTGTGACTGAGAAAATGCGAGAGAAAATGTAGGGAAGAGAAAGTGCCGAGGGGAAGAAAAAAAAGGTAGTGAAAGGTAGACTGAAATGAAAAAATGGACAGAGAAAGAAAGGGAGAAAAAGAGAGTAGAGAGACCGAGGCATATCTAACTTTCAATCTATCTATCTATCTATCTATCTATTCCAGTCTGTTCATCTCAATCTATCTATCTATCCGTCTCTCTCTCTTTCTGTCTGTCTGTCTGCCTGTCTCTCTTTATATAGGAATAGTTTAGATTTACAGATTTAAAGAGAGATTTTCATCATCAAACACTGAACATCAAAAAACATTTTCATATATATATATATATATATATATATATATATATATAGTCTAGGGAGCTTTGCAACTTTGAACATTAAACACATTTGAAAGTATTTTTTTGAATATTTTTTGTGTCATTTTAGTCACTTATTTCCCAATATCTGTTAATGTAATCTGTGTAATTTTCCTAAGTGTTTTTTTTTCAATTTCTTTTACACATACTTTGTCATGGTACTATGTGTAAATTTTCTCTTCTTGGAATCATCAGTTGTTTACCACGTAACCGCTCTGGGAATTTAAAAACAAAGCATTCATATTAATATGACACCCCAGCAGTGTTATTATCACGGGGATAGGCTTAATGCATTTCGTTGGTTTGCACCGACATTTTCAAAAAGCACGTGTAGCGATGCAGAAAACTGTGCAGACACATGTGTGGCTGTTCACGTGTTTTGAAAAAAATGAACACTATCTCTTCCTCATTCCATTTCTTCTACTCAAAACGTGTAAACAGCCATACTCGATATCAAAATTTGACGAACTTTCACCCGCGATATTTCCCTTATTTTCACAATACTCATTCTAAAAAAATATAATTTTGAAGCTTGAACACTGAGCATTATGATTCCAATGCACATTACGATGAATATCGAATACTTACAAAATTTCAAGGCGTAAAGTGAGAGTTTTCTTTTTTTCCCTAAAGAAATAAAAAACAAACTAAAAGCTCCCACTTTTTGCTTATTCAAATTATAAGTAGTTTTAGGGACGTTGTTATGTATAGGGAAAAAAATTGAAAGTTCAGTATCAAAACCTTAAAAAGAAAAAAAAAAGATTAAAATGAGTATCCTAACTGTAAAAATAACGGCAATATCCTAGATGAAACCTGGTCAGGGAATGACACACAATTTTCACCGATTTCAACAAAAACGAAATCTGTGAATAATATGACGTATTCAAGAACCGTTGTAACATGCTTCTGAATTATGATACATTATTTTCAAGCTTAAAAAAACCAAAAAAAAAACAAAAAAAACTGAACATAGTTGCTCTAAAATTGACAAAATTATTGCAAGCGAATATTCGACAAACTTAGAACTCAATTTCCCCATGGTTAGTTGGGTACTTATCATGTGCAACAAATCGTATATATCAGTCTATTTCTATATGTCTATTCAACAACCGTAGCCATCAAATATAGCTAAAGGTTCTATCCTTTTTCTAATATGTGATTGTGCTTGTTTATGTTTGTTTGTGTTTTTCACTGCTCCTGGCCATATCGTTTTGTCTACAGACTTGAAAATTGGCATCAGTGCTCCACTGGACCCCTTCTATAAATGTTTCTTTTTCTTTAATTTTCGGAAAAAAGCCCTTTTTAACTTTTTGGGGGGAGGAGGGGAGGTCTTATTTTGACGTGTTCATCAATAACGTCTAGATCCTCCAGAATCTAGATATTTCTATATGTTTTTTCACTCTATTTTAGATGTTTTCAGGTGGAAAACGTCATAAGTAAAATTCATTTCGATCATATTCATTTCTTGATGGATTCGTTCCAAAAGACTTCAAAATTTATCCATACATCTATCTATCTATCAATCTATCTGTTCTGTCCGAAGCTACATTTTTGTTGAAATTCCGGAAATTCAATTTTAAGGCCGAATGATATAATGGCTGAAAGCGTTGAAATGAAAAGCAATGGAAAAAGATACGAAGTATTAATTGAAAAAAAGCCAAATGTACAATGGTCATTCGACGTTCTGCCTAATACGAAAGGAGGGTTTCTCTTCGAACGAAATTGTCGATTAGAATTCTATTGTGATTTTGCTAACACTTGAACCTCAGACAAAAGTGCCCTTGACAGAGCTACAGAATTGGAGAAATGATGTAAGACTAAGGGCAAATCAAAATTCATAACCTTTCTAAGACAGAGAGAGAGAGAGAGAGAGAGAGAGAGAGAGAGGAGGGGACAGGGTAAGGGGAGAATGAAAATATACAGATTGATAAGGAGAGAGGAGCATATATATATATATGTATATATGTATATATATATGTGTGTGTGTGTATCAAGAAATGGATGTATATGATCCGACAGAATGATTATAAATTGCGTTATATTACATAGAAACTCTTGTTTCAAATGATCTCCCGTTCTAGATCTAGACAACGCAGCTGTTTGACTCCATGATAAGAGCAACGCTACGTTGAAGCGGCTACCCTGTTGGTAGCTGGTTCGTGTCTTGTAGCAGCCCCATTTTCTTTAATTGTTAAAACTATTTGCGTTGTCTAGACCGAGTTATACATTAACCATGTAATGACGGGAGATCATTCGAGATAAGAGTTTCTATATAATACAACGATATATATATATATATATATATATATATATATGTGTGTGTGTGTGTGTGTGTGTGTGTGTATACATATATATATGTGTGTGTGTGTATATATATGTGTGTGTGTATATATATACATGTGTGTGTGTGTGTGTGTGTGTGTGTGTGTGTGTGTGTATGATAAGTAGTATGTGTTTAAGCATTTTTATCCACTGCTCCTAGATCTCAGCGTTGTTGGTTGAACCCTAACCCTCACCAGGGAATAAACAGAAGGCCAGTTCCCTGTGGGCTGAGATAATGGGACATTCTTATCTTCGACAAACCAAAGTCATTTTTTATCACTTCAAGTGGTTCGTGTTTTGATCCCTTTGCTTTCTTGTTTTCCACACAATGCACCTGTGGTCACCATACAGCAAATTCAGGCCAAATAGTCAGTCCTATAACCAAGTGCCTTATTTGGCTATGTGCATCTGCAGGGTTACTATTGATGCTTATATAGATAGGTTCTTGCAAATCCATTGTTCATGCCAATCGTCAGGAAGTCGTACGTTGTTTCGAGGCCTATTCTAGAATGATTTTGCTGTACGGGCAGCCCCAGCGGAACCAATTGGACGAGAGGGTGGAAGATGGAATTTTACAATTGTTCAGCTGCTACTGTGTATTTTTTACTCAAAGAAAGTAAGCGGAAATGATTAAGAACACATAATTTCAAATTCCAATTTATCACAAAAATATAAGAAGTCTGCTCTCGTGGATCTATGTTCTTGTTTTTCTTTTGCTTCTAGTTCTCCGATTTGTAGTTAGAGTCCTTAGGGGCACATCTAAAATTATTCTCAACTTTGTTCTTATTTCGAGCCTTCGACTTGATAGAGCAGAAACCCTACCCCAACTTTTTTTTCACCCAATAGCCTTATTTCCCCAGTTGAAGAGAAAAGCCTCCACCAATGGTTTGGAATCACTGGCGCAGTAAGACTGTCCGACGTTAAATGAGTTACAATAGTTCTGGAATGACATTTCTAACACTTGTAAAATCCGAAGTGGACACGAGTCGTAAATAACAACCTTTGTTCTCTAGTATCAGTTCCACCCGGTAATATCATCTCCATCTTTGTACCCTAACACCATCAACCATTTTCATGGCCTGTTAGATTAGGGCGTGGTTCGCCGCCTGTATCCCCCAGTCACCGACTCAAACCCGTTGTAGCGTCGATAACGTTGTTAAGAAACCCTTCTCCTTCCGTTTGACAACTGTCTTTATCAAACTAACGAACCAGTAACGCAAGTCGCACATCTAAAGGTCAATAGGGAGTTTCGAAGGGACCAAGGTGGGGTTTGTGGGTTGGCCCCGGTGTAGAAAAATGATTTGGGGGTTTCGTGAAAGTGAGAGAGAGGATCTGGGAGGCGAGGTCGGAAAATACGTGCCAATAGAGAGAGAAAGAGAGAGAGTGAGAGAGAGAGAGAGAGAGAAAGAGAGAGAGAGAGAGGGGGGAAGAAATGAGGAGACGGACAGAAAAAAAGAAAAGAGGTAGAGAAATGAAAAAAAAAGAAAATGAAAAGGGCAAGAGACAGAGAGAATGAGAGAAGAAGCAAAAGAGAGAAAGAAAAGTGAAAAAGTGAAAAATGAAGAGAGAGAAAGAGGGGAGAGAGAGAGAAAAAACCCAAAAAGAATGTGACAAAAAAGAAGAAAGAAGAGACAAATAAAGATAGCGAGAAGAGAGAGAGGGAGAGAGAGAGCGACAGACAGAGAGAGAGCGACAGACAGATAGAGACCGAGAGAGAGAGTGTGTGTGTGTGTGTGTGAGAGAGAGAGAGAGAGAGAATGAAAGAGTGATTCAGAGAAAAAAGAGTAGGGAGAGAAAGAATTGATGGAAAAGGCTTGATTTTAAGAGAATATGCTCCGGAAAAGGAGAGAGAGAGAGAGAGAGTAAAAATAAAGAGATAGATAGAGAGACAGGGGATCAAAGATATGAAGAAGGGTTAAGGAGAGAGAGAGAGAGAGAGAGAGAGAGGGGGGGGGCTGAATGATATCAAATCCAAAGGAAGAGAAAGAGAAATGTCTTGGTTTTAAAATGAAAAAAAAAAAAAAAGAAAGAAAGACAGAATGAGCGGAACAGAAACTGAAACAATCCAAAGGGAGATAACTCGAGGTGGGTATGTAGTGGCGGGGTGGGGAGGGTGCCGAGTGGCAGAAACACAAGAAAATGATGGGGTGGAGAGATTCGAAGACCAAATCCCCGATGAGATCTCTTCGGGATTTTTTATGATGTACGAAAATGCCAGGGGTGGTGCCGACGTAATGCGCTCAGCGAGATTATCGTCCAGTTGCGAGATTAGCGATATCTTATGTGTCAGCACCCGCGGGACTGTGAGGAATTTGGCGGGAAAAAGCTATGAGATGTGGGTGGGGTTGTCCGTGCATATCAGGTGTGGATAGGAGATGTCTTCGGCGTGGGTCGGTAGGAATTCAGGGGGAAAGGAAGAAAGGGGGCCGAACAAGAAAATACGATGAACTATCGTTATTGCAGCATCCCTTCTAACGGCACAATCACACGTTCTAACGGCACATTTGTTTTTCGATTCTTGCAATGTCAGTGATTAGTTTGCAGCCACAGAATATGAAGAGTCCAGTGCATTATATTTAAAACTAAAATTACATTCCCTCAAAGATTATCAATCAGAACAACAAAAGTACCTAAATGCATGCCTTGTTAAGTTTATTACATTAAAACTTGTTTTTTCTTGTGTAATGTTCTTGCTTTTAACACTCAAAACTAAACGATTAGAAGCAAAATGTCTGTTTGTTCAAATACTTGTGACAAGTACTATATATAAATGATCATTATAAATTGCTTTGTGTTATTCAGAAACTTATCATTATTATTATTATTATTATTATTATTATTATTATTATTATTATTATTATTATTATTGCATCAATGTAGAAATACTCTTTAGGTGAACAGTTGCCGGTAATGCAGAGGCCCAAATAACTGTTTTTACACCAGATTCTCATCTCGCTTATTCTCGGTTTATTCGTTTCTTTCAACGCTACAGTTATGTACCAAGAAATGGATATATGTGAACAGACAAAATGATTATAATATAACACAATTTATGCTCATTCTCTCAGATCATATATATCTATTTCTTTATATATATATATATATATATATATATATATATATATATAGAGAGAGAGAGAGAGAGAGAGGGGGGGGTAGTAGTATTCCACAAGAAAGTTCCAATAAATGTAAGATAGACTATAAAAAGTCCGTAAAAGCCACACTTATTGGAGGTTATTTCATATTTTTAATAACTTTGGATATTTCATAAAAAGGGTTTGTGTTAATAGTAATATTTCTTGTTTCAGCTCACGGTAAAAAAATCTCTTGACCAATTCCAGCAATTGATGTATGAATGCGTGTGCGTGTGTGTGTGGGGGGGAGCTTTTAACCTTCATTATAAATGTTTTTCTTCATTTTATTCTTAACTTTAACCGGTCTAGTTTTCCAACGAGTGGAAGAAGTAGGCGTACATTGAAATCGTTCAAAAATTTTGATCGCCCACTTCCAACGATTCGTTTAGTAATTATCATGATCCAAGAGGTCGAAGGCCAGGGACAATTGCAGAAATTCCCATATTAAATCTCAAAAAAAAAAAACCCCACCTAACATCGATAACTAAAGTTTTTGTTTGTAACTATTAAAGTCTCAGGTCTTAATTATGTCTAAACTAAAACTCTCGATCAATAATTTCTGGACTGTTCCTCCGAGTACCAACTTCTAACGATTGATGCGCGTGTACTCGTGCGGAAACAGATCACATTAAGTGAGCGAAGATCTAGAATGTATCCAATGCATTTTTGAAAGTTCATTCAAGTATCCTTATACAGCTTTAAAATTAACAGAATTCGGATCCAAGCTCAAGAAATATAAAAATTCTGAAAAAATATTGAGATGAAATTTTACGTGGAAAAGTCACTTACGAAGATCAGAAATCTTTGGTCCAAATTCTGTCTTGACCAGCAAACTGAGAACCATGCAACGTATGAAATAATCATGCTCAACATCACACGAAGAGATCGCAAGACAGCACAGTATATAAGGGAAAAAAATTAGAAGTCCGGGACTTCATAGAAACCATTAGGAAACTCAAACGGCAATGGGCTGGTCATGATACAAGAATAGCAGACAACTGATGGACATTACGACACATAACACAGATCCATAGAGACCATGTACAGAACCGAGGCCGGCAGAATATGAGATGGCTAGATGAACTGGACAGTTTCAGAAAATATTAGATAGAGAGGTGTTGTGAATTCTGGGGAAGGCTTAGGTCCAACGACGGACGATAAAATACTGCTGCTGCTGCTGCTGCTGCTGATGATGATGATGATGTAATAAAAAATGAATTGGATGCTTTTTGCTCGCAATGTATACATAAAGCATGCTTTATTAGATGCAAAATGAACGCAATTGAATATTCCTCGCCCTATTGCAGCTCGCCTAAACTTGCAACGTGCCCGTGAAATATCGTTATTTATGAAGCACATGGACAACCGATTTGCGAACGCCAGACTTACAACAATTCGTACTTACGAATCGACTGTCATAAATATTAAAAAAAAAAAAAAAGACAGAGTCACAGGCAGCGTTTCGTTACGAAATATTACAGAAAGTCAATTTCATTTTGTAGCATTACAATTGTTTTGGTTTCCTAAATAAATGGTAAAATAATTGAAATCAATATACAGGGAGTCCCCAGGTTACGAAAGAGTTCCGTTCCTAAGTCTGTTCGTAAGTAAGATCTATTCTGATTGAAACAGTCATGTGTGGTGCATATCTAACGTCAGGTAGTCAAATGTTTGTCCTAGTATATAGTACCTTTCTATGCATAAAAACATTAAAGAGATAATAAGAAACAATACAGTAAATCATATTTTATAATAGAAAGCATCCACTGAGTAAACTGGGCGCCATAAGAATTTGCATGAGAAAAATTCAGTCCAAAATACTTATTTCCTCTGAAGACGTGCAATGTTTTGATTACGGAACGCTGTCTATGACACAAACTAAAAAGTTTCCCATGCCTGATGTAAAGCACCCCCACCTAAAAAAAGGTTGAAGCATCCACCTCTTAAGAGACTACCCCTATTGTAGCATGAACGTCCGGTGACAATGTCCCGTACTCCTTTTTATGCAAATGCTTAGTGATCTTTACAAGGACTTCATTCTAACAAATTTTTATGATCACTCACTTGGCAGGGTGCAAGGCCTCACAGCTTAGAGAGTATTACAATTAGCTGATGAGTGCTTCCCAATGAAGAGATTTTAATTCTCTCCGCTCATACCAGGAATCGAACCTGGATCTTCTGCGTGTGGGGCAAGCGGGCTAAACATTACAACGGACAAAATATCGTGAAGTTATGTATGTTAGACTCTTTCGTATAAAGCAATCCACAACTCCAATCAAGTTTGACATAATCTTTTAGATACAAACATCTGCTCTCCATTATAAACCCCATCGAACCTGGCTAACATTCACAATTGGAACCGGCCAAGCAAGTCTGCGTAAAACTGTGACAATGTCCATTTACATCTTGAAATGAGTTTTTGAGAGTTTTTATTCATTCAAGGAAAGGGCACATGTGGGGTGAGAATTTGTGATTATCAAATACTGGTGTCATGTGATACCCGAAACAATGTTTCCTTGTCTTCTGTTCCTTATATTTCGCTGTCCTCCGGTGCTGCGAGGAGTCCCAAATTAGCTTAGGGGGGGTGCGGCGGAGAAAAAGGACACTTTTATTGGGTGCTAATGTAATTGTATTGAGAAAAGTGGCCCACCCTTATTTCTTAAGTGCTGTAGCCACTGAGACGCGACCGTGTAAAAGAGAGAAGACATTTATGCCAGGTTGATTGAAAGGGTGGCTTGGCTCATCCGGTAGGACGTTTGTTTGTTAACCTCAACAATAAATATAAAAACAATACATAAAATGAAAATATCAGTCCAATATACAAAAAAAGAAGAAAAAAAAACGCACATAAACACACAAGAAAAACGTCAAGAATATAATTGCTTTTCTTCTTCAAATAACAGAGAAAGATTTGTTACGGTAACAATTAGAATCTACAGTAAAAAAGACCCTGTTACAATGACATGACTATTTGCTTTATAACACTTATTTTTATGCCTTGTTTGTAAATTAGCTTTCCTAGGTGTTGTGGGTTGGCGTAACGTTCATCGGCCTAGGAAGTGGAATCTACAGTTCAAATCCTGGCTCAGGCTGTTCCCTTTAGGCTGGGCATGCACGCACACACATACACTTTTTCGAACCAATGCTCAAAAGAAATTAATGTGTGCACATAAGTTTTCAAATACAGTGGATACCTTACTAAGTTTTATTCAAAAACAATATTGATTCACAATGTCGGGAGTGCGAACATACTTTTGTCTGTGGAAAATTTGCACTACTTATAATTTTTGCACTCACTGACCACTAAAATCAAGAGAGAACGTTGTAGTTCGTGTTCATTAAGCATTAATACCATTGGAAAAGACATTGATTTATCTGCCCCTGTTTTCGCTCTGATGTTCATCCCGAAAGAGGATTTTGCAGACTGTTTTGAAAAGTGGAAGGGATGCTTGCATAACAGTGAGGGCACAAAGAAAAGCACTTTGAAGAGGACTGAGGCACCGTTGCCCTAGGTAGGCTATTTTTTCGTTAATACTAAATAGCTGGATAATTTCCTGTCTGACCTCGTACAGACATTTTTTTCTATCAGTACATTCATTTAATGAAAATATCTAAATAAAAATCATTGACATAAAGACAAACTTCACCTTTGCCATGTTTCTCTACGTACATTTTTGGATAGTTTGCAGGAAGACAGGTCCAGAAATGCCTAGCTCTGTACGGAATAAAGCCACAAATATGTGACACACAGTTAGGGTCGAACTCAGTACCACAGCAATGGTCTGCGAAACTAGTTAGCAACCCATTGCTCCTCGGTGAGGCACACTGGTGGGGGTGTGGTTCGGTGAGGCAGATTGAATTACGCTAATATTTCGCCTCCATTCACCTGTCGAAGAAAAAAGGTTCTCGTTTTCTGAACTGAAATATTTTTCAGCCTGAACGTTTTTGTCTGAATTCGGCCATTTTGCCTCAAGCGTCTTCAATCGCCACCGACGCTGAAGACTCAAACCACAGACTGAGCGTTAACTGTTGATAATTGGGCCAAGATGGTGAAACACGCGCATACCCCGACTTCCTCAAACTAGATCCACCCTAATTAGACCAGCACAAGCACCTGCTGCACACCAGGTGCCTCACGTCATCAAGAGGGAGTAGCTGGATGGAGACGCCCTTCATGTTTTGTTTTTGTTTTTGTTTTTCTTATCAAAAGATCAGAGGTTAAAAGGAAGAAAACACCGACAAAGACAACAACGGCGTAAAAAAGTTGCGTGGGAAGTGCGAAGTAGCCTCATGGTTAGAACAACAGAGAGAGAGACAGAGACAGAGACAGAGAGACAGAGAGAAGGAGAGAGGTGGGGACTGAGTCTCAGACTTGAACTCAATTGCCCCAGAGTTGCATGACTCACGAAGCAAGGATTTTGTTTCCATGACTAGAACGATTCATGAAGACCCAATCATTGTGTCTGTGGCGAGAGTGTGCGTTTTTACGAAACTGTGGCTCTGAAAGAGAGAGGATAATGATAAGAAAATTCTGCTTGTTTAATAATCATATTGGTTTATGTTAACGCTCTTGAGACAGGCATGATCCCCAAAAGATCCCATACTGCCAATCCTGTTGAAGGACCTAATTGCTTCTCTACTTCTCCACTCAGGTTTTAGTCATTTTTTTATACTATCACGGCTATGGCGAGACCTGAGAGGCTTGAAAGTGTAACATTGGCTTCCTCCACCAAGAACAGGATCTACAAATCCCTGGTGTACTCCCATCCTACGGTATGGTTGCGAATCTTAGACATCACTAATAGAAAGACAAATCCAGTCGGTCGAAACGAAATACCCGAGAGAGCTGCTCCGCATTTTTTTTCCAATTTGGAGCACAATACCAAACGATACTTAGTAGCAAGGAGTGCCTTGTTGGTCCCCAGGAACCTCTTCTTGCCATCGTCCTCGCGTGATTTGGATACGTCACGTGACATGACAGCCAATGCAAGAACATCATGTTAGTACCATCGATGCAGGGTGCAGACGAAGGCGGCAACAGAAGGTATGATTCGACAATATGAAAGTGGACACACGTGACCAGCCCAGAATTCTTGGTGTAGGCCGCAGAGCGAACGGCATGAGGTTTAACCATTGTTTTCCCTGCCCTCAGATCCCCTGGCAACATTCAGGAGACTGGGGTGATATGAACTAAACCCATACTAAGAGACTGAATATTTTTGGATTTGGGAAAGAATACTTGATGACTGAACACTGAATTTAGCTATTTGTTTGCACAAAAAAAATATTTCAGCTAGTTTCGGCCACCCAATCAGTATACGTTGAACAGAAAGTCAGGATTGTCAGTGGTCAGGAATTATCGCAAACGCTACAGACAGAATAGGATTTTTCTTAGGTATAACTAACTGCTTTATGCAATCTGTGAGAAACGGAGGAAAAAGAGAGAAAGGTGGAAAACACAGATAAGGGAAGAAGAAGAGAGACGGGAGAGAGGGAAATGAATACGAAGAGAGGAATGAAAGAGAAGTGGGTGAAGTAGTGGAAAGAGAAAAGGGGAGAAAGAGAGAGAGAGAGAAACAAAGAGATAGATAGATAGAGAGATAGAAGGAGAGAGAGATGGGAACAGAAGAAAGAGTTCTGAACGGAGAAAAAAGAAAAAGAAAGAAAGAAGGAATAAACTAAATCAACATCATTTTATAATATCTTCATCCCTCAATCAGTGATTGACAGAATGCATTTAAAGCGTGTCCATGTAATCCCTCGGTAGCGTCGTGATAATTTTAAACAATGCATGATTAATCCCAGTCGTCTGTTGTCTCAGCGGTTACGCATGCGCAAAAGTGTTCTTGTATTCGCGCTATCACTTCGTAAAACGCGTTCAATTAGAGAGAAGACGAAACAGAGAGACATTGTGATAAAGACTGAGATCGATAGATTGACAGATATAGTAAGGTTGACCTAGATGGATGTATGGATGGATAGAAAGACAGATATGAACAGATCGATTGATAGATTAATAAAGAGACAGATATGTGCAGATCACCGTCGATAGAGAAAGAGAGAATATAAAGTTATGAAAAGAAAAAATTAAAGCAGAGTTATTCGTAGAGTGTATGTCTATGTGCAGTGGGGAATCTCTACATCTATTTATGCATCTATCTATCTATTATTTTGGCCTCCACTCTTTGTGAGTACTACCTTTGGTGTCTTGAATATTATCATTTGAAACCTTAGTATTTATTTTTACTAGAATAAAGACCACGAGTGCAAGAGGTAAACGTTCAACCATCTCATTCTTCCACCACAAAGCAGGAATTATATATCAGATCCTCCCGTGTGTAATGTCTGGCCACTGAGACGACGATCGCAAGCTAAGGGGGAAGAAGTTATCTATCACATTAGCGTTGTGTCAAAAGGAGTAGATATTTTTTCATCGATGTTGATTCAAAAAAAATGTTTACTTTATTGATCTGCTGTCGAATTCACTTCAGTACATATCATCTTTTCTCACCCGGGGATTCGTGGATCACAATGGTTTCGCAAAATTGTTATACTTGCGCGGAAACAGTCCCTGACTTTTCCTTCATTGGATTTATTTTTGTATATCGAATAACAGTGCCTGTCTCGATCACATTTGACTCTTCAAACCCCAGAAGTTTTACCAGCCGAGAAGGACCAGCGACAGACACCCTTTCTTACAGTAGTTATATATTTTAGTTTTTCAATGGAAAAAAGTTGGACTTCTTATATTTGTTATATAATTATACGAACATCACGAAGGACATGAATATAATGAAAGGCGTGTTAAACTTCGCAATAGATTTCCAAGGAAACTGAGTCCAATTTTCTATTTTTTCTAATCAGATGTCCTTTTGGTGAGTAGGGATTAGAAGAAAAATAGCATCTTAAAATGTTTACCAAAATGAACAAATATGTAGAAAAAAATATAAAAATAAGATGGAAATATAACGCCTTATAGTCGTTGTGTAATGTTTAGTTGGTTCGTAATGCAGACAATTACTACTACAATGAATTCGACCCTCAATGGACGTTCTGCATTTGTGGATTTAGACCGAACTAAACAAAAATCCATAAGAGCCTACTTTAACGTGATAGTAAGCGACATCGTGTCAAAGATCAATTTGCTTGTGAATTGAGAACTTGCAGCCTAGTACCAGACTAATCTAAGCTTAGTGAATATATACAATTTTGCTGGACAATAGTAGTATTTGAATTAAGTTAATTATACTAACAGGTTCCGCCTTTGGGCTTTGTTGAAGTAATAATTTAAAATGAAACAATATTGAAAAGTTCATTCTCTCAAGTTGATAATGTCATGTAATATCATATCGCGTAAGCGTAAACGCTTAGTATTTTAAATTACGTGGGAACCGCGAAACAGAAAACGAATCCATGTATTCTAAAGATTCTAGACACAATTGACCAGGAGAGAAAACAAATAGAACAAAAAGAATCGGTATTATTTGAATGTAGAACAACTGAACAAAGATCTGGATATTGCCTAAACTCTCCCCACCTATCCATGTCAAGTCTGAAGCAACGTGAAATAATTATCAGCCAACATGGTCATGATCAATTTGAAATACGCTAAACACTTTTTAATTCAATCATTCAAAAATAACTACACACACACACACACACACACACACACAGGGTAACTGATTATTCACTAGCACGAAAATATAACCAAGAAAATCTCTAATACTTTTTGTTCATACACCCTCCAACTTTTCGAATACAGTGCGTTGTTTTTGAGCCGTTTCAACACGATCATTGCCACACCCCACTCTCGTCTTACAGATTTGTCTCCCTACGATTTCTTCCCCTTCCACAAGATAAAGTTCAACTTGGAGGATTGCTCTTTCGACTCTATGGGGGAGATCCTGCGCGAGTCACACATGGTACTTAACACGCTTGAAGAGCGGGGCTTTGGGGAGCCTTCCAAGCCTGACAGAAGAACTTGGGTCGGTGAATCGCTGCACAAGGTGACCACTCCGAAGAGAATGACATCCAATTTTAAAAAAAAAGCATGACTGAAGCGTTTCATGGGAGAAGTTTTGACCACACCTCGTATATATATATATATATATATATATATATATATATATATATATATATATATATGTAGTACGAATCAGGTTTGCAATATAGCATAATATGATATAATGTAAAGCAATGTCTAGTATGTGATGGAATTTATTTCATAAAGTTCTCGATTCATTCAACTTTAAACTCCAAGAGTTAAGATAGTTTAGAGTAGAGCTGAAGAGGGCAGATTCACCTGAAGAGGCTCGAAGAGGGCAGAAACATAAACGAGTTTGTGTAGCGAATCTACTTTCTTCTGTACGCACACAAACAAACACACACACACACACACACACACACACACACATATATATATATATATATATATATATATATATATATATATATATAAGAATATAATTAGCGATAGAAAGATAGATGCAATATATATATGTAATTATATCATATCCATTATGGAAGATAGCAACATTATAATTAACTTTAATCTTTTCAAACAATCTATTGTGCAGTGGTTGTAAATTCAGTATTACTACTTAGGCACATTTTTTGGTTGTTAGAATAGAGCCTTTTTTAATTAAAAAAATGCATCGTTATTGAAAAAAGGGGTTTAGTAGCGTGTTACACACTGATTTAATATGTATGATTTCTTTTAATCGGGCTTCATACATAGATGCATTATATACATAGACACAATATGTATACAGATGTATGTATATCAGCATATAGATGTAAGAAAGAGAGAGAGAGAGAGAGAGAGAAAAGCAAGAGAGAGAGAGAGAGAAAAGCAAGAGAGAGAGAGAGAGAGAGAGAAATGTGAGCATCTTAGCAAAGGAATATACCAATGGATTGAGAGGGCAGACAGAACTATAAACGAAAACAAAATGAGATAATGGGTTTTTACAATAGATTGATAATAGTTAGATGGATTGATCTGTACAGGCTAGCAAGTGGGCTCTTCCATCTGGCCTACCGACCTCCTCGCGTACAAAAGTTCATTGTTTTCCTTATCTATCTTTGGTTAGCGAACAACCGAATTCAGTATTGAAAGATAGACAAAATGTCTCATTTTCGCAGTGGATTCTAATGAATCAATGTTTTATTGCTAGAAATGTATTGGCATTATACATGCACACTGTTTTATTTATATGCACAAAGTTTGAACCATAATTAAATAATATTTTGTCCCCCAAAAGAATTTAGTTCTCATTGATTGACAGTACATGGAAGTTTAAGTAGGTATATGCTTCTATAATGAGAAAACGTTGAAGTAATAACGAAAAGACCGTCTGTTTCCATAGCATTGTATGAAAATTGTTTAATTTCTATTCACTCTGGTCAGTAATACATAGAACATTTATAATCTGGTCAGCTAAATTTTGTTAGAACTGCATTAAAAGAGATCGATAGATTGGTAGACAGATACGAACGGACTGAGATAAATAGATAGACTGATAGATAGATGATAAGAATTCAATGTAGAAAATACGTAATAATATATATGTATATATATATATATATACATATATATATATATATATATATATACATATATATATATATATATATATATATATATATATATATATATATATATATATATATATATATATAGTTGCACGTTTTTTTTAGCCACATTCATTTCCCAACATTATTTCTGATGGAACGAAAGAGACAAAACCTGTAATATATATATATATATATATATATATATATATATATATATATATATATATATATTTTAGAAAGCTGTACAGCTTTGAAAATAAAATTTTAAAAAAAAACGAACTCTTTTGTATCACTTCTATCATTTATTTTCCAACATCTATCAATGCAATTTGAATAATTTTCTTCGGTGTTTTGTTGGTTTTTCATGTACTTTATTATTGAGGTACAATGTATAAATTTTCTCTTGTTAGGACCATCAGTTACTATGTAACCGTTTCGGGTATTTTAAATGTTAACATGGTACCCTAACGGTGTTGATCAAACACTATCTCCTTTTCAGCCGTGCTTTAATGTATAGCTTATGCCATGTTTGTCATCTTATAGAGGGTGGTATTGTATATGGATATTGTTCTATACAACTCATCATTTAATTATTCGAAACAGGTCACACTTACAGAGGTTACCCAAAAACGTATCTAAGGATATATATATATATATATATATATATATATATATATATATATATATATATATATATATATATATGGGGAAGTGATCTCAAACCTATGGTAAGATGGAAAATACTAAAATAAGCATACATTGTCAAAATATTGAAACTATATGCCACGATATATGCCTAACTGAGAAATTTGTAAGACATGAAACAGAATTATTAAACAGAAGAAATAAAATAGCGTTAAAATGCTGGCACCGCTCAAAATTTCTATTAACAAACAAAACTCAGTAACCCACATATAGATACACTAAAAATAACTAACATAGATCACATATTTCCATAACCATCTCAAAGAATAAAATCCAATCAACAAAATTACCTAAGGCATTGTATGATAATTGTTCAATTCTTATTCACTCCAGTCAGTTAGACATAGAACATTTATAATCTGGTCCGCTGAATGGGCGACATTGCTTAATTAACGATATTTATTCATTTTCTTAAAAAAAAACTTGATTTCCCTTTAAAAATAGTTCTTTAATATCCTTGTTTAGATTACACGAAGTTTTGATAGTAAGAAACTTCAAAAAGGTTAAAATTCCGCCAGTTACGAAAATCACTGATTTGGTATAGCACACACACACACACACACACACACACACACACACACACAAATTTACGTAAATATATAAAGGCAAGGCTTTGTTGAAGCGGCTTCCCTATCGGTCGCGGGTTCGAATCCTGCAGCAGCCAGGTTTTCTTGAATTGTTCATTCTATTCACGTTGTTTTGGCCAAGTGGAGATAATTTCAACATAAAACAACGCAAATTATAATTACGTATATACATATAAATGTGTATGAAAGAGAATAATAATGAAATATACAATAAAAACATGTTTATGCATTATTAAAATAAGTAGATCTTAGTTAAAAAAAAATGGTATTCAACACCATCAGTAGAGCGGTCATAAAATGGGTAAAGTTCAAATGAAAATCTTCATTTTTAAAAAAAAGTGAGACAATGTAAAGAACCATTAAAGAAAATCTTACTCATTTTTATTTATATGATAGAGAATAAACGAGATCGATAGATAGGTAGACAGATACGAACAGACTGAGATAGATAGACTGTCATACAGATATGGCCATAATTCAGTCCAGATATGAATAGACGGGAATAGGCGCATTGAAAATGCGTTAGAATGAGACGGACTTACGAAGATGTCTGAAAGCATTTGGAGAACAAGGGGTGATAATCCATCCCTTTTCCTTCGCGATTTCTTTCCGTCCCTTCCATTTAGTTCATCCTTTCACGTCATTACCCAGGGGTCTCCCTGAATCCTCAGTTACCCCTTCTTACCCAACACATGACTCCAAGCTAAACACCCGTATCATTTCAGCCACCCGGCGCAAATCCCATAAACTTGCACACTGGTGCCCGGACAGACTGTGTGGGGTTGGATTCATTGATATTTTTCAAGGATTCCGTACCCCTCCCCCCGGCCCCAAATTCCCCCGAACCAGAATTCTTTCCCGTTAAATTCAGACCCTAATCCTGGACCCTGATCCAAACCCCTGATTTATCCACCCTCACGCGTCAATAATTCGCATATTTGTTGTCCATTTAGGTGTCGACAGCTGGTCATTTGCGACCAATGTCCAGAGACCCCTGCCTGACGTGGATAGGGGAACTGACTGAACGGTCAATTTGGGCGTACAGGGAGAACGTTGAGACAAGAGAAGGAAAAAGTACCGAATTGGCGAAAAAGAAGGAAAGAAAAAAAAGAGGAATAGAGATAGATAGATAGATAGATAGATAGATAGAGAGAGAGAGAGAGAGAGAGAGAGAGAGAGAGAGAGAGAGAGAGAGAGAGAGAGAGAGAGAGAGAGAGAGGGGTGCCGGGGGATGAGGGAAGTGGAATACATACATTCTTAAGGAAAGAGGGAGAGAGAGAGAAAATATGCGAAGAGAGATAAGAAACATACACTCGCGAAGAGAATGGTATGACAAAAGAGATACTGTTATAACTGAATGGAATAAAGGAGGAAGAAAGACAGACAGACACTGAAACACAGAGTTAAAGAGCAAGAAATGTATAAATTCAGAGGGAGACGGAGGGCAAGGAGAAGGAGAGTGGATCCTGCGTTATTAGTTGTTGATTATGAAGAACGAAGTCTATTTCGTTTTTGGTTTCATGGTTGAGACTCTCCCACCTCCATTTTCTATTGGGTTTCTTTTTGAAGAATGTATGTATGATTTTTAAGTCGTTTATAGTTGCCAAGTTTACAAGGTCTTCTCCTTTCCATACCACATGGAGAGATCACAAGACAGCACAATATATCAAGGAGAAAACGGGGTTCCAAGACATCATAGAATCTATTAGAAAACTCAAATGGTAATGGGCTAGTCATGTTGCGAGAATGAAAGACAACTGATGGACATCATGACTGACAACATGGATTCCAAGAGACCAGAGGCGAAACCGAGGCCGACAAAATACAAGATGGAGAGATGAACTAGACAAATTCAGAAAGTACTGACTATGCGACGCCCATGAGAAAGAATTGTTGCGGATCCTGAGGAAGGTCTATGTCCAACGACGGACGTTAAAAGACTGATTATGATGAAGAAAGTAAGGTAAGCGATGAACACATACTGTTGGGGTTAATTTACCATTGGATGATATACATAGAAAGATAGGTCGATAAAGATGACGATTTATACATTGTACCATAATAACAAAGTATGGGGGAAATAGGGAAAAAATAACACTTGAAGAAAAAAACATAGATTGCATTTATAGATATAGGGAAATAGGTGACTAAAGTGACACAAAATTCTTTTAAAAAGTTTTTTAATGTTTAGTGTTTAAAGCTATAAAGCTTTCTAGAATATATATATATATATATATATATATATATATATATATATATATATATAGATATATAGATAGATAGATAGATAGATATAGATAGATAGATAGATAGATATAGATAGATAGATATAGATATAGATATATATACATATATATATATATATATATTTATATATATATATATATATATATATATATATATATATATATATATATAGATAGATAGATATAGATATATATACATATATATTGAGAGAGAGAGATGGATAGATAGATAGATAGATAGAGAGATAGATAGAGAGAGAGAGAGAGAGAGAGAGAGGGAGGAAGAAAGAACAAATTAGATCACTCTCCCATCCTATTCATAAATATATATATATATATATATATATATATATATATATATATATATATATATATATATATATATATGTTCATCTATTTATTGAGTTGGTGCCATAAAAGTTTTTGTGATTTTTCAAACTTTGATGCTTATTTTGGAATAAATTATCATTTAACTATGTTCATGAAATATACCTTTTTAAATAGTGATTTTCACTCTATTTAAGCAGAACGTTTTCTTTTCAATTTCTATTCCGATTTATTTGAGGCAGTCAAATCAAAGATGGTAAAAAACGAAATCGTGCAATTTTATTGTATGTGTTCCAAATGGGACATGAAGCACCAAAATTGTTCCCAGTGTCAATTAAATACCTGGCTAGGGGACCCCAAACGAACGTACAGCTCAACAATGGTTCCCCAAAATTTCAGAATGGAGACGAGTGTCTTGAAGATGTGGACGTTCTTCTGTAATTGACGACATCCAATGGATGGCAGTTATAGAGGCAAAACAACTTGAGCAGCTGCAGAGGAACTCAAGGTTGATCATTTAACAATAGTTCGACCTTTGTACCAATTTGGGGAAGAAATTTTCTTCCTGGTTAGAGAAGGTTATTTTCTGATCCATCATCAGTCTTTTAACTTTCGTTATTGGATATAGACTTTCCCTAAGATTCGCTAGATCTCTCTATCATGGACGTCACGGAGCCCAAACTCTCTGAACTTGTCTGGTTCGTCTCTCCATCTTGCATTCCGTCGGCCTCGATTACGCATGTGATCTCTGACAATCCATGTTGTGAGTTGTGATGTCCATCGGTTGTCTACCATTCTTGCAACATGACCAGCCCTTTGCCATTTTAGTTTTCTTATGGATTCTATGACGTATTGGACTTGTTCTTTTTTTTTTCGTAATATATTGTGCTGTCTTGTGATCTCTCCGTATGAGCATGGTTCAATTGCACGATACATGCTACTCGGTTTGAGTGTCACGCGTAAAAAGTACAGAAAATGGCGATTTTCACCTTCAAACATCGCTCTTGTGACCAGGTCAGCGATATTAATATGTAATTGTTTTTCTTACTCTATGTGATTAAAAATGTGCAAATTTGCCCGCTGTCCAATTGAAAATAAGTCGATTTCAAATTATCACCATCCTGGTCGCAAAAACCAAGTCTGAAGGGAATAATTGACAATTTCTATACTTTTCAGACAAAATCAATCAGAAGGAAAAAAAAAACAGTTATTACCCAGACAAAACAGAAGAAAGGTTAAAAATAAGTTGCCTAGGGTAATTTGTCTAGATAATGGAATGGACGTCTGAGTAGCCATGCCGGAGACGATTGCAAAGATACCACTACCAGTGACTATTTACAATCAACGGAAACGCTCTTAATCCCACCATCGGGCTTTTATTATGTCCCTTTATCGATAAAATCTCGGTACGTCTTCCCCACCCCCAAACCGTTGCCTGCTTCATTAATCACTTAATATATTGCAGACAATCAATGTTACGATGTCACTGTCCGATCACGCAGAACACGTTTCAGAGCAGAAAAGAATTAAAGTCTTCTCTCTTTCAAAAATCTAGGGACGGACACGTAACCGAACCGTTCGTTGCTTCATTAATCACTTAATGTATGGCAGACAACCAGTGTTCGATGACAGTGTTGAAGAATCGCTCATGCCTTCTCTCCTTCTAAAATCTAAGGATGGACAGTGCCTCAAAAAGCTGGATGTGTTAATGATCATTAAATGTATGACAGGCATGTTCAATCGCAATCTCTCTATCTCTCTTTCTCCCCATCTCCCCCCCTCTTTCTCTCTACCTATCGATATATCTGTGAGTGTGTTTATATATATACACACACACGAACACTCACATGTATATATATATATATATGTGTGTGTGTAAATACACTCACACACACTTATATAATGCATACGTAAATATTCGTGAAACAAAAATATATATTTGAATTTCTATGAGATGATTTTTTGAGAAAAGATACTACTGAACTTGTTTCAGTGAAAAGTTCTTTGCTTCAGATCATTGGTAGAAGATACAAAATTGTTACCTTTAATTGTGAAGGTCTATTGTCACATAAAGAAAAACAGGAAAAAAGTAACACTTTTCATTATACAGTGGAAGATACACACACACACACACATATATATATATAAATATATATATATATATATATACATATATATATTTATATATATATATATACATATATATATTTATATATATATATATATATACACACACACACACACACACACACACACACATATATATATATAATATATATATATATATATATATATATATATATATATATATATATATATATATATATATATATATATATCCGTGTGTGGATGTATATATACTGAGATAATGATCCCCGGAATCCCATCAGAATGGTCCTACGAGGATTGGGAGTATATATAAACAGTCAGTATACATGTATGAAGCATTGCCTAATATAAATAAAAAGTGTATAATTACTTAGTTTAATTGACACCATCCGTTAATGACGTTTGGGGTTCCTTGGATTCCCCTGGGACTGCCAATCAAATACTTTAGTTACACTGTCATTTGGACGATAAGCAAATCTCATTTTTGTCTAATTTCTCTTTCTTTTTCCGGATTCCTTTTGCCTCCTCTCTTTCGTCCTTTCTTCTTTTCTATTGTTTTCTTGTCTCTGTTTTTTGTTCTTTCTGTCTTCTCCCATTTTTGGTTTCTGATTTTTGATTCCTGGTTTCTTTTTTCCTTTCTTTCTTTACATCTTTTTTTCTTCCTTTCTTTCGTTCTTTCTTTCTTTCCTCTTTGTTTTTTTCTAACTTACCTATTCTTTGTTTGTTTCTTTGCTCTCAATTTCCTTCCTACCTGTTTTTCTTTCTTTCCCTTATTCAATCTTTCGTTTCAACCCCTTTCTCTTAATCTAATTTCCTCCCCTTTCCTTTTTTAAATTTTTTCCGTTCTTCCTCTTTTTCTTTTTTCCCTTTTTTCTCTCTTTTTCTTTTCTCTCTCCCTTTCATTCATTCATGTTTTCTTTTTTTTTAATTCATTATACATATCTTCATTCTGTCTGTTTTCATTCATTCTTTCTTTTACTTGGAGCATTTTCTCCCGTGCCCAACCCCATATCCTTCCGACCCACTTCAGACTTGACACATGACAGATTTTCATATAAAACCATCTAAACAAAAACTACAATCATTGAATTCAGGAAAAGAAAAGAAAAAAAACTCTGACACCTTCGGGAAAAGATTATAAAAAAAACCCCGATAAAATTGTTGGGATGAAAATAAACACACACTCACACACACACACACACACACACTATCTCTCTCTCCCTCACTCACAAGCATACACACAAGCACACACATAATATAAGCATATTTTGTAGATATAAACCAAATGACAATTTTATATCAATATAACACACGTTTAAAAGCAGAATAAACTATTCTATATCAATGAAAAAGACATATAAAAACCAAATAACCATTTTATAACTCTTTATACAAACAGCAATGTCCTTAAGTATTTCAACAAGCGAAAACCTGTTTTTTTGCCTATGATTGCATTCTTTCCAGAAAGTGCATTGGTCTAGTTCAAGGTTATTTTTACTAACTAGTTTGGCAACTCTTCCAAAACAACAGTGTTAGTTAGCCATTCCAATACCCTTGATTTTGTCTGAACTAAATCTTAGCCGATGGAAATACGATTAATTCAACAATTCAATTCAATTTTTGAAACAATTTCCTGAAAAATATCATTCAGAACCACAAAACACGCTGCAATGATCATTGTATTGTTTCAGCTGTCATACCAACGTGCGTTCGTGAGAAAGGGTCAAATATTCTGAAATAGCAGATTGAAAAAAAAGGGACTTTTTTGTCATGTGAGACTTTTTATATTGAAAAAAGTTAAAACGCTTCTGATAAAACAGATTTGTGCAATTCATAGAGAAAGCACTGGCGGAGTTAGGGGGTTGGAGTATGGACCCACCCAACTTCTTTAAGACCGACCCTCGTAATTCTTGACAAAGACCAAGTCTTGCCAATTTAGCGCTTTTCCCGCTAAACTTGGCGTTTTCTTGTTTCGGCAGCTTAAAAATCCGACGAGTAGCGCCATTTTTACGCATTTTGGTGCCATTCCTTTAGCATTTATGCCTATTTTTTTGCTATTTTCAAATCGATCAATCCAGCAATTTTTAGCCATTTAAATGGTCTTGAAATGGTTAACATGTTTCACTATATCTTGGCGTTTTCTGACACATTTTTGAGGTTGATTTGGCACAAAAAATTTTGAGTTGGCTGTACTGCCAAAATGAACTACCGCTAATACCACAAAAGTACGGCCTTAATCAAAAGAAAGCAATGCTCTGTATCGGTGGAATTGGTAGAGAGACTATGAGCTCCTTCCATAGGATCAAATGATCAATTCGAACAAGTATTGCTCCCAAGTAGGATAATTTAAGGCAGTAATCGAGGAAAAGCGACTGGAATCAATTATCAGAAACGGTGTTATATTCCATCAAGATCACGGTAGACTGCATATTTCTTTGGTGACCTGGCAAAAATTGTTACAGCTTGGCTGGGAAGTTTTCACAGATTTACAATTCAACTCAGATATTGTACCTTAGGATTACCATTTATTCTGGACTCTATTGAATCCTCTTGATGAAAAGAAATCCAACTCTTTGGAAAACTGCAAAAGGCAGCGAGAGGTTCTTAGCGCGAAGAAACCAATGTTCTGGTTGGTTGGGACGATGAAGTTGCTCAGAAGATGACAGGGCCGTCAATATGTTTGGATTTTGTTTAATATCCAAAAGAAAATTTTTGGTCATACGATATGTATTATCATGAGCATCACTTCCCTAGGTGTGTTTGTGTGTATGGGAGGGGGGCAACATACGGATATATTCGGCGAAGGTCCACCTTCCAATTGCACTATCATTAGAGAGACCAGGTCAATTTTTTTTTCTCAATAGCCCAAGCGAATTTAACGTTATACAAAATCAAATTTTCAAAATTTGGAAATAATTATTTGAATTTTTCATTTTTGTCGTTTATTTAAAAGGTTGGGGTAAAGTACTTTTCCAGGGGTTGGGGTTGCTGATGCACCTTTCACACCCACCCCCTTTTGGACGCCCTTGTAAATAATAGTCTCATTTTGTGAGCAACGCTTGTCTTAATTCTTGAATAGTGATAATAAATATTTGACGTAACCCAGTCTAAACATTAGAAGTTTTTCTTGTTAATATCAATGCGCATGCGCGTACATACACAAACGCACACACACACATGCATAAGTGCAAACTTTCATTTACGTGCACACACACACATATACGTGGCTGAGTTTCTATTTTTTCCGTATATACTTTTATAGGAGAGAATATATATATATATATATATATATATATATATATATATATATATATATATATATATATATATATATATATATATGTATAAAATAAATCCATTACATATCAGGAGTGGCTTTATGTTATTAATATATTAGTATATTATATTATACTGCCATCCTGATCTGTACCATATGTAATATATATATATATATATATATATATATATATATATATATATATTGCATTCTTGGGACCTTTGCTCAAAAGACTTGGCTAGAGAAGGAAAACACCGAGAGAAGATATAGAGATATACAAAAACAGGTTCGAAAGTCAGATCATAGATGCGCTAGTTCTTTTTCTTGTGTGAAGATCTAGCAGGGGGTGTGTTTATTTCCAAGTCTACATAGGAAATTGAGTCAAAAATACCTTGACATACAGAAACATCTGGATTCTCCAGGTAAATCTCTTGAATCTAAGAAATATATTTGATGATTATAAATGAATTAAATGTAGCTTTAATCGTCAACGTTCAATTTATAGAAATATAACTTAATTTAATTTGATATTGGTTTATTACTATCAACTGAAAAATTTTTCTCAATCAAAAATCATTTAAGTAGCAATTTCCAACACTGAAACGTAACAGAAAACATCTAAATTTGAATGGAAAACATCTAAATCAGCAAAACAAAGCAAGGGACGTAACTCACATTCTGGTATGACCGTCATTGGCGGAAACTGATGCTAGAGATGCAAATGTATCTGAAAAATGGTAAAAAAACGTTAAAGATAATTCCAATGGAAAAGTCATTACGAAAACATTAAAAATAGAAAATATTACTTCCATTTTGTCTTCTGCGTGTCTATTCTCCAACAATACAACCTGACTAAGAAGTACATTTCTCTCTCTCCTACTTAATCTTATATATATATATATATATATATATATATATATATATATATATATATATATATATATATATATATGATTCCGTAATTGAAGCACTGAAAAACATCACTTATACCAGTTTTTAAATCTTAATTTTTTTCTCTTTATCAGGACTTGATTACATTTCGTTTCGTGTCATCTGTCAAATTTCTTTCTTTTCATTTTTGTTCAAACCCGTCCATCTTGATTTTTTTTCATTGTACGTACCAACACCCTTAATGAAAAGTTATGTTGTTGACACTGAATGATGGAGGAGTCGTAAGGGGGATGGCGTGGAGGCAGGTAGACGGGTGGAGGGAAAGAGAGAATTGATGCGAATTCAGGTACACACACACACACACACACACACATACACACACACATACACACACACATACACACACACACACACACACACATACATTAAGATGTAAAACACATTTTCCCGTTTCAAAAATGCTAACATGACGTGCACAGATTCCAAGTACGAAGACTAAATAAAAAATGAAAGTTTATTAACATGTATATCTTGTCATGGGCGTGTATCGGTATCTCTGAGATTAGATATTTCTACCACATGGGTATTAAACTCACCTTGGTTTTTATCATCTTCGGAGCAACGATATCAGGAACAATTCCAAAAATCTTAATAAGAAACACTTCTAGATAGTTATAGTTTAATAGTAATATCAGAGTATATTATTTGCTGCCTCAGCAAATACTAATGCTACTGCGACTACTAACGATATATTATCATACTATTATTCTGATTGATATACAGGTAAACCATCGATTTTCCGGTGACTTATGGGTCAACACCTCTTTTAACCCGAACAAAATTACTGATGGACATTTGAATTTCTCGCAGCTTTCACTCTACTTTACTAAGTGGCCATAAGTGGCGTTACGTTTGGGCCACCTCGCAACTGATTAAATTATTACGTTTCTTACTTTGGTAAAGCATCATGTTTCTTGAGGGACAACCCCCAGGGGTGCATGACGAAGTCCCGGTTTCTGTTGTAAGCGTCCGGTTAGTGACTCCTTTAGTAGGATGCAAGTCCACCGAAAGAATACCTCCACTCTAATAACACAACTTAGAATATACTCAGTTAGCTACTGAGTGCACAGGGCAATCTGTCCCAATGTAGAGTTTCCCACTCTCCTTGCCAATGCCAGGAATCGAACCTGGGACCTTTTGGTTATGTGCTAACCATGATACCATCTGAACGGACGCGTTTGTTACTGCTGCATTGATTTTGTAAAATCCCAAGACTAATTTGCTCACATTTAAAGTGCAGATCATTTTAGGTTGTACCTTTCTAACCCAGTGTTATCTGGCTCGGGATCTCCCATGGTTTGTCACGATTGAATCCGTCTTCAGTAGTTTGTGAATATGCCACAAGAGTTTTCTGGTTCAGTTTTAAATCGCAGTTTGAACAGTTATTTAGCTATTTAACTAACTCATTGAATAGAATGGTTACATCGGTGTCGAACAAAATATAGTTCCAACAAAAATGTCGGCATAGGGAAAACAAACACACACACACAGACACACAGACACACACACACACACACACACACACACACATATATATATATATATATATATATATATATATATATATATATATAGCCCAGCACGATGCTCTTTTCTTTATATACGCAATCTGGAGCCGTGCAATTTGCCCATGGGTAACACCGGCGCCGAACAAAATATAGTTCCTACTAAAGTTCCGTTATTATCTTAAATTGAATGTGTAAAAACCAGACTTCACTTTGAAACCGATTCTAAACTCCATAACTTTTGATGTTCATTTTAGCATGGAATTAGACATGTATTTATCAATTTCGTTCATGGATTTTCTGAATTATTTTTTAATACAACCAATTAAAAAGCAAAAACAAACAAATAATTTTCATTTATTATAATATAATTTATACCATGCAAGTTATTTTAAAAAAATGTATCGAAGTATTTTCTACACTATTTGGAAAAATCATTTTTCCGATATTCTCTGTTGTCCGGCAATTACCAGGTCCCAAAATTGCCAAATTAAAGAGATAAAACTGTATTACTGTATGGAGTTCAATCCTCACTAGTTGCCCAAACTTATGAATTTGTACCGTACGAGTGAGCACTCAATGAAGGCCAGAGGGTGCATGACCGAAACGTTGGGAATAGATATAAACATAGAAACGAGGAAAAAGGCCCAAATATACCATACATCCCGTGAGATAAGAATCGTTCTCTTGTCAAGTGGTGGGACACAGAAAAAAACAACTCAATTTGCTCTGCTTATTGTTGAGAGATCATACTCTATTTGAACCTATAATGCAGAGAGAGAGAGGGGGGGATCATACGACGGATCAATTTTCTTCTTCTTCGGTAATCATCTGAGTCAAACCAGAAAGGTTCCATCTTTATCTAATTTCCTGTAATCACCGACCACACAGAAAGGTAGGGAAGATCGTTCTGAGCGGAATGTTTCTATTTGGATATTTACTGGTCGCTTAAAGCACGGTCTATGTAATCATAACGTGTGCTTGAGTCACGTGACTAGTTTACGCGTGTCACAGGTATTCATCTACGTTTGTCATTTACGGGTCCTTTAAACGCACCATCTACTATTTCTGTTGAACTGAGTAATAAACTCATAATTAAAACACTAAAACATCTAGCTAACACCATTTTTAAAAGGTTGTTTTATCTCTTTGTCAGGAATTGATCTAATGAGAGGTTCAATCCGCAGAGTAAGTTTATGCTAAATTAATCACTAGTTTGTGTCAAGCAGCATTATGGCTTGTTTTGGGAAAATTTACCCTTTTTTTAGAGATCGCTGCCCAATAAAATGCGAGAAAAGTAACCTATTCATTCACCCTTTTTCCATTTCTTTAATTGATCACCTTTAACACAACGTACTACCAACGGCATTGGTCACAAGGCAGATTGTATTGAGTGACCAATCAGACTGATACTAGTAGTTGAACAAATGATATTCATAGAAGAGCTTAAACCCCATAAATCCAGGATCCGCTGGTCCGACGGCTTTAGTGGTTCAGGCGGTGATTTAAATTCATCGTTCATGTAGGTATGCACAAAAAATCTACTGGAAATTGACACCCAAGGAGAAAAATTATAATGTGAATTTTCTTTCTGAATGCCTATGTAAGTTGTGTTGGTATCAGTAATACAGCACAGTAAAGAGAGAATGAACCATGTTTACTTGTATCTTATGATCTTCTTTCTTAGACTGATGGTTTTCTAGTCTTATGTTCGGATGTAGAAAAAACAATTCAGTTTGCTTTGGTTAAACTTGAGAGTTCTCACTTTATTTGGATCTATAATGCAGAGTAAAGAGAGAAAGGTTGAACAAGGAATCAATTTTCTTCTGCAAGCGTCTGAATCAAATAAGAAACAAGCCCTCGTCATCTCATTTCGTCTGACCACCTTCGACCTCACAGAAAGGCTAGAAAGATAGATCTGACTAGGAAAGCCTCTCTTTGGGGAGCTTGCCCATCGCTTTGTATGTGTTCTACGGTCTAAGACGTAATGATGACGTGTATTCAAGTCACGTGACTACTCCGTTCAGTCATGCGTGTAAATGAATTGTCCTTTGAACACACCGTCTATTACATTTATCTTATTTAAACCACGTTGCCGAATGAATCACATTACTCTGTGCCTGATCATAAAAACGGAACATCCAGTAAGGATCGAACTCGGTAAACCGTCAACGATCTGCAATATTGGCATGTTTGTCATTCGACGGGAAGCGCCCTTATCAACAAAGAACAAAAATTTAGAGTTGCTCATTTTCAACTAGCAGAATGCCAGGCATTTCTAAGGTGGAAAAATAGCTATAAAAACCCAGAAGTGTTGTTGATGAATGCATATTCAGCATTATAAAACGCCATTGGATTCCCTGTGAAAGGTTATTTTCCATGTCAGAAATGAAATGGCTTCCCACAACATTTATTGCAGTCCGGTGTCTAATGCATTCTTCAAGTTAGTGCATTTTAGAGATACCATAATTAAATACCCCTGGCTCTAATGCAACGTTTGGGACGAGAAGATTAACATGCACACATACACACACTCACAAACTAACTAAAATATATATTAGATGTTGAAAATAAAAAAGAAATACGCGAGATCTGAGATTTGTTGGAGAAGGCTCCTATTAATTAATTGAAGATCCCTTCCACCCCTAGTGCTTACGTATGCGATATGCGGGAGATATACCCGTCTTGTTTGGGATGTTTGTTTGACTGTCTACACGAATGCCCGTCCGAATCTGTGTGTGGCTTACAATGTTCGTGTCCATTAGTAATTCGAGGTGCGCATTGAAAAACAGCCATGTTTATTATGGGCCGTTAATAAACAGCCTCATTTTCGCTTCGAGCCAATCAGGTTTTCGGTATAGTTTTTCTCGGTATGTTTTCTCTGAGGGTTTTTTCTTCCCCTACATTTTTCAGTATCAAATGTTGGTTAAGATGGAGATACGAAAAAAGGTACATTCTATTTTTTTCGTCTTCTTTTTTCTTTCCTTTCATTCGGTTTTTCTTTCCTTCGAAGATGCCGAAACATTTTGTGCTTAATTTTTCGTTTCTTTCTATGACTATGGAAGTGTAGAATACGCTCTCGTCACTTCTTTCTCTTCTTCGCCCTTTTCTTCTCCTGTAGACTTCTTCTTCTTCTCCTCCTTTAGACTTCTCCTCCTCCTTCTTCTTCTTTTTCTTTTTCAGACTTTACTGTTTCTTTTTTATCATCTATCATTACCCTTTTTTCTTTCTTTCTTACTTCTATTCCTTTTCTACTTCTTTATTCACCCTTTTCTCTTTTTTCTTTCTTTTTCTTCAATTGCTTTTCTTATTCCCCTTTTTTTTCCTTCCCATTCTTTCCATCGGTCACTCTCTGTCAGTTCTTCTGCTTTCCCGTCCGTTCGTCCATTCCTTCCTTCCTTCCTTCCTTCGTCGTCTTCCGTTTCTTTTACTCATTTCTCCTTTTCAGCTTCTTTTCTATCATCATTATGATCTTTTTCTTCTTCTTCTTCTTCTTCTTCTTCTTCTTCTTCTTCTTCTTCTTCTTCTTCTTCTTCTTCTTCTTCTTTACTTTTATTCACCCGTCTGTCTTCTTCTTCTTACCCTCCTATTGCAGCACCGAAACTCGCTGTCTGTGTTCCTCCGTGAATAAGCCAGCGTTCCTTACTCTGTTTTCACAACATTTTCTATCTATAGCAACTTTTTTTTTCAGGTTCATGAAAACTCTCCATTCACTCCATTCAAAAGTTTATTTGTCTTAAGAGGACCCGAAACCGCCTCTGTCCAGACAAACCAACCCCCTTTCACCCCCAACCCCGACCCCACTACTTTTTTCCCTGATCGACGAACTAAATTCGGGTGGTCCTTCATATTTCTTGAGGGACGGTCGCCTTTCACAAGAATCAACGCTAATTTTTTTGTTGTTGTTGCTCATGGGTAGTTGGAAAAAGAGGGGTCTTTGTGATGTCGAGAGAGAAACGTGAGGTAGAGGTTCTCTGGGATGAAGCAAAGGTCGAGGGTCAAATGCCTTTGGGAAGTATAAGTAAATTGGGCTGAATGCTACACATAAGAGAGAGGAAGAGGAGGAGGTGAGTGGGTGTCCACGATTGACGTCAGATATTTAGTTTAACTCATCAAAGAAAGAGTTCTAATTCACTGTCATTCGGTCTAGACATGGTGAATAGATAAACAATTAGAGAAAAGGGCTGCTGCAGGTGTACGAACCTTCGTTCACCAGGAGGCCATCTAAATGCGACGCTGCACTTTGCCATCTGAACCAAGTAGCCAGTCGGTAAATCTGTTGATAATTAAAAATAACGTATTTATGATTATTCTGCCAGATTGAATACCCATTTCGTTATTATCAAAGGAAAATAATTGAACAGACATGGACAAGACGAGATTCCAAAAAGACGAGATTTAAGCATAAAGCAGTTATTGAGCTTCCGATTTACTGTCAACTTCCTTCAGATGGTGCAGAGCAGCAGCACGTTAAGATGTTAATTGTTTATCCATTTACGCTGTCTAGTACAATCGGCATATTAACCGTGTCTTTAGTCATTATCTTAGTGTAACTGAACATAGAAACTAATTGCCCACTCCGCTTGTGCAAAATATTATTTACGGTCTTCACTATTTATTAGGAAATTAAAGAAAAAAATTACAAATATGTATCTGAAACGAAATTTGCATTCATACAATTACTGAGGAGCATTGAGACGTATCACAATAATCACCAATAAGAGTAAATCAAATTGAAGAGATGAAAAAAATCACAAACTCTTGTTACGTAATTATTCTTAATATTTCTGCAAATCTCAATATTCTTTACGCAACCCCGAAGGCGTCTCAACCCTTAGTCTGAGAATAATTGATTTATGATAATTCATCTGTAAAAGAATAAATCAGAAAGTTCCCGCTAGTTGTTGCTGCTGATGCTAATGCTGATGTCAAGTTCACATAGTGAAATAATTAACCGTTAAATTAAGGTGGTGCGTATCTAAGATGATATGATAATAATAACAATATATATTTTCGAAAATTGAAATTAAAATAATACATATCTTTGGAAAAATCTAAATTAGATTAATCAGACTTCAAGCTAAATAAAATTGAATACTCATATAACTAAAAATCTTAGCCTACATTGCCGTTCATAATCCCTCTTCTGACCTATGCAACCAAGTCTCCGATCAACCATAATTCATTTTTTATGAAATACTTCCTTCCATAAGCTTTGTTTTTCTTGAAACTCCAATTTTTACAACCACCACATGAATACAGAATACATCCAACATACGTAATAGGAAACCCAACGTCATATACCATTCCCTAAAACTATTTTCGCTCCAAGTAAGAAGAAACCTTTGACGCCTACCTCAGTCAAAGAGATTTAACTTTGTTCTCCTGATGATATACGATATCATTGAAATATTGTATTGATAACCTTTTCTTAAATTTTTTAAATCATACATGCATATATATATATATATATATATATATATATATATATATATGTATATATATATATATATATATATATATATATATATATATATATGTATATATATATATACATATTGTGTCATCCACAGACAGCTGTTTCGATGAATTACATCTCTTCAGTGTGGCTATGGACTTTATCCCATCCAGTACCGCGAGGCAGAATTGAAACCCTCACATCGGACCCGGTGGCCGATATCCTACCTCTGGGTGGTCAGTAAGGCTGAATTTAAGCGATATATTCATTTTTTTACACAGAAACTCCTCATCCACCAGAGTGCTCTATTCCTATGGAAGAGCATTGCATATATATATATATATATACATATATATATATATATATATATATATTAGAGAAATAGATATATTTATATAATCTGACAGATTAATTAAGAAGAAATAAAGAAAGAAGGTTGGGAGGTACAAGGCGACATGACGTCTATCTGCACGAAAAACAATCGCTACTTCAAGCCTTGTATAGGCTGGTTTTTGCAACTTGGCAAATTCTAATTTTCTCGAAATCTAGAGCCTTGTAATTCACCGAACCTCCCATTGAAAACATTGATTTTTTTAATGCTGGAAAACTGAGCCCGAATAAGTTTACTGCTCCCAAAGGATAGTGGCAAAAGTCCGTACAATACTCGGTTCGCGAGCAGCATTCAAATTCGCCGAACTTTTGAGGAAAAATCTCGCATAATAGATTTCGGCTCCCAAAGCCTTTGCTCTAACACTAGAATCGGTCTCATCAGTAATCCATACACTTGCCATGACCGGGAATATTTTATCATTGGGGTCTTCAATCAGCAAATAGTAGGAAAATTGATTGATGGGTTCCGAATTGACAATAGAAATACATCTAGAGATCAGAGAACGACAGAGAGGACCAAGAAAGACAGCTACGACCATCTACGGTCCACTTGTCAGATTTCAGGCTGATAAAGAGACCAGATGACCACATACATTTTCAGATTGGTGGTCAGCTATTAATTGTTCTCTGGCTGTTCCATCGATCGTCTCTTTTTCGAGCTCCTGTTACTCAATGTTTATGTTCTAGCAACGTCACCTGGCATTGCCCGGAACATAAATTGCTCTTGGGATCATCTTTTCGAATCAATATTTACTCCTTGGTAATTTCGACGCTCGACGCAGTTGATAGTTGAATTTGGAACCGAAATGTTCCCTTTGTAATATTTGATCTTGTGATAAGTGGATGATTGTTGGGTTAAGTGCATTGGCTTAGAAATGAGATTATGTTGGAAAATAACCATTTCTTGTGTAAAATTGATTATTTTTCATCATTAGGGTACAGATTACTGAAGTACCCATGAGCATGCATTTTCTCTGGATTATAGACAAATCTGCAGATATAGTATATTGATGATATCAAAGTGTATCCTGGTGAAATCCTCATGCCTAAATCCAGCTTTCGCAATTCCTAATCGTGCAGCCTGGTGCAGGGTGTGGCGAAAAGGCCAATCTAAAATTTAAGTAATCAGCTGGTAGATTAGGTACAAAAACCAGTCTGTCACCAAAGTGTGTAGGAAAATTGAAGTCCAGTTAGTTGTGAGACTATTATTAAGAGATGATATCAAATATTAGGTCGTTGTATATGAAATATCATTTTTTGAATTGTAAATAATCTTTTCTTAACGATCCTCAATTGTTAGTATTCCATCTCTAAGAAAATATTTGTGTTTCATCGTCATGAGGGAAAGGAAGTTACAAAATTGGCTGGTGTAGGGTCAAACTCCACACTTACTTTTATCCCGACTGCAACTTCTGTCATCCTCACCACCATCAGCAGCCTTTCAGCATCCGACCTTGGACAGACCTTCCCCAAGATTCGACTGACCTCTATATCATGGGCATCGCACAGCCAATACTTTAAAACACGAATTATGGCTTCCCTGTTATCGAATCTTTTATTACGAATATGAAGTTCAAATGCCTGAAAATATGATATTCTGTGGAAGAGATTTTAGGTGAATATGGAGAATGCTGCAAGAATTACTATCCCATTTCTCAAAGCGTAGACACAGTCAGTTGAGAGGGTTGAAGTTGGGTACTGTCATGGAGCATTTTATGTTATTCGTGTTGTACCCATTCCTTCAAACCTTTGATATTGTTCTAAGTGGGCATGATACGGCCTGTTCAAATCTTAAACTCTCCGGAAAGTGCCTGATCAGCATAACGAGTATCGATATGAATAGTTAGTATAAACCATTGATCAGGAAGGCACTCCGTAGATGTGACCCGACATAAGTGTGTAAGGCACAATGGAAGACACCTGATCAAAGCGAAACAGCTGGAACAAAGAGGCCAAGGGAGATAATCCCCCAAACACTGATACAACGACTGGACATGATGTACATAGTGGAAGGAATATACATGTTCCATGGGAACTAGTTTCAACATTCAAGAATAAACGGAACATACACAGTAATGGACAGCCCTATAGGCTGAAACCTAAGAACTGGCAGTCATCGGCGCCCGCCTAAAATATGTTAGCATATGCATTTATGTTCAGAAAACGAGATCTATAAAAATTGAAACGCATTAATCTGTAAGTAAAATCGAATCAAGAAAGAGAACTGAGAGGATTTTGCTTTAAAACTGGAACTAAATAAGATCAACATGAAGACAGTTCCGTCACAAATGCATTATCTCAAAATCAAATCCATGTTAATAAAAGGAAAATTAGATTAAAAAAGTTTGATTCGCGACGTTTTCTTTGCGCGAATTCATGGATGATATCCTGACAGTCAATTATACGTCATTCGTTGATGTGCAAAAAATCTACACTATTTTAATTAAAAATAAGGGCAAGGAAAACCTTGAAAAAAATCTGTTTTATTGCCTTTCGTTTCTTTCCAATTCAGAGTAGGGTCACCAGACGTCCGGTTTCCAGATGTGAAGCAATCTAACTAAACCACACAATACGAGAAACGCTCGTTGGCCAGAACTTAAAAAAAAAAAAAAAAAAAATGGTTGATAAATGAGATGAACTCAGGGAGAATCAGTTTTTTCTTTACATCCCCCGCTAAAACGGGGGGGGGGGTTCTGAATGCCATCTACTACGGTAAGTGATGAAGAAAAAGATCCCACAGAGTTTGGGTTCATAAATGTAATTGAGGAACATTTTAGATATTAGTTGTTGGGGCATTTGTTGACATCCTCTAGCAACCACCCTAAAACGCCCTCACACCGGAAGAAACAACAACGAGAAAAAAAAAGAAGCAAAAACAAGATAAATAAAAACCCCAACTCAGTTGTTGTTAGCTGCGATGTCCTGGCAGATGGCGCACCATGTACGGAGGGGGCCTATTGGGTCAGTAATGGTGGAAGCATGTCTCATTTCCCGCCACTCATCAATTATGGGGCGCCGAACGCCGAAGGCATTTAGGCCAAAATGGCCGATGACAGATTCTCTGAGAACTCTGTCTTCCATCTCCCCTTCTCTTATTGGCACGGGGCACTACATGAAGTTCTGTCTCTCTAAATATACAAGACCCTCAACCTCTTTTATCCATACTGGCCCCTGGCCTAAACCCGAATGTTTTCATCCCCACTAACACCTAACACTGTCCACTTTCATGAAAATTAGCGTAAAATCTCCTTTGTAAGAAGAAATATGGAGTAAAGCTTCATGAATCATATCGACTTCGATGTATTCTGCCAATAATATCTATCTATCTATCTATCTATCTATCTATTCGAAACCGTCAAGCAAGACTGTCACTAACACTGTCGTTTTTAAGCTGGCAGGCTAGCTATGTATGTATGTATGTATCACCGGTACTGGCCACGCCAATGGAGCTACAGGGCTGAAAATGCCAATAATCTCTGCTTACTATGTCTTGAGAAAACTTTTTTTTCCCCAAATTCTTCCCAAACATAGGTTTTTAGTGGAGGTTCAATTTACAATGCGAAAATGGTCCCAAGTTTGTTCCCGGTTACGTTCATGCTTGATTTTTGAAAATTCGAACTTTTTAGAGTCCAACGAAAGGCCAGAAAAGTAACTTATGCATCGATCCCTCCTTTTCCCATATTTTAATTGACCTCTCCCAACACGGCATGCTGCTAAAAGACCTTAGTCACGTGACAATTTCTTTCGAGTATCTATCTATCTATCTATCTATCTATCTATCTATCTAATTTTTCTTGTATTCATCGATCCATGTGTCTGCTTGGTGACTGAAATAGCGATCTTTGAAGTGACTGTTTGAATCTACGTAAAAACCTGTCTTTCGAATGCTTTCTATGCATGTGTTAAGGAGCGGGAGAGAGAATGTGCGTGTGTATGTGTGTAAGAGAGAGAGAGAGAGAGAGAGAAAGAGAGAGAGAGAAGGGGTAGTGAGGGACTCAGAGCTTTACAATGAAAGTACACGTAGATTTTATAGAAATGGTGATCTTCCCTTTGTTTCAGACCATTTCATCTGGGACAAACATTCTTCAAGCTCATTGTAAATGCAAATACGGCGACACAGAATTGATAATTGAAATGACAGGTTTCTGTCTCGAAAATCTGTCATAAGATTAAACACTTTGCCGAGGTTCAAAATCCATTTTATTCCCTGCTATTGATGGCGTCGATGAGTCCCGCTGATCTGGGCGGCGCATGCCCAATGGATACCAACCCTTCACTCAGAACACTGAGTCAAGCCTGCGATTTGAATGACGCAGAATGAGCTGTCGAGACTTCGAAAATATTAACGAAGATAGGTCAGAGGTGACAGATGTGACCTCGTCTTGGTTCGAGGGAGAGAAGCCCTTCAAATGTCAACGTCTAGCTACTCACTCTCCGTCAGTTTTTCATATATCCACGGGCGGTGGGACGTGCGCAAGGCCCGAGTGATAAGCCTTCGTAAAAATTAACGATAAGAAAGAAACATGGCGCCAAATGCCAGGAAGGATTAATCGCCATTTTGAATTTTTTTTTTTTATTATTGATGTAATATTCGGTTAGACGTACGTTACTCATCACCTGTCGCAAAGCCACCTGGATTAGGTATGGGGACAGAGAAGTTGGAGTGGCTTTGACCAACGTCTGTTTTTTTTTTTTGGCAGTTGGGTCATTGGAAGGGGGGAAGCTTAAAACAGAAAGCCTGTATATCCACTCGAGAAAGACAGAAATGTGGAATTTAAAAAAATGTTGCGTGAAAATGGTGGAGATTTTGAGAAAATAATCTAGGCGCTTTTACTGGACTATTCGTACTAGCTGGAGTCCGCCTCCCCCGGGCGAATTTCAGCTGAATATTTACGGTTAAACAAAAAAGTTAAGATTGCGTTTAGATATCCTGATCACAAGGGGTCCAGTTTAGCATAGTGGTCATAGATTTGGCTGTCTTGGTACTATGCAGTAATGGACAGGCATTTACTTAATTGCAGTAATATATATATATATATATATATATATATATATATATGCAATGCTGTTCCATAGAAATAGAGCACTCTGGTGGATGGGGAATTTGAAGTAAAATAAGTATATCGCTTAAATTCGGCCTTACTGACCGTCCAGTTCCCTAGCGCAGAGGTAGGATGTCGGCCTCCGGGTCTGAAGCGAAGGTTCTAATCCTGCCTCGTGGTACTGGATGAGATAACGGATTGAGATACAGCCACACTTAAGAGTTGTAATACAACGAAACGGCGCTGTTTGTGGATGACACAATGATATATATATATATATATATATATATATATATATATATATTGTGAATATGCCTGTTGGCCGAGGCAGCGTTGAAAGAATGAACTATTAAAGAAATATCATCTTTCATCACCGATGTCTACTCTCGCAGTTTTTCAACGTGGTTAGTTATATTATAAAGAAATGAATATATAATCCGACAGAATAATTATAATATAATTGTCTGCATTGAGAAATATTAAGAATAGATATGGACAGTGAGTGAACAAGATTAGATTTGGATATAGAGCAGTTATTCGGGTCTCCAACTTACCAGGTAGCTATTTAGCTTAGATGGTAAGAGCAGAGTCGCGCCAAGACGGCCTCTTGTTGGATGCTGGTTCGATTCCTGCAGCAGCACATTTCTTTAATTGTTTATTCTATTTCTGCTGTCTAGACCAATTGACATATTCACTATGTAAAAAACGGGATGTCTTTTCAAATAGAGGCCATAATAAAAATAACGCATTTATGATTATTCTGACGGATCAAATATCCGTTCCTTCCACTTAGTATATATATTTTGATAAATTGTTTATTTTAGTTGGCCCAATTAAGCCTCTTGATGTCCCAATTGAGAAAAGGACAAAAGAAAAGACTAAAAGTATAGCTGATTCTTCTGGTTTGTTAACAGTTGACTCAAATAAACGTATGCCTCGTTCTAAGTGTTGACTGGAGTATTGGGAATCACTAAAAATATACTTGATTGTTTTGGCTAGGCTAGCGTTGCCTCGAATTAACTTACACCCCGCTCAAGCTGATCGATGTTCTAAATAAGCAATGGACAAAAGGAAATTACTAAAAATATACGTGATTTGTTTGGCACGTTCGGAGTTGACACGAAGAAACGTGTGTCCCGATTAAGAGATGAACAAATTAAACGAATACTCTGAATTGATTATCTAAAGATCATGTGCAACAAACAAGTCAGGAATAAACACACAACGATCGAATTTGAAAACGGAAAATTAGAGAAAGTAGACCACTACATCTACTTAGGACAACGAATCTCCATGAATTCCCCAAAAGAAGAAATAACGCAAAGAATCACTCTATGATGGCAAGTCTACGGCAGAGCAAGCTTAACCTTCAAGAACAAGATCTCATTAGTTCTAAATAGAAGAGTATGTAACCAATGTATCTTCACGATAGTTACTTATGTAACTAAAACATGGAACCTAACCAAGAGACTAACCTTCAAAGTGAAAACCATGCAACGTGCGCATGAAAGAATCATGCTCCATCATACATGGAGAGATCACAAGACAGCACAATATATTACTCGTCAGAGATTTCATAGAAACTATCGGAAAGCTCAAATGGCAATGAGCTGGTCGTGTTACAAGAAAGGCAGACAATTAATGGACATCACGAGTCACAACATGAATCCCCAGAGATCACATGCAAAACCGAGCCTGGCAGAATACAAGATGGAGAGACGAATTAAAGAAGTTCAGAAAATATTGGCCTGTGATAAAGAGGTTTGGTGAATCCCGGGGAAGGTGTATGTCCAATGACGGACGATAAAAAACATGGTGATGATGATGATGATGATGATTTTGGTGCAGTGGATAACGGTGCAGAAAATGTAAACGACGAACCACATTCGATTTTTAGCTAACGCTGCTTGCATTCAGTTAATCCCTAATGTCCCTTGGAAAGGCATAGATCTACTCACGCATCCCAGCTAAGAGTAAATATCAATGACCATCATGTCGGTCCTAAACACAGATAAAGGGGGGCGGTTGGGCGTGAGGCTAGCAACTCCACCCCATGAAAGCCTTTCTATCACTGAAATAGCAGCAACATTACCCAGCGTAGAATAATTGCAATTTTTGGCCCCACAAGGAAAAAAAGGTTACAAGACTGGCTGGTCAAAATTCCACCCCTACCTCTATCCCGACAGCAAATATTGTCACCTTCACCATCATCAGCAGACTTTTAGCGTCCGTCGTTGTATGTACACCTCCAAGATTCACCATATCACTCTATAATGGGCGTCGCAGAGCCAATACTGAATTTGTTAGTTTACCACGCCTTCTTATTTTTCGTCGGCGACACTTTTTCACATGATTTCTGGGGATACTGATTGTAAGTTAGAATGTTCAGCAGTTGTTCTTGCAACATAACCAGCCCATTGCCGTTTCGGTTTCTATGATATCCCCGACTTCTCTTCTTTCTGTAATATAACGTGCCGTCTAGCGATCTCTTCGTGTGATGTTGAGCATGATTCTCTCTTGTGTATGCGGCATTTTATAAATAATGCGTTGATAAAATCATAATATATATCTATATAGTTATTTCATATTTGTTATTTTGGTCCAGTCGGTGAAAGAGCCGCCTACCGATCTCGTGGCCATGGTTTCTGATCACGGTAGGGAAGTGCTGATTTTATTTATCGGTATGGTTTAACGTGACAGTACTGACAGACAGCAAAGCGTCTACTCCCTAAAAATTAGGTGAGGATTTTTTTTCTTGTTCTTGTTTTTTTTACGGTGGAAAAACAAAGCCAACTCAACCTTCTGACTGTCAGTGGAGTTTGACAAAAAACCCTTTTGTCAGATGAGCCATACACTTTTCCCCTCCTCGGGCACTTGTTTGTCGATTTCAGAATTCCAATTAGAAGAGTTGAAATTTTGCCGTGATCAAGTGTGAACGGTATACAGCGAGTTCGGGGCTGTGAGCTAGCTGGAGAATCCTATTTGGGGTAGGGGAAAAGGGCTTTTGAAGCTAGGGGTAGGGCTTTACGGAGGGCCCATGTTAGCAATTTGCTTCCAATTAACCTTTGACATTTTCCCCTGGTGAGTCAAATTTGTTTTGTTTTCTGTCTTTCTGTGCCCCTGTCGTTAAAATGTATTATTATTTGTACTCGTTAAGCTTCCACACTAGTGGTAACTGACAGCTTTCAATGGAGATCAAGTGACAGAAAGTTTCAATAGACATTCAATCCCTCTCCCCAGTATACTTACTGGTTCTAATAATGCTGTCGTCAGTATAGTTTTAAATCTCTTCCCATTCTTCTAATATCTTTTGTAGGGCTCCTCGAGACTATTGAACGACCGTAGCCACCAAACGTGGCCATATTGATTATGCGTGTGTGCTAGTGTGTTTATGTGATTTTGTGTTTCTATGTTCTAGTATTCCTCGCCATTTTGTCTGCAGACTTGAAAATTGGCGTCGGCACTCCCCCACACTCATTCTAAAAAAATTTTTTTCTTAAGAAGAAGCTCTTCTGGGTTAATTGTCTACGTCTAGATTCTGGAGAATTTCTAGATGTTTTTCACTCTATTTTAGATATTTTTCATTGACATCAAGAAGAGAATTTATTTTGAACATATTTATACTTCAATAATTTTCTTTTTTTTTTTACATGACTTCAATTTTTGACGTAACGGTTGTTCAATAATTATCATTCTGGACTTGTTTTTTTTTTTTTTCAACAACAGCGACAACAATCCTCACGGAATGTTTGTCGGTGCTATCACGTTAGACCCCACCGATATGCCTACCGTGATCTGAAATCTTGACCAACCAATTGGCTAGAGGCTTTCTAATACATTTATAAAATCAACATTTCCCTCCCGGTAATTCAAGTCACGAACAAGCGATTGGAAGCCGACTCTCTTACGACTGAGCCAAACTGACATGTCTTACGTATATACAAATACAAAAGTTGTAGTAACTATCTTTAATCGGAATAGGAGTAGAAATTGAGTTTGACCCTGCAGCAGCCAGGCTTCTTCTTCTTCTTCTTCTTCTTCTTCTTCTTCTTCTTCTTCTTCTTATTATTATTATTATTATTATTATTATTATTATTATTATTATTATTATTATTATTATTTTCTTTCTTTTTTCTTTTGTTTTCTTGTAGTATTCATCGCACACCGAGTTTCTGCTTGAAACTTAGCGCAGGCAACTGACAGTTTTTGTTATTATTATACAAAAAATGTATTATTATTATTATTATTATTATTATTATTATTATTATTATTATCATTATTAATATTTGCAATCTCACACCAGTTGCCTGGTGGTAACCGCTGGAGTTTGAATGACAGCAAGTCTCCTCAAGTCTCCAGCTCTTCTCTCCTTGTTCTCATAGGCCACAATAATACTGCAGTTTACAGTTTCACACCGGTTGCCCAGTGGTCATTGCTGAAGGCTGAGTGACAATAAGTCTCTTATTATTATTATTATTATTATTATTATTATTATTATTATTATTATTATTATTATTATTTTTATTTTTTTTGTACTGGTGACTTTCATTGACAACTAGTCTCCTTAATACTCCAGCACTTTCTTCGGTATCGTTGCTGATTTTAGTAATAGTCTTGGAAGTTTCAAATCTTCCATCGATTTCCAAACATTCCAATCTCATTACAAATACTTTTGGAGACTGTTCCATAATCACCAATTCTAGTTAGCGCATATATCGTTGGTTTACATGGTAAAATCCCAAGTCAACAGCACAATTACTTGTGGATCACATTTCCCATCCAGTCATCCCTATTTTTTTTAACCCTCTTGAGCCATCTTAACTACATTCACTTTTTAGAAGATTGACGGTCTAGTCACAAACTCTGCATCCATTATTTTGCTGGATCTTAGCTTAGACTTGATACGATTGTTTTCCGCGTAATTCTTCTGGGCTTTCATTAATAAGGATTCAGTTTTTATATATCCTTTTCGGATCTATATTTTTTCAGTATTGCGACATTTTACGATTATTTTTGCCATTTTAAGATTTGAGGGCTATTAATTTAGCGGGTTTCTGGCCAGAAACGTCTCCACCTATCTGGCCACCCTGAGTACGGCTACCCTGAGGATTCAAAGAGATTGAAGATCCAGATCGCGTTAAGATCGACATTAGCTCTAGATCAGTCTCAGATATCTTCAGGTCTGAAGTAAGTTATTACTGTCTTCTATTTCTGGAGAGCGCTAACAAAGATCAACAATTATAGGAACCCGTATAGATATACAACAAGGCGTACAATCTGCAAGGAAAGATTGGGGCGTCTCTTTTCTCTCACGAAAATGATGGCGAACGGAAAGAAATAGTGGTTAATAAACCAATCGATGTAGTTCCAAAATATTTGAGTAGGTTTATCTGCAAGTGTTCTTTTCCGTTTTTTCCCCCTCAATTCTATAACGTTTGCAGCAATGTAGGAGTTCTCGCTCCTAATCGCTTTATTGGTATAGGAAGAGGCTTATATGAGGTATGTCCAGAAGGTATTCAGCCATTTTGAATATATATATATATATATATATATATATATATATATATATATAGAAAGATATATATATATATATATATATATATATATATATATATATATATATATATATATAGAGAGAGAGAGAGAGAGAGAGAGAGAGATGGGGAAGAGAAGACAACGCAGTCTTAATATTCTCTAAGACAATTAGTAAAATCTGATCATGTCAGGGTCACTTCTCTTGCAATTGTCTTATAAATACTCTTTTGATATTTACTAAGCTTAACTCATATAAGAGCGATACTATTACTAGGTTATCAGCAATATTGGATGATGTAGATATGGAAGAAAAGATGGGGGAAACGAAGACAGAACGAAAAAAGGGATAGTCTATTCAGAACAGCTAAGGTAGCTTAATTGGCTGAGACGTAGTCCATAAAAGAGGAGATGCCGAGTCGCAAAAATATTAAAGAAAGATGAAAAACAAGAAGGTTTTAAATTTTTGAATGTGATATAATATATCAATACTAAATTTTTTTTATATATTGTTTATCTTCGTCAGTGTAAATTTAAATGTAAAAAAACATTCAAAACGTAAATGACGCAATAAAAACCGAAATAAGATTTGAGCGTCACACATCGAAGTTCCAATAACATGGTACCTTAGAGAAAAAACATGATTGTTTTTATAAATTGAAAAAGCAAAATATATGTTGGTCACGGAAAACAATATATTAATTAAAACTCACATTAATGTTACAAGAACTGTAGTGTATTTATAAATCTTTGGTAAACAATTACAGAAGAGTCTATAGCGAACACGGCTCAGTTTGCAGAAGTTAATATCCTTTAAAATTTCAAACTGTCTTCTTCTTCTTCTTCTTCTTCTTCTTCTTCTTCTTCTTCTTCTTCTTCTTCTTCTTCTTCTTCTTCTTCTTTGTTTTAGGATATCAACAAGCAAGGCGTTATCGGTCATTTCTTCATAAGTAGTCAAACATATAAAAAGTAATAAAAACAATAACAAAAATTATTTTTTGTTCAACGGAGCGGTATTCTCCAAGCTCACTTCTACGCAAATTTCCATTATCTTCGTACAAAAAATACAATGTGTATCCATGTATTTCATATATGCCGCCATCATGCCGGTTAAAAAAAGTCAATATCATAATAAGCAACGTGTCCGTCCCTCAGTCACACTTTAAAGATGAAAAGAGATCACGTTGAAAGGGTTGGGGGTAAAGATGGCGTTCTGAAAATCGCAACACAAAGACTGCAGACAAAACGAAGAAGGAGAGAGAGAGAGAGAGAGAGAGAGAGAGAGAGAGACAGAGAGAGAGAGAGACAGAGACAGAGACAGAGACAGAGAGACAGAGACAGACAGACAGACAGACAGACAGACAGACAGACAGAGATGCCAAAAAGGTAGCGAGTGAAACATAAAGATACTCGTTAGAGGAGAGCGACGGAACTCAGCAACCGAGGAGAGAAGAATGGCGAGAAAATGCAATGGGGTGAAATCGAACTTCCTTTCGAGTGTCTGTGAGAGGAAGATTAATTCAAGTTCCAGGGTTGGTCGCTTTTGGGAAACTCACGCGAATTTTTTTCCTGGCGGTGCAATGCTCAAGACTTTCACCCCAAGGTATATACTGTTAGTTAAAAAACGGGGATTTTATTCGTACTTGATTGAAAATACTTAAAAACTAGTTGTTTCCACTGATATGGGACTTCCTCGCACTTTCCCCCTCCCCCGGACCACATTTCCTCTTCCTGGTTGCCTGTCATCGATTGTTTTGGTTAGGGGACTGCTATTGTGCAAATGACCCTCAAAGGTCGAGAAACCCATTATGTGTTCTTCGTAATGGGGCGTCATTTGTGTGTTTCTGGTCGAATTTCGTCTTCTTTGACCTTTCCAGATGATGAGAACGTCCTCCTCCGATTAAGACGAGGATTGTAAATCATGGAATCAAATTGGAATCTCAAAATATAGGTACCAGTCGATGCGTGGAGGGAAATTGTAAGGCAGAGGGAGATAAGCGGATAGATAGATAGATAGATAGATAGATAGATAGATAGATAGATAGATAGATGGATTTGAAAAAAAAATTATATTTATATATATGAATGGAAAGATCGATAGATGGATTTCAACCGGGAGACATTCATATATATGAACATAGATAGATAGATAGATAGATAGATATGAAATAAATGATATTCATTGATAAGAATTGATAGATAGATAGACAGATAGATTTGGAGAAAAAAACGATATCCATAGATAAGAATAGATGGATAGATAGATGGATAGATAGATAGATGCAGAGATTTGACAAAAATGATGTCCATAAATAGATAGATAGATAGATAGATTTCAACTGAAGATATTGATATATATGAATGCAGATGGATAGCAAAGGAACTAAAATTTATATGATTAGATCAATATTGATAAATTCAAGTAAGATACTATGGATGAAGACTGTTATTGAGATAGATATGAGCAGGCTGTGAGAGATAGATTCGAACTGATTTATATTGGTCTGGTAACTCCCACGTGTTTTTACCCCCGGGTTGTACAATGCTTTTGATTTTCTGTCTTAGGTATCTGTTAGTTAAGCAACGAGAATTTGATTTGTACTTGGTTGAAAATATAGTTAGAAATTAGTTACCTCCACTAATAGGGGACTTCTTTGCACCCACAACCACATGATAGATACAAATACAAAAGATACATAGTAATAATTGGGCACGATATGTATGTATGTATATATATATATATATATATATATATATATATATATATAGAGAGAGAGAGAGAGAGAGAGAGAGAGAGAGAGAGAGAAGAGAGAGAGGGAGAGGGAGAGAGATACGAAACGACGAAAATAGATTGATGTACAGATACATCAAGAGAGGAAAAGACAAAAAACTGAGAGGCGGACATTAATAGATTGACAGATATATAGAAATAAAAAAGACATGGATATGAACAGAGTGAAATAGATAGATAGATAGATAGATCGATAGATAGATAGATAGATAGATAGATAGATAGATACGTTTAAAATCGGCCTCTCAGAAGTTCCCAGATGTAGACAGACCGGCAAACCTAGATAGATAGTTGGTAGATAGATTAGAGAGGGGTGGAGAAAGAGAAAGAGAAAGAAAAGGAGAGAAAACAAGAGAGCAAAGGAAACAAGGAGGAGTTTAACCATCTAACTACCGAGACAGGCTGATTATAATAGGAATATAGCAGATAAATATGTAGAGAGATAGATTGATATGAAGTGACTGAGATCGATCAAAAGATAGATAGACTGATATGGACTGAATCGGTCAGGGGTACGCAGGATGTAGACAGACTGAGAAGCTATATGCATAGTGGATAGAAACAAAGAAAAGACAGAAAGAGAGACAGTGAGAGAGTGAGAGAGAGAAAGAGAGAGAGAGAGAAAGAAAGAAGGAGAAAGGGATGTATAGGTCTAGAGAAAGAGAGAAAGAAGGACATATACACACTAACATACACTGATCACTGTTACAGGAGAGAAAGAAGTACACACACACACACACACACACACACACACACAGATCACTGTTTCAGTAAGCAGGATACTCATTTCCTCCTATG
>OY735214.1:15189478-15206978 GCA_963457665.1 Thysanoteuthis rhombus
TTAGATGTATTTATTTGATACGTGTTAAAGGTACAATCGGGTTAAATTTGAAGTAGAATTCTCGTCTGTGTTCTTAATTCTAATTGTAATTAGTTGCCTAAACGTACTTATTATCTTCTGTTATATTTACGTGTACCTCAATACGTATTCAAAAATTAGCATTTATGTTGAGTTCTTTCTTATCCTATTTGTTCAGCCCTGAATGCCTTATTTTTTCCTCTTCGTTACTTTTTTCGTTAATTTTTTTAACCTTTGAAAATTTTTGGAGTTTGTCGAATGAATTGTTTTCCTTTCTGTCTTATCGGATGCGTGTAATTTTATCTGTTACTGCTGATAATTCCTGTTGCAGAGGTTTGTTTGACCTTATGACTAGTCATAGGTGTTCCCAAATCAAGGTATTTCATTCAAATACATAGATAAATTCATAATTGTCTTTTACTTGACTTAGAAAGTAAATTGATTTCTACTTTTCATCATATGGTTTATCCATAAACTTAACCTTATTATTTTCTGAAGTAAAGTTTCTATTCATATCTTTAATTATGTAATATTTTAAGATTGTAGCATGGTTATTGGTTTATACAGAAATTCATGTCTTATTTTCAAAGTGAAATTTCTATTTGTATATCCCTCGCCCTCTCTATCTATCTTTCTGCATAGATCAACTGATATTTACTAAGCTTAGTCCGTCACATGACCAAACACATTGACAGATATTGTAACACCAATATCACTGCAGAGCTTGAGAATCAGTATTCTGTCTTTTACCCAATCTCTACCTACCTGACACAGCACGCGAACTCCTGGTTATTTTTATGATGGGACGCCCAATAATAAATGAATAAATAGATAACAAAAGAAAGAGAAAAAAAAACGTTCTCAGTTTCACCGACTATATGCCAAAATCACCGTCCACAAAAAGGCGAGAGAGATAACTTATTCGACTCCCCCTTTTCCCCCGAATTTTTTAATTGATCATCCCCAACATGACATGCAGCCCAAAAGACATTGATTACGTGAAGGTTTCTATTGAGTGACTAATCAGACTTATCTATCTATCTATCTATCTATGTCTGTTAATATCTATCTATGTTAATATCTATCTATCTATCTATCTATGTCTATTAATATCTATCTATCTATCTATCTATCTATCTATCTATGTCTGTTAATATCTATCTATCTATCTATGTACGTTCAACGGGAATCATTTTTTTATAATGCCCAGTATATATTCATAGTCATTCATTCATGCGTGGAAGGATTTATATACCAGGATATTTGTTTTGCATCCATCGCTATCTATCTATCTATCTATCACTATTCATATCTATCTATCTATCTCTATTCATATCTATCTATCTATCAATCTATCTATCTATCTATCTATCTATCTATCTATCTATCTATCTATCTATGCTCATTCTCATCACTATCTCCACATCAGCATCCTCGCTCCGCTGATTTTCGGTGTGTCGTTGTTGATAACAACAACGTCGCTCGGGGTTAATATGCTGACTCATTTCGGGCCATCCGACGAGAGACTCCAAACCCTCCCCCCACATCATCTCCCCCACCGACCCGACACCAACCTGTCCTTTGCAACCATCACAGCAGGGACACCATTCAACGTCCGCCAGAAATTCTCATTTTCGTCATCATTCCCCACACCGCAGATCACCTTGGCTATTATCGCCGGTTCGTCATCGAAACCATAAAATAATAATCGCCAACCGGTTACTATTCTCAGCAAGGCTATATAACCTCTCCTCTTCTTTCTGCACCCACAGCTTCCTCACCACGCCCTCTCCAGCAGTCACCATTACTAATAACAGGAATGGTAACTAACGGTAAGGAAATATCTATGACCATATGGGTTGAGGAAGTAGGTGTAATCGTCATAGCAATAATATTAACCGCGAGTGACATCGTAACATCGTAACAAATGTGTGCGTACCTATGTATAAACAGGGTAAAGGAGAATAAACTCTTTCTTAGAAAGCTATGGACTTATTGATCTATCCTCAGATATACATATATACGTACAAATTTCCAATAGTTCCAATTCGCCCACCCTGTATATACACTGAAAAGGGTGTTACGTAGTAATACTGATTTGTTACACGAAAATTTATTAGTTAATTTCAAAGTTATACTTGAATATCTATCATCTCGAATCATAAATTTACATCGAGACAAACTAATAAATTTAGGTTGATCTCTTTTTCAACGAACCCAATGAAATAGTTGTTTTTTTTTTCCAATGCAGGGAATTTACTTTATGTGTGTATGTGTGTGCACGCGCCCTTGTGTATTTTATGTGTGGATGAGCCCTGACCACAATCTCTCCCTCACCAGCAGTTACTGTAACGATCAGCTTCACCAACAGCAGGATTAGTAAGTAATGGAAAGCGGATATTGATGGCTATATTGGTCGTAGAAGTGTGCACAATCGTCATAGTAATGGTATTAACCGTGACTGACATAACAACAACGATATGGCAATTGTGGTTAATAGAGAAGTGAATAAGTAATTTCTATCCTTCTCAATGCTTCTGCCATAATCATTTTCATAATCTTTGACGGCTTCCCAAGTGTCTGTCTTCATCGTGGAAGATTTGCAACTGATTATTTGTATATTTCACTTTGTTTATTCATTTATTGAATAATTAATATTCTCTTATACTCGCTTCGGGCTTTTATTTATCATTCTATTTATCAATACATTTAGTTGTTGATGTGTTTGTCGTTTTTTTTCTAGCTTGGTCGTTATACTGACTATCATCGAAATCTTTATTTAGATTTTCGATAAAGTTCTTTATTGCATTTCGAAGACCATGGAGATGTTTCGTAGTTTCTAACGCGAGCACACACGCACACACATACACACACACGCACTCATGCACGCGTTTGTAGACACGCGCACACCCTACACGGAGGCATCACGCATATCTCAATCAACATACAGATTCATCTACAAGTATTGGATGGGCTGCCATTGGGGAATAAGCGATAGCAAATCTTTTCGAAATTCCGACACTCTCTGCAGTATTCTTAATAATATTGATAGTGTTGGTGTCCGAGTTCTTCATGTTTCATATCATGTCAGGTTTTTTAAGAACGATCTAGAGGACAGTTCTAAGTGTTATAGAAATGCACTTTAAATGATTTTACTATGGAAATGCATTTTAAATGATTTTGTTACAGAAATGCATCATATATATATGCACATATGAGTATATGTTTTTGTGTGAGAGTGAAAGTAAGAAATGGATATAGATTCGATAAAATTTAGAGAAAGCTGACAATTTGGAAACGAAATTACTTGGGGCTCATTAGTACATCTCAAATACTTTATTGGTTATGAAAGTTAACGTCTCAGCCCGAAATTTGTCGAATGGTGCCAGAAGATTATGGTAAGTCTACATCAAGCAAAACCCAGCCACAGTGCGATTGCAATGGATTTTGTGATGATGTAAGAAATAGGGAAATACTAGGAAGCAGGGTTCAATCAGGACGCTTTATTTGATAATTCTTATTGTTTGTAATTAATCCACCATTGCAAAATTTATCTTCGTTTTTTAAGACATTAATTTTTCTTGTCGACGTCGTCGTTATGTGTTAAAATACAGACTATGTCTTTGGTACACAGGAAGCATCGAATGATTCCATGATTTAAGTATCTTAATCTAATTGTTTGGCTTTTATTTCATGGGGCTATGATATCAAGCTATCAAGCAAAAGTTGTTTTGTGCGATATCAAAGATTAGTTTATTTGCTGCAAAGTGAAAAAAACAAACTGGGTAAATATTCTGTCACATGGAGAGATTATAAAACATCACAGTATGTTAGAGAAAAAAACAAAAACAGAACAAAACAGAAGTCCGGGATATCACTGAATCCATAAGAAAACACAAATGGCAATGAGTTGGTCATGTTGCAAGAATGGTTGAAAACCGATGGACATCATAACTCACAACTTGGATCCCAAGAGATCATACGCGAAACTGTGGTCGGCAAAATATAAGATGGCGAGACGAACTAGACGAGTGCAGAAAGTTTTGGCTCTGCGACGCCCATGATAATGGCAATCAGATATTGATCACTGCATTGGTCGAAGAGGTGTGCATGGTCGTCATAGTAATGGTATTAACTGCGACTGACATATTTATTTACAACAATATGGCGAATCGTGGAGAAGGTCTTTGTCCAACGACGGACATTAAAAGGCTGCTGCTGTTGATGATGCACACCCTCCAAGTGTGATGATTCCACATTTTTGTCAAGAGTAGTAGAAGGATATATATATATATATATATATATATATATATATATATATATATATGAGTCATCCACAGACAGCTGTTTCGTTGTATTACAACTCTTCGATATGGCTATAGACAATCCATTATCCCATCCAGTACCACGAGATAAGATCGAAACCTTCGCTTCAGATCCAGAGGCTGGCATTTTACATCTGCCCTACGCAGAATTGGATGGGCAGTAAGGTTGAATTTAAGCGATGTATTCACTTACGCACATTTCCCCATCAATCAGAGTTCCAGAGTTGGAAGAGCATTTCTTATAGCTTATAATGAACGAGTTACCTTACTTGAAAAGTGCTCAACCCTGAATTAGGGAGCGTTAAATATAATGATAGTTAAATAATTGAGTATATATATATATATATATATATATATATATATATATATATATATATATATATATATATATATATATATATATATATATATTTATAAATATATATATATATATATATTGAACTACTGTGTCATCCAACGTCGAAAGAAAACTGGAGGAGATGGTAAGTCACCTATCATAGATTCAACCAGCTTTTTTTTCCTTTAAAATATTTATTCAGCCCTGCTTTCTAAGTACAGCAGAAGGTTAAAAACGTGACAAGAAGGAATTAGAAGATAGTTTCAACACAATCTTCACAGGAGTGTGAGAGAGCCTATACGTCTTGAATATCAGCTTTAGAAGCAATGTTTTTTTTAAATCTCTTTTTAATAGATTTTTCTAAACCTGGGCTTGAAAACCAATGTCAGGTATCAGTATTCTCAATCACAAGATAGACCGTCGAGCATTTACTACGTCATCGAAATAAGTAGAAATGTACTTCTTTTTTCGTTGCTTTTAATGCATTTTTTTTTTACTATCTACTCTGGTTTTATGCTGGTACTATCTGTTAACATGGTCAAATCTAAGCTGTTTATACAATTCATAGTGTATCGTTATTTCCAGTCTGTCGTTACGTGTTTTTATGTTCCTTCTGAACCGCATAACTCTTTCTTACAACACCCATTTTTTTATCTGCCATCTGATTGCGTGGTCTTCAAGAAGAACATAAGTGTTAAGTCTTTTCTTCGTCAACTTTATCTAGGTTTGTGTGTGGAGTTCGGAAATGATCAGTCGTAAACTTTTTATGTGCTGTGAAGAAAGCAAACCCTATGTCTCCATAACTTGAGGACTTGGAGTGCATTGGTATCGTTAAATCAAGGGTCTTAAGTTCGAATCTCGTCAGTGGCTGGTAGTTGTCTTTCCTTTAGTCATTCGCTCGGGGATTCTGACTCCTATCTTGCATTTTTTTGGCAAGTCTTCCATGTATGGAACCAGAATCCTTGGCATCTATCGTTGCATAACGACTTCTAATTTTCAATTTTCCTTTGTTCTGCATTCTATTCGAATATTAAAGTATAACTCCTAGTTCCTGCTCTGCTGTCATTTGTTTAAAAACCGAAACCAAGTCATTTGCACCATTCCCAGTCTATCAATGGTCATACTCAGTCTTAACCTATTTCGGTAGAACTTGAACGCACGGATGTAAATAATTGGCCACTATGAATATAAAAAAGAGGTTGCCTCCCTTGGCGGGAAAAAACGAACAGATTTCTACATTATTCATTTCCAGATAGCTTTATAGCTAAAAATGTAAGGTACACCCGAAAACATACGATGGCTCCTGAAATCTTTGGATGCTTGAATTTTGTTTTAATAAATATGTTATCTAAAAAAAATAATCAGAAATCTAGATATTGATTATCTGAGATTCCGTATGATTTTCCGAGTGAACTTCGCATTGATTGGTACACTCGAAAAGAGGCTCTAACGAATGATGAAAATAAAAGGTATGATTACAATGATCTTTAAAATGAACAATCAGTGGCATCAAAGATGGTGGGTTCTATCCTTTTACACACACACATACACCCACACAAACACATACATGCATATGAGAAAGAAGGACAAAAAGTAGAAGAGAAAGAAAAGAAGGAAAGAAGGAATACAAGACAATTTTTAAAAGGAAGATGACGCAAATGGATGTGTGAACAAGTTCATAAATGACGAAAGTTCAGAAAGAGAGGGATGGATGAAAATAAAAAGAAGAGCGAGAAAGAAGAGTAAGGCAGGAAAAATGAGATGAAAAAAACAACAACAACAAAAAAACAAAAAACAGATTAAGAAGAACAGAAAAGAATAAATGATTGTCAATCAATATACCTAGATGTCGTCCATAATAGAAAATGGCGACTGTAGGTTGTCTCATTGCATTCATTAGAAACAATTCGTGACCTGATCCATTCCTTATTTCAGCCATGTGTCAAAGATAATTGTCATCGGCCACCGATCACTTTGCCACCAATACACACACACAGACCACACACACACACACACACACACATATATATATATATATATACCAATGATACTACTTTGGAAATAATTTCAATCAAAAAATAGTGTAGTTGAAAATTTAAAATCCAATATTCTTTATTAAAGTCAATGTATTATTTTTACAATATAGAACAATGCCCGAAGAAGATTACGGAGAGAAAACACTCGACGCGTGTTTCGTGGTAGATCCATTTTCCAACAGTGGTGAATGATATTTAACAATGATCTAATTGCGTTAAAAATTTCTGTTTGGACGTAGTATTTGAAATTAAGCCAAACTCGCCATCACAATCGATTATTGAACAATTGTAGCAACAGAATTCGAAGTCGTGTTGAAAAATTCCATCGATGAATAAAAATGGTCGGAATTAATTCTATTCATTACATCACTGGCGTTTTCCATTGGGAAACGTTTGAAAATAGAGTGGAAAAAAAACGTATGAAAATATCAAGATTCTGGAGAATATAGATTTTATTAAAGAACCCGTCAAAATAAGACCTCCGTAAAAAGTGTAAAAGTTTGCGTTTTTTCTTTTACCAAAAGTTGAAATATCTTCTCAGAAGGGGTTTAAGTGGGTACTGGGGCCAACATTCAAGTCTGTAGACGAAACAGTATTGCAAGGAACACTGGAACTCACAAACAAACATATAAACACGTGCACATATAAAAAAAAGATAGAACCCTTCGCCATCTTTGATGGCTACGGTTGTTGAATAGATTTTATTTTTTACCTTGGATTCCGTTCATGAAAAGAATGACTAAACAATCGTTCAACGAGAATGACAAAATAATTTTCAATACATTTTATAAGCTTCCTTTTATAAAAGAAAAAAGGCGTTGATATAAAGAAGTTCGAATGGTTCCTCTGTTTCATTGACTTTGTGAAATTCCAACTTTCTCAATGATAATCTTTTCCCAACGCGGCACAGTTCCATCATTTCTGTTGAACCTTTATGCAAATACTCGACACGTTTGAAACAGACCAGATTCCCTACAAGTCATCTGTCATTAGCAATGCTTAGTGGCCTTCTTTTACAAGTTTTCATTTCCAGTTTAAAACCTCACAAGACACTTTTTGAGCAGTGCGGTCAGTACCTTCAACTACTCCAAACGATTCACATCTACTGGCTGCTTCAGCTGGTTCTAGGACAATTGCCTCCGGGTAATTGCTACCCCCCAGACAATAGCATAGCGTCCGCTGAGCCAAACTTAGATTTTGATTTTGAAATTAAGTTGGAAGCCATGGTGAAATTGCTAAGGGTTATCCATCTGATAGTGGAGGCGGGGCAGTTATCCAAGAAGCGTTTATCCTATGAGGATAATTGTTTGGGGGGATAGTTGTCCTGATACCGCTTCTGCTGCTTTGATCTGGGGAGGTGATGTGCTGGAGGCGGACCCACAAGCTTTCAGTCTTCTACCTGTTTCTTTTTCCTTCGCAATTTTCTTGAGATTCAAATAAACCAAGCGTGGGCAACTGTTTTAATCTATCAGGCCACACGATCACTTTAGATCATTTTTACAGAAAGCTTACTTTTTCTATTTCTATTTTTTAGACTATTTTAGACAAACATCTGAATTACAATTATCATATTATTGATTTTGTGAAATCAAAACCATTGTAATTTTACAATATAGATTATAAAATCAACTTTCTAAGAAAAATTATATAAGATTTCAAGCACACGCCTAGATTGACCTCAGGACACGAAAAATGGAGCTGCGGTCCAAATCAAACCGACGGGTCTATCCTTGCCCATAGGTGAACTATAACAGCCATTGTTTATGGCACTCATCAGCTAACCATTGGTCAACTGGAGTCACGCCACGATCTTTCTCTCCTCGTTTCCATCGGTTATGACATCAGTTGAGGAAACGTTTGTTGCCAAGGGAAACGAGGGGTGGGAGAGACCCAAGAAAAGTTGTTACCATGCGTGTCTCAGGATCATTAGAGATAGCACGAACCACGGCCACAATTAGAATTGTGTTGGCTATTTTCTTTCAGGCCTACTAAGCCAATTTGTGCCTTGGTTTTTATTATTCTTATGAACTCAGTTAAAGATATTTCTGCGTTCTTAATTGAAGAGTTGCGAAAAAAAAGAAGGAAAAAGGAAAAAAAAGAAAATATAGAAAAGAAAAGTAAACAATTCTCCTTACGTCTATCCTTTCTCTCTTTCTTTCACTTGAAATCTATTTTCTTTAAACAAAAATTGTTTTCTGTTTATCTCTTTTTTCTATCTTTCTTTCTTTCTTAGTTTTTCATATAGCTCAGCTCATTTCGTTACTATTATCCACCTTTTTCCACCTTTCTTTCTTCCTTTCTTTCTTCCTCCCATCCTACGCATACATCAGAGCCTACAAATTCATAGTTTCTTTTTTTTTTTTTTACTCTTATCTCCCATTCTCTCTCTCCACCTTTCTTTCTTTTTCGAATGCTGTTCAGTCAGTTCATATCATCTACCCCTTTTCCCTATTCCCCTTCTTTTTTCTTTCTTTTTCTTTCTTTCTTTCCTTTTTCTTTCTATCACTCTACATATACATCTAAGCCAATTAATCACTACCATTTTTCTTTCCTTTAATCTTTCTTATATCCCCTTTTCTTTCTTCCTTTTCTTTTATCACCATTTTCTCTCTTTCTTTCTTTCTTTCTTTCTTTCTTTCCATAAATCTTGCTCAATCTCTTAATATCATCTTCCACTCTCTCTATTTCTTTATCTCTTTCTCTCTTTTTCTTTCGTTGTACCATCCTACGCATATATCTAAACCATTGCATAACTATCTTTCCTCCCTTTCTTCCTTCCTTTCTTCGGAGCCAATTCAATTCATCCATACCATCTATCTTCCGCTTCTATCTGTCTGTCTTTCTTTCTTTCTTTTAGCACATATTTCGTTTTTCGTGGTTCTTGTTTTTCAAACATTTAGTCCAAGTTTTTGTATTGTTCTTTTCACGTATATAATTCAATCTGTCCGTATTATTTACCTTCCACTTTCTTTCCTTCTCTCTCTTCGTATCTATTTCGTTTTTCATAGTTCTTGTTTTATAACATTTAGTTCGCTTTTTCTTTCCAACTTGGATTCTTGGGTTCAAACACTTTCACCTCTCATCCCGCCTTCTCAACATCCGGGTTACGCCCGAACCACAAACCTTAAATTTCTTCGACAATTTCCCATTTTGGAAATTTTCCTTCGTTCCGTCCCTTCCGTTTTTAAATGAATCTGTCAGCTCCAATTAAGAGAAAGAAAACTGCACGACAGAAGGAAAAAAAAATCCTATTATGTTCTTTCAGTAAATAGGGAGAAAAAAGATTTGAAAATATAAAATAAAAAAAAATAATAGTGAATATGTATTTGGGTATGCGTGCGTGTATGCGTGTGTGTGTGTGTGTGTGTGTGTGTGTGTGTGTGTGTGTGTGTGTGTGTGCATCCCAAGGCACAAAAAGGAAGAAAAATGCAGCTTAATGAATACAAAATTACTCGGAGAAAGCGAACAAGAAAAGTCTTTGAAAAAAGATGAGCCTCTAACCATGGAGCCCCCCCTCCCCCAACAAAAGATAGGTCTGGTTAGTTACCCAAGAGAAAACGTCACGCACAGGGAAGAAATATACCAAAAAAAATGTTTTGTAGATACGATAAGGAGTAAATGTTAGAAATTTCAGTCCTCTAGCTCAATTGGTGCGGTCTGTTCGTGCGATCCGTGTATACATTCATAGATAGCCTGTCAGTCAGAACCTCCAGCTGGACCAACTTGAGAACTGAAGAAACCCATGTCGACAGTTTTGGTGAAGGTTTTGGCTCATGGTTTCTGAAAAAAAAATCTTTCATAAAATAAGGAATTCCGTAACATTATTCTCAAGACAGAAATGATGGATTCAGTTCCAAATCTAGAGCAGATTAGTCACGACAGACAAACAAAGTTACTGACAGACCCACTTTTTCGGGTTTTATGTCATTGTAAACTATTGTAGAATACGAACATGAGCCCTGGGAAGTGATTCCACATTCTAGAACAAAGAATAACCGACGAAGGTCGGAGAGCACGCGGCTGAAACGATGTGAATAAATAAACATACAGACGAGGAAAATAGACCAACCATAGCATACACAATGATTAATACACCACGTCCAACAAAATTCAGACAAGAACTGGAAACAATGTTAGTATGACACAAGAGAATAAATATACATATAGGCAAGGGGAAAAGAACGTCACTTATGGAGCTGAACCATGGAACCTAACCAAAGGTCCACTCAGATGGTAATCACGTCCGGCTCACACGTGGAAGGTTGCAGGTTCGATCCCCGATACGAGCGAAGAGCGTGGAAACCTCTTCATAGGATATATATCCCTGTGCACTCAGCAGCTGATTGAGTACACCCTAATCTGTGTGATTCGAGTGAAAGGCGTATATCGACCGTCTTACCGATGGTCGCGTCTCCCCAGGACGAGAGCGAGCGTGCTTTTGGCAATGGGGTCTTCACAATCCTTTCAGACTACCCCACTATTTTGACATGGTAATAATTCTATGGCAAAAATAATTTTATGACGGACAATATTCCACAGTGGAGATGATTTCTAGTGAGTCCATTTAAGTAGGTCTCTCGAAAGAAATGAAATATTACGTTGCTTTATTAGTGTACTTTATCAAAGAGTATGCTTATGTAATACCTACTCAGGATGTCAGGCGTATAGGGAAGTTGTTAAGTTACCCAAGGCCATATTCATGCTACGTCCCGTGAGGAACGACCTCACGCGCGAAAAGCTTACATACAAGACCAGCATTCTAGTCATTGCTTCAAAGCGAGTGCTCAACATCTTTATCTGTTTCAGTTGGGGCGTACTCATAAAATATGCATCTCTGAAGATGAATATATGCATAATAACAGGAATGCACACACAAACACAAATACCCAAACACACACACTCACGTATATATATATACACACACACACACATACGCACACACACATATATATATGTATATATATGATTGTGTCATCCACAGACAGCTGTTTCGTTGCATTACTACTCTTGCAGGTGTGGCTATAGACTATCCATTATCCCATCCAGTACCACGAGGTAGGATCGAAACCTTAGCTCCAGAGGCTGGTATCCCCTCTCTACTCCACGGAACTGGACGATCAATAAGGTTGAATATTAAGCGATAAATTTATTTACGCATATATATTCCCTGTCCACCAGAATGCTTCATTCCATGTTTGAAGAGCATTAATATATATATATATATATGTATATATATGTATATATATATATATATATATATATATATATATATATATATATATAGAGAGAGAGAGAGAGAGAGAGAGAGAGAGAGAGAGGGAGAGAGAGAGGGGGGCAGTTTTTCTTTTGTGCAAGTTTCATGGAACTGTATCAACATTTCTTGTCGGTGAATTTTCTTGTAAGTTTCACAAGTTTTCAGATGTTGGTCTTCATAGTCTTTTCGAAGGAGAGTATAAATTTCCCGAAATTCATATTGTTTTTATCTTTTTAAGTTTTCCAAATACTTTCGACCCTCGCTGGTCTTTCTCAAAGTTAGTTTTAATGTTGTTGAGTTGTATTTGTCCGGTTTTAAAATCTTGACTGAATTTATCATCTGCTGTTAAGTACTTCATTACCGTTTGTAGTAAATCGTGGTTCTATCTAATTTGTTTTATGAGAGTTATATTTTTGAGTGATTAAATGAAATATGTATCGCTGTTTTATTGTTTTATAGGCATTATAGGATGTTGGCGTTCATATATATATATATATATATATATATATATATATATATATATATATATATATATATATATATATATATATATAATACTATTGTTATAAGAATTGAATGATGATTGCAGACACAAATGCATGAAGTCGTGAACTAAATTGATATAACTTTTCTAATGATGTGTTCAGTGGAGGTAAGGAGAGGCATTTGTTGCATCACCAAAATCAGGGGATCCTTTTTTAAGAAATCTCTGGCTATAAAGATATAGAACTTTCTATTTGTATGATTTACAATAACATTATATATATATATATATATATATATATATATATATATATATATATATGTATATATATATGTGTGTGTGTGTGTGTGTGTGTGTGTGTGTGCCCCAAGAAATACATACACATACTTTGCTACATTTAGAAATGAGATGCACCCGCAGTGAACACATTCATCAATATATGTTACACACACATACATACATACATATATATATATATATATATATATATATATATATATATATATATATATATATATATACATATATATATATATATATATATATATATATATATATATATATATATATATATATATATATATACTTGCGTACGTGCATGTACAGTTACAAGCACAAATTCAAAGAGACAAAGGTAGAGAAGACACTGCAGTAAAAATATCTCACTCTAAGCGCGCGATCAATTATTGACAGCTCTCGACGAGGTCTCGAAATGTCACGCGTGGTGTGACTGAGATAAATTCCCAAGGTACTTCTTGGCATGCACCAAGAATAACCCAAGGCCACCGGCGATCGGGCGGTGTATTCCTGCTGGACCAAGCAAGGAAGCGGCAGTCACCACTGTCATGAACGGACATGACTAGCACATCCCAATGGCCAGAATGCGAGTCAGGCGGACACACAAGCGAGATCTCGGTGGCATCTGACCTTCAAGGGTTAGCGAGATCTCGCGCACTGGACAAAATCCAAACATCCAAAAAGTGCATTTGTAATGCATGCCGGGACAGTTTAGCGCATGGGTGTATAAAGGAATGTACTTATATATATATATATATATATATATATATATATATATATATATATATATATATATATATATATATATATATATATATATATATATATATATCACTTCTGCCTAGTATCAAAGTATCTATGTGCTCTGCTTAGAATCAAAGTATCGCTCCCCGGCCCCCTGCCTGTGCTCATTGAAAATTGATAGACACACAATCCGTGTATAACACAAAATATCTGAACATGGTACATACACGGGGATCGGAAAGTAAGGGACTTGCACATCATGTGATTGTAGGATGATTTGAAGGACTGTTTGTGTTGAAATCACGAAATCTTTAAACTAAAATTCCTCTTCGGCTAAAGTATATATATATATATATATATATATATATATATATATATATATATATATAACAGGATGCCCCTAGCAGATGGGATACCATTTTTTGCTCACAAAGCAAAGCTCCTGATGGTTGATCCATGTTCACCACAAACTTATAACCTCGAAAAACACACACACGCACACACATACAGACATACACACAGAGCACATACTACCAAAGATGAGAAATACCCCCCAAAACATGTCTAGACCATATATTGAAAACGTTTACAGATAAATAAACCTAACTTCAATACACTTTACTCCCGAGTCTGTCTCACTCTCTTTAGTTTAAATTATATATATATATATATATATATATATATATATATATATATATATATATATATATATATATATATATATCTTTTCCGAGACACTGACAGTCTTGACGCAAAAAAGCATTTGGTGAGCGATCGCTGAAATAAGTATTTATTCCCGATATCATGTGAGTCAGAAAATTCAACCTGCGTCTTGAGCTCATAACATGGCTTCCTGCCAAAGGTGGCCATCTCAAACTGACTCTCAAAACTGAACGGCGTTTGATTCTCATTTTAAGGAAAAGCACGCGTCTCCAGAAGACTGACGCTAGACAATCTTCGAAAAAATTGTATCACCTGTGCATACTTTCAAGCTGAGGAACTTTTCGTATTTGCGCGTGCGTGTGTATTTATGGGTGCCAGCGTTACCTGGTATAAGGCTGGTGGTGCTGGGGTCCGAGAGAGCCGACCGTGTTACAACCCAGCGTCGACGGAATTTAGATATTTCGGAGCTAGATCTAGCTACTTGGGGGGGGGGGTCTTGTTTTTATATATTTTTAAGTTAGAGTAATAAAAATAAGGATGCACTATCTGCCCACGACATAACGTGAGCCGTGCTATGACGGTGGAAGGTCTGTTTGTGCACACACGTTGACTTGTGTGAGACTTTACTCGTCCTACAGCGTCTACAGGATTGTGTAGACTGTGTCTCTTTTGCACTGACGTTGACAAATCTATTCCGGATATGTTTTGGTTCTCTATTATGTAAATGCTTTTATGAGCAACTTCCTTTGACCTTATACTGTTCCCGTCATAACAGTAGTATTGTGAGAAGTAATGGTAATGGTGGGGGAGGGGTTTATGAGGGGGGCACGGCGTATACATACTTCTCGTTTTCAGTTCAAGTTATACGGTCTCAAAACAGCCTCGAAATTGGTCATACTAAAAAAATTTAAAAAAATGAAAAAAAAATTAACCACGGTTGCTTACCGTGCCCCGGACCCTAGTTCACTTCCCTTATCCGGGTGCATTCGCTCTCCGCTGGATCAGACGAGGGGTTTCGAAAGCTGGAACCTCACGGAGGATGGGGATCAACGGGTCACTATAAAACGGCGACAGCTTGGGATTTGCTACAGGTTAAGCACTCTCTGGTCCTTTAGATGCCCAATAAATGTTTTTGCTTACCTAACCCCAGAAGATATCTTTTTTGCCCCTTCCTGGAAAAGTGGCAGCGGACGTTCATGCCCAGAGACAGCCTTACCGTATGCCTAGTTCCCCCAGACCTATTTCCATCACTGGTAGTAAGTAAGACGATGCTTCAAGTTTTAACTACGCCTACTCCCCACTCACGGACAAAAGTATTAGTGCACAAGCATAGGCGATCATGCATTCCCCCCTACGCACATGCCCCACCAATGTGAAGGCCTCATGTGACTTGACGTTAGTGATCGTTTGTTGATAGCCTGCCAACACATGCATTAAACCAAAAATGTGTAAGTTATTTATTCTGAAAAGCCTGACATTTTTTTTTACATTCTCGTCGTCGCAATTGCATTTCGTCAATGCATATGTAAAACCAAGGAATGTCAGTAATTAAGTTAATTTTTTTCCTTTCTTTTTCCCTCTATCTCACACATACACGTTCATATATATATATATATATATATATATATATATATATATATATATATATATATATATATATATATTTACATATATATATGTGTGTGTGTGTGTGTGTGTGTGTGTGTGTGTGTGTTCATATCTCTCTATATGTGGCTGTTCATATCTATCTATCTATTTATCTATCTATCTATCTATCGAGGTCTGCTCATATCTATCCATCTATCTATCTATCTATCTATCTATCTATCTATCTATCTATCTATCGAGGTCTGTTCATATCTTTCTATCTATCTATCTATCTATTGAGGTCTGCTCATATCTATCTATCTATCTATCTATCTATCTATCTATCTATCTATCTAGGCCTGCTCATATCTATCTATCTATTGAGGTCTGCTCATATCTATCTATCTATCTATCTATCTATCTATCTATCTATCCCTCCCTTCATCACAACGTTTCGACCGTATTACCCTGGCATTCATTTCTGAGATGATGCACTCTTACTCATATGAATCGACTCTTCGGGATCAGTTTTCTTGTCTCTGTTGTCTTTATCACAACCTTTTAGCTGCTCTATCCTTCTTTTCTAAGACGAGGTGTTGTTACAATTACACATTGACTTTTTGGTCCGTTTCCTTTATGTCTGTTGTCTTTGTCACAACGATTCCGTCGCTCTACCCTCTCGCCTTCATTCCTGATGATCTGCGAGACGAGATAACTCCACAACATTCAGATAACGTTATGGTTAGCACCTCTGCCTCATCCGGGGTTCGATTCCCGGTATGAGCAAATAATGAGGGAAACACTCCATTAGGACAAATTTACCAGTATATTCAGCAGCTTATTAGGATGATGGTATACTCTCGGTGGGTTTGCATTCTGCCAAATGGGTGTTTATACAAAATTGTAGGTATAAAATCTCGACCCTACTTGAGACTTGCAAGGATCACTGAGCTGATGCACGCATTAGAAACTGGGATATCATCACCAGCCTCCATACTCCATTGGAGGTTGTCTCTTTGGAGACGGGACGTCTTTATCTTTTTATTCCATAACAAAGCGAACATCATCCAACATAACTCAATCTGACGCTAGGCCATAAGTGTTTCGCCTAGAGTGGGGATCGAACTCACTACTCAGCAATAATGATCTGTGAGATCAGCTTGCTAATCATAATTGTTGGAGGAGGCGCTATTGGGTTAACTGCGTTTGACGTTAGTACAGCATTCAGTAGGGGTCGAAAATCATACACCATCGTAAGGGATGGCACACCTTTTGGAGACGGGCAGGATTAACAATGTTTTATTTATCTTGTTGTGAAAAGCGAATAAAAGATCAAAAAGATACCTCATCAAAGTCAGTAATTGATCAACCGTAGCGTCAAAATTTGAAGTCCTGTAAAAAGATCCCATTGAAGAATAAATATGGTCAGAATAAATTCTCTATATGACATCACAGGCGTTTTCTACAGGAAAACATCTAAAATAACATCTAAATTCGGGAGAATCTAGATTTCATCAATAAACCCGTCAGAATAAGGCCCAAAAGGTCAAAAAAACTTTTTTTGCAAAAAATCAAAAAAATAATTTCTTTTAGCAGGGTTCTAATCCAGTACTGCAGACGATTTTTAATTCTGCAGACAAAACGGAGTCACCAGGAGCACTGGAACGTGCAAATAAATAAAACCGCCCGAAAAAGGCTAAAAAAATAGATTTTAAAAAAAGCTTCTTCTTTTCTCGAGAATCAAAAAAAATATTT
>OY735214.1:15211978-15256978 GCA_963457665.1 Thysanoteuthis rhombus
TCTCTCTCTATATATATATATATATGGTTATAAATTGCGTCATATTGAAACTTTTATTTGAAATGATCTATTATTACACGATGATTTTACTGTGTAAGTTTAATTGTGACGCAATTTATAATCATTCTTTCGGATCACATATCCATTTCTTGATGATGATGATGATGATGATGATGATGATGATGATGATGATGATACAACCACACACACACACACACACACGCACACTCACATATGTGTATATGTGTGTGTGTGTGTGTGTGTGTGTGTGTGTGTGTGTATAATTCTGAACGTCTCAAACGAGGATTTAGAAGGGTATTCCTCGACCGTTGAACACTCGGGACCGGCACGTTTTGCTCCATCAGATGCGGGTGGAGGTCTGGCAACTGTCGGTAATCCCAGTTCACGGTGCTGCCTATTTTCTTCTTTATTTTTCTCAATAGTTAATTTCATCGAAAGATTTTGTCATTATCAATAATGATTATGATAACAATGTCCTTGACAAATAGACTAGAGTTCTGCTACATCTAAACAGTTTTTATTCTTTCTCCAAAAATAAGACGTTATTTCAAGAATACACACAGACAGAATAAATGAAAGTAAGGCAAATATTTGTAGTCCAGAAACTCCCATGATCCGACTTGTTTTTGAATTAGTCGTCATTAGTTTGAGGATCTGTCACTAGATTTCTCCGATTCAGTTTTTGAACCGTGGTTTGAACCGTTCATTAGCGGTCTATAAACCAACTCGTTAAACTGAATGAGCAAAAAACGTAACTGCAGTTTGGAACCGAATCAAAGAACTCCTTGTGGTAGATCAACAAACTAATAACTGCAGATGCCAAACGTGCCGGATAACAGGGAGCCGAGTTAGAGGGATTACGACCTGTATTTCGACAACCTTCGATATTTTTTTAACAAATGAATAGACGCGTATTTATCATTTTTTTTTTAATTTCAAGAATTATTTGTAATAAAATCGATTGAAAGGCATGAGCAAACATACATAAATTTGATTTATTATAATTTATATTGTATAAATTATACTTAGAAGAAATCGTTATATTTTCCATGCAACTAGGAAAGAGTTTGTTTTCCGGTATTTTCAGCGGTCCAGCGATGATCTGGTTCCAAAGTTACCGGATTAAAGATGTACAATTGTATTTCCGTTGGGATAGATCTAAATAAAATAAAGAATAAAAGAAAGTAACTGGATAGACAATACAGGGGGTTAGCACTGTATTTATTGACATGAGTTTTAATCTTATGTAGTGAGAACCACAATGGTACGAAATACCTGCAAAACCACCTAGGGAGAAAAGAAGATAAAAAGTTTCCAGAAAGATTGATTAAATGCATGACAGAAATCAACCATATCAGAACAAAGTTGAAAAAGGTTAGAAACCGGTAATTTTTCGTGCTATTTCCTTTTCACACACACGAACGTATGCACACATAGACGCACGCATACAATCAACGGCAAACTATATGTATGTGTGAGTAAGATATTAAATTAATAAGTCCGTAGCCTGACATGGTTATTAGCTGTATTCCGATCCAAAATTTCCATTGTACCCTGTTCAATGTTTGAGATTAATATTCACTACTGAATTGAGTGCATTGACGAAGAAGGAGATTATGTTGAAATATATATATTTGTAGAGTTAAATGAAAACTTTTTTTACCATTTGGCTACGGATTTATTGATGTAATTAGGTATATGCAAGTATATATACACACACACAGACATACACACACACATACATATATATATATATATATATATATATATATATATATATATATATATATATATATATATATATATGTGTGTGTGTGTGTGTGTGTGAGTGTGAAGGTCAGATGTTGAACTACTTATGTCTCGCAGAATGTGATAATTATAAAGGGATTTTTAGTAGGAACTATATTTTGTTCTGCACGGCGTTACCCAGTAGCGAATCGGGCAGCCCCCAGCTCGTGTAAATAAATGAGTAAATAATAAGAAATGAGCGTTGAGCCGGACTTGAACCTGCACCCACTATGACCTGGGGCTGTTCGATTTGCTATTGGGTTAAACAGTGCCTAACAAAATGAAGTTCTGAATAAATATCTTTATAAGTCACTTTTCTCACCATGGTTGTTTGGTGATCAATACAAAATATCTAAACTCTCAAAAAACAAGCGCGAGCACTGCCTGATACAAACTGGAGGACCAATTTAGCATATGCTTAGATTGTAAATTGAGCTCCCATTTAAAAGCGTGGGTTAAAAAAAAGTTTTTTTCTTCAAACAATAAGGAGTAAATGTTTTAATTTTCAGCCCCGATGTCCGTAGGTGAAATCTGTACGCACGACAGCCAGCCAGCCAGATTCTCTTAAAAACAGAAGAAACCTAGGTAAACAGCTTTCGTTGCCAGTTTATCGTATTTTATGTTCATCGAAAAGGAAGAAAATTACCGCTTCTTGACAACAATCATCGGCACAGTTTCCAACCGAATTTAATGAATGAGCAAAACATGGAATATGATTAACTTCATTCATTTCTTTAATCCGTGCTTGTAAGCCATTACACTTGCCATTCATGTTCCTGGCTTTGTTATAACTTTGACGTGGGCAGACTTTTATATCAATGCCGTTTTCCTTTTAAAAGCCAAGTAAACTATTAGCGAGCTGTTCAGCACTGTGGACTTCTATATCCAAAAACTTGAAAAAAAAAATCTTTCAACTTGCCCAGATGGCAAAGCACAGCACTTAGTCAAAGTCAGCTGGTCCACATTAGATACATCTGGAATAGAATCCAATGAAATGGACTAATATCAGTACTTTTAATTTCACAGATAATGTGACACGGTATGTTGGATCCAATCTGATTGATGAATCTCTCACATATTGTTCTCCTTTGTTTCCACGACTATTTATATATTTTGTAAGAAAAAAAAGGTCACACTCGGCCATTAACTCTAACAACCCCTAAATAATTTCCATTATGAGGAGGGCCGACGGTTTCTTCACTATTACAAATTGAAAGACCTTGTTTTGCTAAAAACTTCCCGACCTCAACTATTCGCCGTAGAGGTGTGTGCCGATACTTTCTTTTGGTTTCCATTCCTTTCACAAGTTGAGAATCGACATTTGTCTTTGAGCATCAACAATGATATTAAAACTTGTCTAAGAAGATCCGATTGATCCTAAAAAGAAGGGTGTATAACCAATGCATCCTCCCAATAGTCACTTATGCAGCTGAAACATGGAAACTAACCTAGAGACAGACCTGCATACTGAGAACCATGCAACGTGCACATGAAAGAATTATGCTGGGCCTCACACGGAGAGACCACAAGACAGCACAGTACATCCAGGAAAAGACAAGAGTCGGAGACATCATAGAATCCATTAAAATACTCAAATGGCAGTGGGCTAGCTATGTTGCAAGAATGGCAGACAACCGATGGACATCGCTACTCACGTAACGGATCCCCCGAGATCACATGCGCAACCGAGGCCGGCAGAATATTAGATAGACAAATTCAGAAAGTACTGGCTCCACGACGCCCATGATAGAGAAGTGTGGCAAATCCTGGGGAAGGTCTATGTCCAACGACGGACGTTGAAAGACTGATGATGATGATGATGATGATGATGATGTGAGGAGCTCTCTTCGAGTCGTTGTAATGCAGCGCTCGCACATTTCCAGTCACCCACCGATCTTCAGTAAACTTAGAACATCATAATGTCATAAGCTTGCAAGGGAAACAGAATAGATTTCCTTTTGGTTTCTGTATAGCATAACCTATTTATTGCGTATTGCTTGTTCATGGGTTCATGGAGATGTACAAAATGAAATTTCTGACAGCACATAGGTTTCTTTTCATTGTCATACAATAGCATGGATGGAGAGAAGTCACTATTAACATGACTATCCAATAAAGATAGTTCGACCATTACATCCAATATAGATAGTTCGGCCATTCACCAATGTCATTTGAATACTTTTTCTCTTCGCTTATTCTTTCCCATTCATTGGACGGACGCTGGCAGATGTTGAACGCCTTCTGTCGCAATATTACTATTTGCTGCTATATTTCCAGCCTCAGACGATACAGCACGATTATCATGAACATCAAAAAGTTCTGTAATCTTATGTGTTTTTGATATCACGAATAGGTCTCTTCTTTCTTCCTCTTCCTTTGCTCTACGTTTTGCACTTACAGAATCAAAATGGCGTCCAGCTCTATTGCCCATTGCAATCTGCCATTACGTAGATACCACACGCCAATTAATTAGTATTGCTAAGACAATCCCTGTTATGTCGGATATAACGCTGAGGATAAGATGGGAAGTAACCTCGAGGTGAAAAGGACATGAATAAACATGAAGGTGACGTGTGGACGAATTCCAGGTAGAATCAGATGGACGCCTGATCATCAGAGTTACTATCATGGCTTTTACGCCAGTTCAGTAGCCTTTCGGCCTTTTCATAGCAGTTTTACATGCTATCTATCGATAAAATTTATGTCATTTTCTTCAGTGTTCTTACCCTTGTTTTACATATACTTTGTTATTATGATACAATGTATAAATTTTCTCTTGTTGGGATAATCAGTTGTTTACCATGTAGCCGTTTCGAGGATTTAAAAAAACAAAACAGTTGTATTAACATGGCACATCAGTTGTGTTGATCAAACACCACCCCTCTTTCTTATAGCTCATGTCATACATGCAGTTTTTCATTTTAAATAGTGTATTGTGAGTATTGTATATTGATATTATTTCAGATTACTGAAGCCTCGACTAGTAACACACACACACACATACACACACACACACACACATATATATATATATATATATATATATATATATATATATATATATATATATATATTATACATATATATATATATATATATATATATATATATATATATATATATATATTAAAAAATGCAAAATATATTGGAGTTATTACATAAAAAGCATATACCGCAGGGGCCCGGGGACCCTAAAATTGCAGGGCCCGCAGCATTTGTTTGTATTACTTGATTTTTGTCGTGTATTTATCCATCTGTCCACCCATCTGTCTGTACCTCAATCTTTTGAAATTAGTCTCCGTTCATCGGTGTGTGTGTATATATATATATATATATATATATATATATATATATATGTATGTATGTATGTATGTGTGTGTGTGTGTGTGTGTGTGTGTGTGTGTGTGTGTGTGTGTGTGTGTGTGTGTGTTCCCAAAACTATCTTTCCAAAACTATTTAAGTGTAAAAAAGAAAAAGCAGAGACAGGAGTTGTAGTGACCAACTGCAATTATTCTCTGTTTCTTTTTATCAGGAAAAGTATTTGAAATTATCATTTTTATCATCAATATTTTTGGTAATGATTTGTAGTGACCCTATTAACACTCGGTAGCTTTTGGTGGAGACCTCCCTACGTTATTTATTTTATTTTATAATTGTTCACTGAATATAAAAGTGGGAGCAAGTGAATTTTTATGGTCTTTAATTTGAGTAAATAAATCTAGCGTTAACCTTTGGGCGGCCCGCTGATTTTAATATGGAGTGAATGTGTATCCCTCGGGTGCAATTTTTTTGGTGCCAAATCTATTTATTTATCTATCTATCTATATATCTATCTATCTATCTATCTATCTATCTTCGTTCTTACACATATATCTGGTCGTATCTACCATCCCTCTCTCCCCCCTCTTCTCTCTCTTACTTCATTATCTATTTATTTATCTATCTATATATTCATACCAGTCTTGACAGATTTATGACCATAGCTATCTATCTACCTACGCAGCCTCTACTCCGCTTTATCTCTCTTGTTGAATGTGATTTTAAGATAGCAGATTTTATAGTTGAATGACCCTGTGGCACGTTATTTTTAACATTCATTCCCACAAACACCACACACACACACATACATGTACATGGCTCGACAATACATTATAACTCTTCAAAGTTTGCTACGTCGCATTTGCAACTTGACTAGTGAGGGTGTCAGGGAGCCACGCCATCGGTTGACCCCTCCCCCATCGATAAAAGATATATTCTTCTCAAATACGTCATTCAAACGAGTTGGCTGATTTTCCAAGTCCACGTGTTGTTTGTGCTGCTTCTTATTCAAAATTTGCTAACCGTTCCCTACATATGCTTGCACCTACTGCACGATTACCATAAGCTTCAATAATCCATCGCTGAACCTGCACAAGCAATAAAGATATGAGTAAACATCAATGACACTTCTAAGACTTCCCTATCATCGTGCAAAAAATGCTGTTACGAATTTTTGCATCGATCGAATATTCTTTATCTGCAGAAATATATAATCCGCTCGGATAGCGTAGTGGTAAGCAGGTCTGCTTCACATGCAGAATTTCCCGTGGAAAACTTTTCATTAGGATAAATTTCCCTACGCACCAAGCAGCTAATTGAGTACACTCTAAGCTGTGTGAATAGGATGGTGGTATCCTCACGGTAGACTTGCATCCTAACAAGGCGGGGGGTGGGGACATAAAAAACTTGTAGGAAAAAAAGTCCTAGTCTCGATCAGACCTGCAAGGAGCACTTAGCTGACTCATTCAATAGAAACCGGGACTTTGTCACCGGCCTCCATACTCCATTGGGGGTTGTCTCTCGTGAGACATGACGTTTTACCTCACAGACATATATCTGTATTTTAAAAAAAATCATGAAGAAAGAGAAAGAAAAAAAGGAGGAGAATAATTTAAAAGAATGAATGTACAGTAATCCCCGCTGGTCTTACAGGTTACTATTAATGAGTAAGGAGTTCAATCCTCACAGGGTGCCCCATACTTGTAGCCTTATGTCAAACAAAGCTTGGTAGCTTCTCGCTGTAATGTCTTAATCGCCACTAAGCTGGTTTTGCGTAGTTTTCGAGTCGTGAGTTCGATACTAACTTGGTGTCCCATCATTGTGGCCTGGTGCCAAAACCAACATCTGCTTAGTAAATAACTATACGTACAAACAAGCAAAAACTCTCCAATGTAAGTATCTCCATATGTTCACGGACTTTGTTAGTATTTGGGGTTGCTCTTTCCGGGACGAACTTAGTATGTTTATAAACATGTGGAGGCGAGGAATAATTGTTGGAACCGACTCGAAACTAGACGATTTAATTTAAATTCTCGCAAAGAGAAAAAAAAATGAAACATCATGTACAAATTAATAAAAGGTGATTCTGTCAAAACGTATTAACTAAACACTGATATACTTATATAAATAAGTGAATGAAATCAGTGAACTCAGTTTTACGTATAGTCTAATACGGAGGTGCCGAGTGATGTAACCAGCGCAGATTCGGTGCCACCGAGTTCGAATTTAGGTTTAGGTTATTCGAATTTTACATTGCAAAGGCATGGATCCACTTCTCCCTGTATCCTATTGCTGAATATCTTGACAAAAAAAGATTCTTGATTGAAAAGAGAATGCGTGAGTATGATTTAGGGAAACTAACCACTCCCCGATAACTACCTTATGTACCTGGACAGTAGCAACAAAAAAGCAATTAACCCCACAACCAATCTTCAGAGGAACCAATGCTAACAGATATATATGTATAAACATTATGATTGACTTTGTGTTGAAGAGTCAAATCTAGTTTCATCATAATCATCGTCATTAGTCATTATAAGTTCAGTGTTGGACTGAGTCCTTTCCCGTTTCATCCGCTTATATTGTGTCTGGTCTTTTCCTACAGCATTTACTGTCACCTTGGGCACCAATCGGTTAGCGTTTTGCTTCATCTGTGGTCATCTCTTCTTGCCAAGAGTCTATCCCATCTCCATTTTATTGCCTAATTATTTGGTATGATAGCGCTCACTCTAGTCCTCTCTCTGACCCATGATCTTTTCCTATATCTTAGATATATCGCTCGTATGGCTGTTTCCGTGGTTTTCTTTGCAATTCTAAGTTAATTCTCCGCTTGTTTTCTTAATATCCATGTTCTGCTGCCGTAACTGTAGATTCATTGTATGCTTAATGCTTTAAGCTCATTGGCAAGGTGCTCTTCAATATGTCTTTATTCATGCTCACTGTAGGGAGGCACTTAGTGAGAAACGAAATTAAAAGCCATAAATTGCTAGACGGTAGGGGTCCATTCACAAAGATTATTTTATATGACCCGGGGAACAGAAAGGAGGGGGACACCCAGGGAGAAATGAACTAACAAGCAATTGCCTGCAAGAAATGTTTCGTAAATATGGCTCCACGATAGGTGCTCCTGCGTAGATATTTACAAACAGTGAACTGGGAGACAAGCTTGGTACCAGTCGCTTCTGGTTAGATATCCATTTGCCAAGTTTATTTAGTCTGACACAAGTTAGCAATTGGTGGGGTGCGGTCGGAGGGATTAACTTACCAGCAATGACCTGCAGGATAAGTTTGTTAAACATGTTATATGGTTGGAGCGAGAACACACACACACACGCACACACACACACACACACACACACACACACACACACACACATATATATATATATATATGTATATATGTATATATATATATATATATATATATATGTATGTATATATATATATATATATATATATATATATATATATATATATATATATATATGGTGTGTGAAAGGATGTTGTGTATCCGACATAAGGGTGAAAAAAGACAATGTGGAAACTGAGTATAAATGCGAAAATCAGTTAATTATTCATATTTGTCATATATCTCATATCTTGTCAAATGTGAATGAATAACTGATATTTATACACGGTCTCCAGATTTTTTCACATACACATACACAGGCACACGCACACACACTCACACACATACATACATATATAGATACAGATATAGATATAGATATCCAAGCGAGAGAAAACTTATACATAGCACCATAAGAACAAAGAATGTGTAGAAAAAAACTGAAGAAATTTACATAAATTACATTAACAGATATCAGGAAATAAGTGACTTGAGTAGTACAAAAAAAAAAAAATTGGAAAAGTTTTTTTAATATGTTAAGTGTTTAAGCTGTAAGATTTTATAGAATATATATATATATATATATATATATATATATATATATATATATATATATATATATATATATATATATGTGTGTGTGTGTGTATGTGTGTGTGTGTGTATGATTATCTATAATTATGATTATTCTGTCGGATTAGAAATCAATTTCTCTGTAATATAATTGTTTGCTGAACAATACTTAGTGTAGATATGTGCTTTATAGATAACAAGACGAGATGAGTACGTAGCTCTTATTTGGAGTTCCGGACACAGGTTGGCTCCTAAACTCTGTCGGTTGAGTGGCTATGCGTTAAGTTGGCAACCTTGGTAGGATGCTGGTTCGAATTCCGTAGCAACCCATTTCTTTATCTAATTACGCTGCATATATATATATATATATATATACATATATATATATATACATATATATATATATATATATATATATATATATATATATATATATATATATATATATATATATACTTTACACCACATCACCTTCATGGAATACCAAAAGCCGCCATATCTTTGAACTGTATCCGTGAGAATCTGTGTTTTATCACAATTTTTGTTGTTAGTCTGTGTCTCAAGGCATCGGGAAAGCCCAAAAGAATTCGTAAGGGCGTTACGCCTTGTAACGGTCGTAAAACTAGCAGACATAGAAGAAGGTCATTTTGAAGATACGGGAACGCTCAGAAAAAAATTATCCCATAAAGGTAACTGCTTTTTCACTTTACGCAATCTCGGCTTGCGAAAGGTTCCATAAGATCGCTCAACTTATGGATATTGGCGAAACCTGTATACGTACGCATACACATACACGTACGAACGGGCACACATATGTGCGTGTTTTTATAGCGGAAACTATTGCCCTGGGGGCAGAACTAAATAGTGTTCAACGAAGCTAGAATTTACATTGAGGTTAGCGGCAAACTGATGTCTTTAATTTGTATTTACTTCCCGGGGTCCCTCACTCCTTCCTTTCCGTTCACAACGTTCGTATATTTATTTGTTCATTTATTTTATTTTCTCTTTCTTTCCTTCCGCCATTTTCCACTCTCTCCCAATTTTTTTTCCGCCATTTTTTTCTTACATCTTCAAAATTATCCTTTTCATCTCCCAAGATTTGTTCTTCATTTGTTTCAATTCTTTCTTCATTCCATTCCTCAATATTTTCCCTTCCTTTTTTTTTTCACTAATCACCCCTCGAACAGCTTCTTCCATACCTTTCATTTCTCTCTCTTTTACTTTTCTTCTAAGCTTCTTCCTTTTTATTACAGCTTCCCGCTTTTTTTCATCTCTTTCTTCGGTTCCACAATTATTCAAGACCGTTTCACTCATTTCCTCGCTCTCATTTTAACTACTCTTCCTTCCTCACCTTAATTTCTTCCTCTCGGATTATCTTCCCTTCTTTCTTCTTAGTCCTGCTACCCTCTACTTCTTCGATTTTTTTCCCCTTTTCCTCTTTTATCCTCATTCTTACTCCCTTGAGCTCTTCTTTTCTCTCTCTTCCTCCTCTCGCTTTGGGTTCTTGTCTCTCTGCTTCCCCCCTTCTTATTCTTACGTTCTTTCTCCTTTATTGCTCCACTCTGTCTATTCTCTGGTTACTACCAACTCCTTCCCTTTCTTCACTTTGTCTTTCTTTGCCTACCTTCCTCAATTACCTCTCCTGTCCTGTCCTGTCCTTCCATAAAGGCATTAGTGTGGCGTGAATACAAACTACATCAGCCGGAATTTGAACTCGGTTCGCTGATTCGATTTTCCGTGCTGTTGACCGTTAGGCCAACTCCAGACCTCCAGGGATTGACATAAACATCAAATAGTAAATGCGAATAAAACATTTTGATAACATTTTTTGGTCGGACTTAAGAGAGACCAGATTGCAGGAGTTGTATCCATATATTTATCCAGCTCCCTGTCCATCGTAATATTAATTTCATATTTTTCGTATCTATTCATCTACATTCATATCTATGTCCATATCTATCGGTCTCATCTAGTACTTATCTATCTCCTTCTACGCATCTTTCTCCCCGCTCTCTCACAGTTTATCATATAAAAATTGCTCCTATCTATCTATCTATCTATCTATCTATCTATCTATCTATCTATCTATCTCGTTTTGTTTACCTGTTCGTATCTTTCTACCTATATCTCTCTTCCCACCAGATTTTTGCATTCCAACCATCATTCTTTTTACATACATACATTCTATCATCATCATCATCATCATCACCATCATCATCATCATCATCATTATTATTATTATTATTATTATTATTATTATTATTATTATTATTATCATTATCATCATCATCATCATCATCATCATCATCATCATCATCATCATCATCCTTTTTTTCGTAACACTCTGACTGCTTAACGTGGGGGTTGCTGTTTTTGTGGATGTCAAAATATTTGCACAGTTGGATAAATAAGCCATTTCTGTCGCCCTTTCCCTTCCCACCCTCATCCTCAGTCATCTCTTAATTCCACCCCTCCCCCTTTCCGGTCTCTTCTTCTTCTTCTTCTTCTTCTTGGTAGCACGTAAAAATCTGCTTTTAATGTAACGACATGCCCGAGCGGGCGCCACACGAACCTTCGTTGGAATGGCGTCCCTTTTTGTTACAAAAAAAACGGGAGAGAAGGACTTAGTTTGCGAGTCTGACTTGACGGCAACGCAGCAGACAAGTCATCGAATGATCCATAGCGTGAGACATAACCGAAATACAGGTCTGGTTGGTCACTCAAAAGAAACAGTCATGCGATCTACATCTTGTGGCAGCATGTCGTGTTGGCGAGGGGGTGATTAATCAAAAATTGGGATAAGGGGTAATCAATTAATAAGTTACATCTTTAGCCTTTTTGTTGAGCAGTGATCCGTAAAAATGTCCGAATCTTCAACAAAACGAGCGTGAACGCTTCCGGACTCAAAATGAGGGGCTAATTTTGCATAAACTTACATTGTGAATTGGATACCCCCTTTTTAGAGACCTATTTATAGAGGAAATAAAAAATAAAAAAAAAACAAACTTTTTTCTTTCTTGGCATATGGTATTAATGTTTATATTTCTACCTTTCAAGTCCCATTGGTGTAGTCTGTACGCGTGATTCACGCATACATACATAGCCAGGCAAACCAACTTGAAAACTGAAGAAACCTCTGTTGACATGCAGGATGCGGTGCAGGGTGGCCTGGGTGGGTAAAGGCACGGAGGATGGACTTGTCGAGCCGAAATCAATCTCCAGGAGGGACCATTAGAGTTCTTCATACTAACGCCCTTGAGAAAGGTGTGCATCAATATCTCCGCCAGCTATGAGTAAAATAGCACAGTGTGAAGTGAGTGATTCCACTTCGGGTGCTTTTTGCCACTAAGTCTATTACACATATCGAACAGGGTCGAATCAGTGGTACAGTCGGGTATCAAAAACTCGGCATCCTCAGGGCCGAAGGTGTACCGAGTTTCTGGAATTCCCGATTTCTGATCTTGCACAAGCTAGGTCTATTTTATGGTACTATGGGGTCGGGTCATTAACGTCACGAATGATAGACCAGAATTTAAGAGTACACTCCAATAAACAAAATGCTCGTTTCATTTTTTTACAAAATCTCAGTAAAATAACTTAATGCCGCATACGAACAACTAGCTACACTTTATGGTTTTACAAAAAAAAAAATTTGGAAATTTTTTTATTGGCTTAAAAAAAATGTCATCTAACTATTAATGTTCATACAACGTATATCCTTCTGAAATGTTATTATTAAGAAAGAAGGGTTAGAATGAGAGAAAACGGAACGGGTTCATTCAAATTTGATAATTATTCCATTCTTAAGATTAGCCAGGTTTCTGATATGAATTCTTTTCTGAATTTCTGAAGTCCGATTTCGTGGTGCCCAACTGTAATATGAGATGTGGAGCCCAAGCAGGGCCAGCTGAAGCAGTAGCCAGCAGAAAAGACACTTTTTATTTACTTACGAAGAGAAGTCAATGAGAGAGAGAGAGAGAGAGAGAGAGAGAGAGAGAGAGAGAGAGGGGAGAGGGCGGAGTATCTAAATGGTAATAATTGAAGATGTATATTTATTTAGAGAAAAGACATCATTAATCACTGACAACTTGGATGTTTTCTATTAGGCTGTTCCACTTAAAAATGTTTGTTTTTTTACATCATATAGAATCTTTATTATAATTTGAGAGCTGTCAGTCTGTTTGTGACGTAACAAATAGACAGACAGGAAGGGTGGGGGCGGGGGGTAATGCGAAACAGAACATCTGGGTGTCTTCTTTGCGGAACCGATTTAATGGCAACGCAGCAGACAAGCGGCCGAATGATCCATAGCGTGATCCTTAACAATAAATCGATCCAGAAGAGAAGAGAGACAGGGACCAACAGGCAGTGACAGAGAACACCTGAATGGCAATATACGTAGAAGATGTATATTTGATTAGAAAAAAAGCATTATTAATCACTGATGCTTTGGTAATATTCATTAGGTTGTTGTTCTTGAAATGTCGTGTTTTTTTTTCTACATTGTAGAGCATAAGGCTAAAAGTGAAAGATTTACTAATATAATCACATTTTTTTTTTTTTGCAGATTCAATCTAAATTGAACAATTGTTGACATCAAAGATGGCGACGGTTTCTGTCCTTTTTCGAATACGCGTTTGTTCGTTTGTTTGTTTGTTTGTTTCGGCGTTCCTTTCCACCCCGTTTTTTTATCTTAACTCCACAACACCCGTTCTAGCAATGTTCTTTTGGATTTTGGGAAATAGAAGCTTTTATTATTCTGACGGGTTTATTAATAACATCCAGATGTTTTTAAAAACTCTATTTTAGATTTTTTCCTCTTGAAACCGCCAGTGTTCTCATAAATAGAATTTATCCTGACTATATCTATTCTTCGATGGGATCTTTTACATGATTTCAAATTTTGACGCTGCCGCTGTTCAATTATGGACTGTGATGGCGAGTATAGATATAATTCGTTATTAATGGAAGGTTTTGAGTCATTTACAGCAATATTTTCTATTCCAGGAGTTAGGCTAATTTTCAAATACGATTGCAAATTGGGACTTGGAGAATTGGAATATGAAGTCCTGCTGAGTCATTCGTATTTGCCTGATTTTTCTTTTACAGATTATCATCTTTTCGAACGTTTTGAACTTCATATCATATGAAACAACCTAATAATAATCTTTGTCATGGACGGATTTGAAAAATCTTCAATCCGATAATTGGTTGGCTATGACAATTAATTGACCAATTAGGTAGGGTGGCAAGTTCGATCCTCACTTGGTAGACTAGTATGAGCCAAGCCAAGTTCAGTAAATAACCAAAATGCAAGTATAATTAGCTCGATCCACAACTGGGACCAACTAATATGGTCCTATGCCAGACTAAACTTAGCTAACAAGCTAATTTTTCTTATTTTTGCTAAGGTTGTGAGTTACCAGATAATCTATTATTGTGACATTATATATACGAATAAGTAGAACCACTTAAATACCTACAAGAACGTAGTTACATCTAAAGGATTCATATATATCTTGCGGATGGGGAATTGTGATTGTATATTGCTTTAATTCAGTCTTACTCCAGTTCTGCTTAGGGCAGGGATAAAATGCCAACCTCTGGATCTGAAGCGAAGGTTTTGATCCTACCTCGCCACACTGAAGAGTTGTAATACAACGATATATATATATATATATATATATATATATATATATATATATATATATATATATATGTTTCGTTGCACTATATATATATATATATATGTGTGTGTGTGTGTGTGTGTGTGTGTGTGTGTGTGTGTGTGTGTGTGTGTGGTAGATAACGACGAACAAGGCATATCTTGTTTAGTTCAAGAAAAATTATCTTGTTTCTGCGCAAGGAAACGCATGCCAAGATCCCAGAGGGTAATAGTTGTCCAAAGGTCTTACAACAACTAGCACATTCGGCTAAATAACTAGCCATTTTAAAGGTCTTTGACAATTCCGCATTTTCGAGATTTACCACGATATATTCGGCTTCGCCATTGGTGCGTTGATATAACGAGTGGAATGCAGGCAAAGTAAATTCTTAGATTGTGTGTGGAGGGGTTTAATTGCAGAATGCATTCCAAACTCCCTGCCACTGGTCGAAGAGAATTTAATTAAGGGATGGATTCCCCTTAACAATAACTAAGGCTTCCGTAGTCATCTCTTTCTTTTTACAATTCTCTGACTTCAATGTGTGGGTATTGTCTAGAAGTATCTCACGTATAGAGGCAATCAAAAGCGAATATGTATTCATATGTTGTCTGATGGCACTCTGGTTTGATAGATGGCAAGTTAGACGTCTAGATAGGGCACGATGTGTGTCCAATGTAGGCACTTCTTGATGAGGGATACAATCTCCCCAGAGGAAAGTGAACTCATAAATGACGTCGGTGTGACTACTCGAAGATTATTGCCGAGATGGTTTGTTCCTAACAATAAGATTAGTATTTTTTAGTATTTTTTATTGTAAATCATTAATTTTATACTTTTTTTCCGGGTTCACCGGAATAGGAGCATTATGTATTTCGTCTAATAGCAGATTCATCCTGTTTGTAATTTCGGTATATTTGGTTACAATAGAAAAGATTTATAGTTTTTTGTTTTGTTTTTGTGGTTTGTAGTGTTGTCGTAGAGTTTCCTTAGAAACAATATAATCTGTTTGTCAACAATATAATTGAAAGAAAGAAAAAAAAAATAACGTAATATAGAATCCTTTGTTTAATGCTGACAAGTTCGTCATAGAATAACGCGTGGGATGTGGATAATAAATGTGTTCTGTAAGATTCTTAATGAATTATTAATTGTGTATCTATGCAGACATTTACTGTTACAATTGAGATGGCCCTCTCTATGTTTTCTCTCTATCTCTCTCTCTCTCTCTTTCTCTCTCTCTCTCTCTCTCTCTCTCTCTCTATATATATATATATATATATATATATATATATATCCACTGCTTTAATCACTAGATGTATGAAAAAAAACTTTTTCAAAAATGTATGTCATTTCAGTCAATTATTTCTCAATATCTCGTAATGTAATTTGTGCTATCTTCTTCAATGTTTTTTTTAATGTTTTACACAGAATTTGATATTTGGTACAGTGCGTGAATTTGTCTTGCTGGGATCATCAGCTGTTTACTCTCTCTCTTTCTCTCTCTCTCTCTCTCTCTCTCTCTCTCTATATATATATATATATATATGTGTGTGTGTGTGTGTGTGTGTGTGTGTGTGTGTGTGTGAGTGTGAGTGTGCGTGTAGGGGGGAAAAAGAGTTCAATATTAGTACTTCATGAATCAATCATCAGGAAGTGTTGTTACAAAAGCCAAACTGGCGGTATGAGACGAAATTGAATCAACGTAAGCGAACCGTTTTATTAGTGTCCATTGTAGGGGGAAAAGGTCTGAAAACTACTTTAGTGGTTCAATCAAATAGTCAAAAGAGACGAAGTAGTTATCATAACATTGATGTGGCCAAGTACCAATCTCGATCCTTTGAAAATAATCATTAATCAGATTTACTATTTATTTTCGTATTGATCGTAGGGTGAGATTGTCTGAGGTAGAGTGGAGTTATTTACCTTTGTCGGTAAGGTTACTTCAAATTCTGAACTCTCTGTGTGAAACGAACTAATCTGTTAGCGCTCTTTTTCTATCCAACTAACGTTCGCTTAATAATCAAATAAAACAATTAAACGGAACGAAATTATCTACTGTTAGGATAAGTCAATATCTAAGTACCGCTATGGCTACTTTTAAGTGCACTTATCGGATTTAATCTAATATTTATTGGTTTCAAAATAAAAATGTGTTCAGAAATGCTAAATCTTATTATTGTTATAACTCTGTTTTACATCTGTGAATATACATAAAATTATATTGATGTATACTATTAATCTTGCGTATATATTATTGTTCTAAATATAAGAATGTATACAGAAATACAATTTATTATTATCATTATTACTTTTGATTAGTAGTATTCATTGCACGCCGAGTTTCGCTTTGAAACTTAGGGGCAGGCAACGACGTTATGACTTAGCAGGCACTGAAATTTTTCTCTTCATTTAAACAAAAGGGGAGTGTCAATACAGGAGGGTACACAAGGAACAGTACATAGGTGTATAAAAGACAAAATTTCTACATGGACAGGGCCTTGCGAAGGATATGGGCGGTGCCTGTGGGGATAATTTTCTATATCTCATAGATGCTTGGGTTTCCTCGTATTCTACCGAGATATTTGTCGACATCCTTTTTTTTTTATATGGCCCCAAGGGCAATTTTAACAACAGGTAGTGTTTGAGTCTCAAGTTGCCACGTTTTTGTGATCTCAATTCACAGGTATTTCTACTTAGTTTTTCAAACCCTTTTACAGATATGTTTTTGTCTGGTGGAATGGTCATATCTATCAATAGACGCACCCCCTTTCCTTTCTGTCCTTAATAATTACGTTTGGGCGATTGGCTTTGATGGTTTGATCCGTGTGTACAGGGGAATACCATAATCTTGCCACATCTTGGTGTTTCAGTTACAGGCTCTGGTTGGTTTTAATACCTGTATAGTGTGAGTGGTGAACCATAGTGCAAACAGATTATCCAGTGGATGTACTGGTCAATTCTGTTGTGTCTAAGTCTGTATTCATTCGGGGCTAGAGCGGAACATTCAGATAAAATATGGTCGATAGTCTCAGCTGCGCGGTTACAGAACCTGCATGTGGGTTTGCACCGTTTTTGATAACGTGTTCTGGGTAGTTCATAGTAAGAAGGCTCTTATCTTGAGCAGCAAGGATGAAGCCCTCTGTTTCGGCTCTAAACCCAGAACTTCGTTGTCACAGATAAGTTTTGGTATAATCTACATCAGGATCTTGGGTGCTAAGTTGGTATTGGCCATGCAGGGGGTTCTGTTCCCAGGGTTCCTTTTACATTACTAGTCTTCGTTGCCTGGCTGTTTTTGTTTTTGTTTTTTTTTAAACATTTTCTGCAACCTTGCAGTTTGTGTAAGGGATTGTTGGATTTTGTCGGCCATATTCGGTTCATCTTGACTGCATCGGATTCCCTCACAACCGAGTGAAACTTTTTTGAAGTCTCATGGTTTTTCACCAGAGTCAAAATCCAGTCGTCTCTTGTCTTCAGCTGAGCGCGTAGGCCAATGGTTGCAGTTTTGTATGACAGTTCTAACTGGATCATACCTCTACTGCTTTCTGGGGGAGGTAGAGTCGATCTACGTCTATTTTTGGTCGATGCATTCTGTTGTTGGTGAGAAGTTTTCTTGTTTTTGCGTCCATTCTGCATATGTCAGTTATGTTCCAGTTAATGATCTTAAAGCTGTACTGTACTACAGGTATTGTCAAGGTGTTGATGGCTTGGATCCATTTCTTTGAGTTAAGCTCAGATTTTGATGATAGCACGAACCCTTGCGTAATATTCATTTTTTATTCTTTCTTTCGTGAGTGCATGTTGGATTCGATTGCCTTGATAATTCCCAGGTATTTGACGGTACCTTCCTGTTCAAGTTCTTAGATGGCTGTATCCAGGTCTAAGAGGACATCCTTTGCTGTTGCCAATATTCCTCGCCTGAAAGTTTCTTTTGTACATTTATTGATACCAATTTTCATTCCAATATCATAGTCTACATTTAGGATCAGTACTATTCCTCCTTTTGGTGCCAGTGACATTTCGAAAGTGCTCTGTCATGTTTTTCTCGAGAGGATCAATTATTAGTTCCTGTATTTTCTATTATCTTTTGATATTCTGATATAATTTTCACTCTTATTCGGTTGTTTGATTGTTGTGATTGTGGCTAAATTTATTCTATTTTCGGTTGTACATTTGTTGTCTAGAGGACATGTTTTTATTTCAACAATTATAGTTTCTTTGTTGTTGTTGTTTATCATGCACATACTACGAATGTTACTTATATATCATTGTTTTCAATAAAAGAATATATAAAGAAATACAAAATTATTATTATTATTATTATTATTATTATTATTATTATTATTATTATTATTATTATTATTATTATCATTATTATTATGATTAAGTCTTTTTTTATCATGTGAATTTATGATATTGTTAATATTTTTGGCCAACACTGATAGTCTCACGGACGGTCATTTTTGTCTGAGGCGTTGAGATGGGGAATTATCATAATTATAAACTACTCAGGAGTCTTTCGTAGTCGGTAATCTTTTATGAATTTCGAACCGAACTCCCCATTCAATCCGGGGAGGAATATTCTATAATTTCGCTGTCCATGCTCGAGAATATTTCGTATTACTTAATTCCTCCTATATATATATATATATATATATATATATATATATATATATATATATATATATATATATATATATATATATATAGAGAGAGAGAGAGAGAGAGAGAGAGAGAGAGAGAGAGGGATCTAGGTAGATAAGTAGACCAAGATAGATAGCTTATTTGTGAAAATGATAGGTAACACTACACACACACACACACACACACACACACACATATGTATATCAAAGTTGATAAGTGCATTATTAAATGGATTTGGGGTCACGGATGTTGGTCACGCGAAACTCCGGGTGAATTCCTAATATATATATATATATATATATATATATATATATATATATATATATATATATATATGTGTGTGTGTGTGTGTGTGTGTGTGTGTGTGTGACTCTGTGTGTGTGCTTGTGTGATTGCACCCGTGCTTATGCGAAGAGAGGCCTATGTGCCAGCTTCGTTTGGGTTAATTTATTAGTAATCAATTAATAATCAAATATTTAAATATACATGTATGCACCCCCACAAATATACGTAGTCATACACAGATACACATACACACTCACACAAACATGCATACATATTTATAAAATATTTACACACACACGCACATACACAGAGTCTTTGAGAGTTCCCGACGAGCACGACTCCTAAATAAAATGATTATGAAATCAGAATCTAATGAGTTCACCACTTCAACTTTTTTCTTTTCATTTAGCCCCTTACCGTTTCGCCCTTTCAATCTCTATTTTGCTTACATCTCCGAGAAATCCTTTGAACATCCCCTTCCCGCCGGGGTGGGTTTGGTCAGAGGGGGATGTGGAGGGCATCTGAATGCAATTCGTATTAATGTCGTTCTCAGCTGAATAAGTTCTAATCCGGCACGACCCTGGGGCTCCACTTGACACAAGTGCTTCCATATTAAAATTGCTACGCACTTAGTCTTGGACAGCGTTAAACAACAACGCACCCCTGGCGGCGACACGTGTAAGCAGGAGGCGGGAAAATGCCGTGAGAGACGGCGATGGCTGCGATATATATATATATATATATATATATATATATATATATATATATATATATATATATATATATATATATATATTGTGTGTATGTGTGCCTGCATCCGAATAAATAAAAACTTAAATTTCAAGTCTGTATGTCTATCTGCATGGGTGGTTGTATTTGTGCGTGCGTGAGTGTGTGTGTGTATATGTGTGTCTGTGTGTCTGTCTGTGTCTTCGAGTGTATGTACCTGTAGATCTGAGAAAAATATGAAATTAGATTTTAGTTCGTTACACATTAAATGCATTTTTTGTTACATCACAGAAATAATGCTAGAATGAATGACTTGCTAATGTAAGAGCATTTTTTTGCAGTTGATAAATGTAAATAATGAGATAATCAATTATTTTTTGAGATTATTGTGCCCTTAACACTAATGGTGTCTCCTGGGAAAGTTGGACTTTTTCAAGTACGGATTCCTATTTAGACACAATGCTGCTCAACAAAGCATATAGAGTGGACACTTTCACTTTGGTTCAAGTCTGTAATTATGAATACCAATAACAAACCACAAGTAAGATCCCCAATTCATTGGTGAAGAATTATCAACTGCAGTGACCAAAGACCAGCGAACAACGGTTTGAACGCTGTCTAGTGACTTAAGAACTCCAATAGCGACCAAATCACTGCATCTTTAGACAATCAGAAAAGTTAAATTTGAAAGTTAATTTGTGAATTTTTTACAGCTGTAATTGAAGATTTCTTTTCATTTAATTAAAATGATTTTACATGTAGGATCTTATTGGGTCAAATATTCAATTTTGAAAAATACAAAAAAGTTTCAAATGAGGTCCTCCATTGATTTTTTTGATAACAATAAACGACTGGGGTGAGTGGAAATTCTATCGATGGACGAATTAGTTTCCAGGTTGAGTAAAATAAAATACGATAGATATTGAGGTAATCCGAACGAACCAATGAGGATATTTACGGGAGTTTTCCAGGCGAAAAACATTTCCATTAGTAAAATATTTATTCATAAATAAGCACCGAAACTTTTACAAAAAAAATCATCATTTGATCAAGTTTAGTAAAGGTTTAAAATCTAGATGTGTATTCTCCAGAATCAAGTTGTTATCAATAGACCCGTTAGAATAAGCCCTCGCCCCAACTAACCAAAGATAAAGAAAAAAATCTAGAAGGGGTTTAGTGGAGTACTGATGCCAATTTCCAAGCCTGTAGACAAAATGACACGGCCAGGAGCGCGAGAAATAACAACCGACCAAACTAACAAACAAACAAACAAAGACATGCACATATAAAAAAAGAAGGAATTGTAATATTCTCCACAACAGGACCAAGAAACGGACGTGGCTTCTTTTCCAGTTAATCCATCAGTGAGAAATCACCAATTTTCACTTGTTCGGGCACAGCAAACACTTCAGTATCTTTTTTCGGTTCGATATAAAGAAACCGATTTGGGATGGTGAAAGAAGATGAGTTTCTGGTGTCTTTGAATCTTGCTTTTCCCCACTAATCTGCAGAAGACGGTGATGTCTGTTTATCAAAAATGTGATTGTGATTGTCGATATAATCTTTTTGGTGCATTTGTTATCCGTTATAAATGGCCGCCGTTCCAGCTGTAGAATAACAGACACTGATGACGAACTAACGCTAATACTAACGCTAACACTAAGAATACTAACCCTAAGCTTGAAAATTCTGAATCTGACCCCCAAAATTCTAACTGCTAATACTAAAGATTCTAATCGTAACCCTCTGAAACGGCAACCATCTTAAAACAGGAAAGGTGTCAATTGCCATAAATCTATGAACGTCTCAAGCTAACGACATCGCACTTTTTAGGTCGAAGTCGTAGTAATGGTTATAACCATTAGATTTTCGGAAATATTCAAACCTGATTGAATAATTGTGGCATTCTTTATGCAAAGGTAAATAGGCTGTTTATTTCCATAATCCACAAGAAACAACTTACTACCAGCTACTGATGAGTGCGAGAAGTGCGAAATGTTAACATTCACCAGGTATATGTCTTTTTAATTCTTATATATATATATATATATATATATATATATATATATATATATATATATATATATATATATACAAAAGACCCAGGATACATTTGCAGAGAATAACTCATACTATCCAAATGACCAAATTCCTTTTCTTACATTTTAGAGAGTTTGGGTTGTAGGGTGAAAATTAATAATTTTCTTTATGGTAAAACAGGAGAGAAAACTTTCCCTCACATGCATACACACACACACAGACACTAGAATATATATGCAAAAGTTCTTTGCTCTCTTCATTGACAAGAGACATAATTCACAGTTGTTATTGTTTGTCTGTGGCGTAACCTGTTATTCATGATTGTCTGTGGTTTTCGTGAATACATACTGTACTTGATCACCCCAAAGTGTCACTGAAGCGTGAGAGTGGGACCAGTCATAAGGACGATGCCAAGAAGCGTTGCACTATTACGTCTGAAACTAACGAGTTTATTAAACTAAGTGAAAGAACCGAGAAAATGATTAACATAGCAGGTGGGGAATGGATGAAACATTCTGCAATGGCGACATTTCTAAAGTTGTAGGATTTCATTTGCATTCAGCGTTCTGTTTTGCTCTACTCAGGGCCACCCACTGACCAATTATCAGGCGATCGCTAGTTCCTCAACCCCCCCTTTTTTTTAATCATGACCCTTAACCGAAGGGGAACGATTGTCTAAGAAACTGATACAAAGCTGGTAGAAATTTTCGGGTTTTCAAAGTTGATGATAAGATCTACATGACGTTCTGCGCTGAGTCTGTTCAACGTTAGACAGCGACAAATATCTAATCCCAGGAATTTGATCATTTGGATAATGTGGGTTATTCTCGGCAAATGTCTTCTTGGTCTTTCGTATATATATATATATATATATATATATATATATATATATATATATATATATATATATATATATATATATATATATATATATGTATATATATCTTGCAATCATCAGCAACTGGCACTAAGCTGTGAATTATGAAAATAAACAGCTCATTTACATTTGAATAATGTATTCTACAATTATCTAACCATGTTGAATGTTTCCAAAAACCCAACGATTATAGCCATTATTACTATGTATATATAAGAACAATCTATTAGACTTACCTCCCCTTTTCCTGGATTAACAAGAGAAACCTATACGATCATTTTGCCCTCTTTCACCTATGTATATCTGGCGTTTATTCTAGCGAGTTTTCACGTATTTTAACGCCCTATATTGCCCCTCCATATCCAGTGTAAGAGTTTTAAACGTTCCATACAAGTGGTTCAGGGGAATATTCAGTTGAATCTTCCTCGGCATTATACATTTATCAAGAAAGTCATAGAGATATTAAAGAACCACTGATTGGTTTAATTGTAACAGAAGATTGTGAAGTACATTGTAAAGATTGCAACTAAAGAGTAGTCATATTTTCTCAGATTGTAAATGATCATTAACGATTTAAAATACAACTATTTATTATTAGCATTATTCATAATATCTTGTTTTGTTCATTTATTATATCATTTTAATTGTTAATAAAAAATATACAACTCGAGAGTTTCTAAAACTGAAAAATAAAAGTGATCATACTGTAAATAAAACATATATGTGGGTACCCCTTGCAACGTTTCAAGTCTGGACTGTACCCTTCCCGGCTTGGAATTCTATCAATCAGACAAGGTTTTACTATTGATTCCCGTCAAGTTGTTAAATATAGTTATTTTAATGTCAGAGTTCCCTTAAGCTCAATGGGGAGGGATTATAGATAAAGCTAACTAATCTAACTACCCTTATCATTACACTATACTTAATGTCACGGAGTAAAAAAGTTCCAATTATCAAAATGGTTAGCTAACGATACTAATATATTTCATGTAACTTTGATTTGAAGTGTTTTCCTAGAAGAATTAGAGTGGGTGATTTAATTCGATATAATGTTTCCTTATTTACTTTCATTTAGCCCTACTCTTGTAGTGATCTGTGTTCAATAATTTATCTCCAGAAACAAAAGCTTAAATTAAAACCTTCTAGGAACTTTATACTATATTTTCACTCTCCAAGTCAGTTCCACTAATATATAAACGATTATAATAACAACATAAAACAACCTGTTTATTAATTGATCTGATTTCAATTCGTTTCAAAATGATTTAGGCTATTACCTATTTATCAGTATTCATGATTTATCAGACGTTTTCATTTTTTTATCGATACTTTCCACTTCTATGCTACGGTTTTTAGTAGTTGATAGAACCTTATTTAATCCAAGTCTATTGCAAATATCCATCTTATTGGTATCACTCCTTTACATTTCCAAATAATTGTCTTTAAAGACATTCATATTCGGGAAAGACTTTTCCAAACTTGAAACATGTCCAAGGCATATAAGTAATCTTATGTCAGAATTTTTAAAATTCTTTTGAATTCATTTAAAAAAAATTATACCTGAATTATGTGTGTTTGATTAGTGGTACAGAGGTTCATATTTATCAATATTGATGTATTTTCTTCTATTTCTTATTATGGAATGACTTTACCTCAAGAACTAGAGTGACTTTATGGTGCGTTTAATGCCTCAATTCTATTAATCAGTCTATTTGAATAATTCTCAGAATTTCTAATTCTCAGCAATTCTTCTAGATTAAAACTCATCAATCCTCGGCAAAGGTTAGGAGAGTATATTATAGATAGGTTGGGATTTTACCTCCCTATACTTTTTAGGCTCTTATAGATATGGGTTTGGATAATTCTTCCCTGTACTTTTCAGGTTCTTATGTTATTGTATACCTATTAACCAATATGTACCACTGGTTAAATTCTAATTTTGCAATTTTTTTTTACTACTTACTCATCTAATGCTATGGATGTTAGTATGAAATCACACCTTGAAAACATTTATGTACATTCTTTGTTGATATTGCTGCCGTCTAATTTTATTATTATCACTGACGATCCATATATTACTACATACAGTGTAGACATTGCTACTGACTAATTTAATGTTGTCTTTGACAATACATGTTTGAGTTAATTGAATAATTATTAGTGAGTTAGGCTTTTTACTTGCAAAATGATAACCCGAATTGTTAGGTTATCTCATTAACATTTTAATTTCTGTAATCCAATTTTCTATCTGTATACTTGTAGAGAAATATACTTAACTCCATCGCATAGATATCATTCCTTAAGATTCCTTAATCTGTGGATTACTTTGTGAAACTTGTAATTTGAAATTCATCAATCTAACCAACATATATATTTTCCAATATAAAGATGTAAAATATTCTAAATTTTTCTTCCAGACACATCCCACATTTACTATTAAAGCTTTTCACAAGTTGTGAAGAACATCCTATTTGATTATTGGGTTCATTTTTTATCATTCAAAGACCAAAAATATTTTGATAAGGATGTTCTATACCTATGTTTTGATGGTTGGAATGAACTTCTGTGATTACAAAATCTCAATTTTCAATCTACCATAGAAACTCCGATGTAGAATTTCTTTACATTTTTATATTGCTAGAAGATACAGTTGATATATATATATATATATATATATATGTATATTTTTTTTTGCAGCATGTATCATTTAAAGGACATTCGTCTTTGATTCTGCAATTATATTTCACCGCTGATTATTGGTTCATGTTGTAGCAATAACTATTAATTATTAATTTTGCCAATTTTACTTGTGCAACTATCACTGACTTTTTAAATGTTTCTGTCGAAAAGTTCATTTAGAAAATTATCCCTCAGGAAATGTTTATCAATTAGATTCAATAACAACTTGCTAATGCTACATCTAACCAATTTGCAAAAAGGTGGATTGAACCACAAAATTTTCCTATTTCTGTTTTTGTTTTTGTTTATCTATTTTGCTGTCATTATTAGTGAAATCTGTAATGGTATTAAAACCACTATGGCCTTGTTAAACATGTCAACGTTGGAAGAGTTTCTTAACTATCCTACTGTTCATAGAACTAGATAACTGTTTGATGATTGGTGGTGATTTCTTATTTATATAAATTGGATATTGGCTATCAACAAAGAGAGGTTTATACGAGCTCAAAGTGATATCTAGAAAATTAACAATTTCAATGTTTGGGATAATCTCTACTTTGGAGCCTACATTTTTTTAACGTTGATACCATTTTTTTGCCAATTCTGTTGGCTTTTGGGCTACTGCTATCTCTAACTCTCATTAATCCATCGTCCATAATTAGCCCTAAATCTTCCTTAAGGAGGAACCTATCAAATAAATACAAAATTTAGAGACCAATCAAATCTGAAACATGTTTTCCGATTGCAGGGCAGTTTTTGTTTGTGTTCTGTTAGTTTCAGAATTATTCGTAATTTTTACCTATTTCTACATTTTATTAAGATTTTCCCAAAGTCAACAGTATGATGAATAATCGATGTTAGTATTAGACATACTGAATGAAAAATGGCGGCGGCTCAGCAAATTCTGAAGCCATGACGAACTTCCGGACCCAGTTCATACTGAATTAGTACTCGGAAAATCTTGTTCGTTTTGTCATTTCGACCGCAATCGAGCATGGTTTGTCAGTACAGGACATCTAGTTTATACTTGATAAAAAAATGTTGATTACTTTTGGTGGTATTTATCGATTTTCACGCGTTTCGCCCATCGGAAAGCAGACGATAATGCAAAACAAAGCGAGCAAGCGCAGCCATCATCATCATGGGTCAATGTTTTGCTCCCGATTACAATCACATATCTGATCGTGGCAGTTGCAAATATTACAGATTTCCCAATTATGAGAGACGATCCCAGCGTTGAAAGGCACTAATAAAGTAAATATTATACATTCTTATAACGTTGGAGTAATATTATCAGGCTAAAGTAGCAGCCCCTTTCTATGGGTCAAAATAACAACACCAACAGCAACTAAATGGGTTGTATATCATAAGCTAATAATGTGTTTAGCGTATGTTATGTGAAAAAGAGGTATTGGAGAAAAATAAGCTAATATTAGAACGTAAATTTTCTACTTGCATAGTCAATTGATAATTAAAAAAAAAAATGCCCCCATGCTCACACGAAGTCTCCAAAAGTTTTCATTAAATTTCAATTAAATTCTGTGGAGGGGTTGACAATAGGCTACGGGAGGACTGATTAATTGTGAGGCGGATTCATGCACATTTAAGCCCCCTACGTCGTAATTATATGTTCAAACCACATAATAGCCTCAAAAACTCGAAGTCTATCCACACGATAGCTCCGGAAGTTCTCACTGATATTTTTGTGTGTGTGTGTGGGGGGGGGAGGACAATAAGCTATAGAAGGACACAATGATTTTTAGAGCGGATCGATTCGTCGGACTTATTTGTCCAAACCATAGAATATCGCGCAAATGTCATGTTTGCCCACACTATATCTCCAAAAGTTCTCAATGAATTTCAATGATACTTTGCAGAAAGGTCGACTGTAAGCTTTGGAATAACTGATTGAATTATGGGGTGGATGCAGTCCAAAGCATTGAATATCTCTAAAATGTCATGTTTATGCACGCAATATCCCCAGAAGTTCTCAATGAATTCCAATTAATATTTTCTGAAAGATGGACAGTAAGCTATGGAATAACTGATTACATTATGGGATGGACGCATGCATATTTAGTCTGACAATGGCATTGGCAGAGGTACGCGCTCTCTGAGCTACATTCAGCGCACAAAGAAAATCATACCATTTATTATAAGAGTAGATTATATTATATATTGTTAATATTATATTAAACAACTGACTATATCAGTTTGTCACCGTGTTCCTCATCTTTAAAGCAGCTCAACCAAATTTTGTATAGGTACTTAAATGTTCTGGAGTAGAACATTTGAAAGAAAACATTTTAAAGTGTTTTTAGAGGGGTATAAAGGTTTTAGTATTAGTATTTTCTTTATTTGTAAGAATTTTCTGGCTTGGGGTTAGGGTTAGTATTTTCAAGTTTAGTGTTAGGGCTAATGCATAATCATAGTCTATTTTTCTACGGCTGGGATGGTGGCCATTTTAAAACAGAAAAGGTGACAATTGCTGTTTTATTTTTGTATAGGATGTGTAGTTCTCGAGGCATAAGACTAGAAACATACATGCATACATACATGCATACATACGAGCATACATACATACATACAAAGATTACGACTTTATATACATAGACGGATAGGTCACTTGAATTTGATCTCATAATATAAACATCATCCAAGGCTTTTTGAGAGAATGGTAGAGACATTGCTGTCAGAAGAACTCTCGTGCCACAATCAGATGTCTCCTACCTCCTTTTGCCAGGGTCTCCTTATCTCTGCAGTCCAGTGACTAAACATTTTCCGTTTCATGTGATCTCTTAATGAAGGAACTAAGATCCCCGGGTGTGTCTAATCTGTACGCGACAAACTCCAGTATCATTGCATCGTGCAGTGATGGACTTTGTCAGGGCCAAATAAGAACAGCAGGGTCGGGGTCACCAATTGACAGGACTTCGAGAAGATGAATGAGTAACGATGCTAGAGCACATTGATTCCAAGATGTTGCATAATAATTCATTGAACTATCGATTAAATTCCTGTAACAACATAACAGCAATCTCCTTCTCTTTCGTCCATTATGATGCATTATTGAGGTTGAGCTTGCTAACCTAGAATTATTCTTCGCAGGATTTCTTTTTCTTTTTTAGGATTTCATGGAGATTCGTTGTCCTAAGTAGATGTGGTGGTTCACTCCCTTCACGTCTGCGTTTTCGAATCTGATCTTGGTATCTTCACGCCCGACGTGTTTGTTATACAGTTACTCTACAGAAGTCCATGCAGCGACCAACTTTCTTGCTTTCTTCATTCAGTTCCTCTCTGCAACAACCATCCCAAAATCTTCGTTCGCGAAGCCAAGCCATTCGTTCATCCATTCATAGGATTCAGAGATTTATAATTCGAGACATTTTATTTGTGTATTGCAATAAGGAATTCATTCACTTTCACGCGTATTTAAACGTAATTCTTTCTTATGGTTTTGCAAGGTTAATTGATTGCCGATAATTCACTTCGATAGTTGCCTCAGTTACAAGTGAAGTGAACAACCGGTCAGCCCTGTCTACAGATTTAATGATTTTCTTCTTTTTTTTCTTTTCATATTATTTTCTTCTTACTTGAATACGTTATTTATTGCCACGTCGAAATACCCACTTAAACAAACCGTCAGCGCCCTCAGACGGGGCGGATGCTGGTTCCCCGTAATAGGTTCACCCTGTTTATATTTATTTTTCCTTGTATTTTTTTCTATCACTTTTTAAAGAATTATCTCTTTTTTTTTTTTTTGGCTTTTTTTCGCGAAAGTATTTTAACACATTTCAAAGTAATGAGCGGTCGTTATTCATGGGTTGTAAATTAGCGAGGCCTATTTTTATGGTGGCTAAGAATGATGTCATTTTCCCTGTTCATTGAAATGGAACCGTTTTAATAAAAAAAAAACAAACTAAAAAAACTAAAAAAAAACAAACTTCGAAAAATCAATACAAGCTAAACATGAGTTTACGCTGGTTTTAAATTTGTCAATTTTTTCCCCCGTACTTTTTTGGTAATTCAGGTTGTTTTTGAAAAAAAAATTTTCTCCATTCATTTTATATATCAAAACAACAAATCAATATCATATTTATAAGTAAAAACTTATATTGACACGCTTATAAGGAAGAATTTATTTTGCCCTGATTTCGTCCGGCGTAAAATCAGAACATTCCGTTATAGCATTCATGTTGAAAGGAAGAAGAATGAATCTATCTGTATGATTCAAAATGTGACCATTTCTGTTTGTTTCTTTGTATCCTTGCCCGTAACTTCCGCTCGCACTGATACTACACTTTGATCCTTGGCTGGGCACTCGTACACTACAAACTGCTGATCCATACATAAGTGCTGATTCATACGTAATACCGTATTTTTTTTTTAGCAATTCAGAAAATATCACTAATTCTTACTCATTGATTTTACACACCAGCAGTTCCTAGCAGAGGGAGATCAAGTGGCAGTAAGTCACCTCACCTGATCCCAGGGTCATCATCTGGTGAGGGGTCTTGTTAGAGGTGTCGGTACTGTTTTGTGAGCAGTTGTTGCATGAAACTTACATGCATACTGTCCATTTTTTGGCAGCCTTGGTTCCAGGAGCTCTATTCATTTTGCCGTACCATCAGAGGTCACATATTAATAATTCAATAATGCCGCTCCAATGCTCTAATCATGCACTTCTCTTATCTTTGAAGCATTAGGACTATTAGAAACAGAGATAAAACAAATATCATATATGAATTAAATGGTTAGATAACTTTTTCAATTGTACATAAAAACAAGCAGTTTATTAATTTAAACGAAACAGACAAGTATATTGATCAAATAAATATAGTTCTGTATTCACGAATAATTTTGGAATACTGCCAATCCCAACCTGACGAATTCTCGAGAAAGGTAGACCTTTTGCATCGATATGAACGTGTTTGCGCTTCAAACCGACATTGATACCTATACTCTGTTCTAAAGCCATTATTAGGGGTGAATGAGAGCAAGTAGGGTCTATGCAAAATTACTGGAGCAGTAACAACCACCGCAGTATAAACAACCACAACGCCACCTCTGGTCACTTAGTGAACTAGCTGCGAGAAATTCAAGTGTCTGCTCGTCGTTTTGACTGGCTTGAAAGAGGTACCAGATCATTATGAAAATGATAGTCGCATAATAATGAAAATACTGATAGCAATGATGCTTATGGTATGAAGGTGACGATTATTCCCGTCATCATTGGCATGCTTTGAACAGTATTCGAAGAGCCTTGTAAACACATTGGGAAAATTGGAAATCTGAAAAGAACCAAAACCATCAAGACAATCGCAAAAATCAGCGTATTCAAGAGGAATATCCAGGCGTCTTGCTGTCTCTTGATCTCTTGTAAAAGCGACCTAATACTAATAATGTTAAATCTTGAGTGCAAAAGTTGGAAGAATCAGAAATCCGTGGAAGAATTGAAATCATCCAGCCGACAACACTACTAAAAATCCCCCCAGAACACCAAGGAGGCTGATGTGGTATCGAGTTGACTTGCTGTCCCTTTATCTCTAGTGAAAGCCACCAGTTACTACTGGTGTGAAAACTCAATAAGTATGAATAATACACAGAAAGAGAGGGAAATAATGATAATGAAACAGTAAGTATTTCAATAAGAATTGGGAGGTGGTCTGAACCTTGAACGAATCCCTAGAAAATGACCCCTTCTTGTCGGCTGTACATTAAGTCTGGCAGAAATATATATTAGGTGCTTAAACCCTAAAGTGTTTGGGATAATCCATCAGCATTGGCTGTCTGGTGATTCGACCTCTGCCCGAGGAGAAGGGTGTTCGGGTTTGGTGCGGAGTTTACGTCGTTACAGTTGCACCGTATAAGGCGTGTAATACATTGTAGGAGATATCTGTGTACGTGCATACATGGGTTTTAGGTGTATATGTGCATGAGTATGTTTACGATATCTCTGAGATGAAGAGACTGATAGATAGATCGATAGATAGATAGATAGATAAATCAGAAGAGTGAAAGAGATAGGTAGACAGATATGAACAGGCTGATAGATAAAAATAGGAAGATAGATAGACGTGAACAGACTGAGATAAACATGAACAAAGATATAAACAGACAGATAGATATAAAGACACACACACACACACACACACACACATATATGTTCACGTCTATTTATTCACATTTATTCACTCTCTCTCTCTTTCTATTCATGTATATATATATGTGTGTGTGTATGTGTGTGTGCGTGTGTGTGTGTGTTTGAATAGATAGGTATGAATAGATCGATAGATATGAACAGAAAGAGAGGGAGAGAGAGAAAGAGAGAGAGAGAAATATATATGAATAGATATAAATGAATAGGTGAAAATAGACGTGAACATAGATAGATAGATAGATAGATAGATAGATAGATAGATAATTGTAAAATCCAAAGATATACATGGATAGATAAATCATGGACACTTAAAGAGAGAGATATATTGATAAATGTACTGATACATATACAATGTAGTTAGATTGATTCATTTATTTTGCTCAACAATTATTTATTTTCCAACATAATCTCTTTTCTTGCAAATGCACTTAATTCAGTGGTGAATATTAATCATATAAATATATAAGTGATGGTCGACTTCCCCAAGATAAGAATCTCTGGTAAGAATTTACGGCACTTAAAACCAACAAACCATTTATGGCATCTCCTACCCCGACCAACAAACCAACCGACCGTCCCGATATACTAATAAACACCCCCAGCCCTGTTCCTAAGGGTCAACGTCGCCCACCCCGAATCCCGACTCCAACAACAATGTGGCACTTATACTCTAATGGCCGAATTAAGCGGTTGCCAGTGAAAATTGGCGGAGACGACGAAAATCTGTGGAGGGTGGTCGTGAGCGGATGGTGGCTGTAGAGTGGGGTGTAAGATGGGGTGTGGGGGCGGATGGGCAGAGGCCGAAGGTTTGAGTTTTCGTCCCATAAATCTTGGAGGCAAGACCAAAGTTCTGAACTACCGTCGCCAACCCCACGTTGCCACCCAAAAGATCGATACGTGCCGGCGTGAGAGACCGCTGCAAAATCGGCGGGGGGGGGGGGGAGTAGAAGAAAACGTTAAAATGCCGGACGAAAGGAAGTCGAACAGATTCGGCAGCCTGCAAGCACGGAACATATCGATGGTGTTTCCGAAATAGTGATTCACATTTTCATTCCTCACATATAATAGATGTTGGATCAAAAACGGAACCCGGGCGTCAAAACTGATTCAAGTCAAGAGTGCATATTTTCAGATTACACCGAAATTAAAATTTGATTTGATATAATTAAAACAAGGACGGCACATAACATTTTCTTTGCAATATCCTTCTATGTGATTAAAGGGGACTGAACTCAACGTTTCCTTCTTGTTTTGAATAAATTGAACTAAATTTTGGTTAATCTGAGTGATCTGAAAGTATGCACTTTTGGCCTGAGTCAGTTTTGGGGTCCAGATTCAACATTTGATTCTAGATGTTTTCTCTCCTGACTCAACTTCCGTACAAGGATCAGAATGGTATCACACCTCCCTATTGCACTATGTCTGGAGTAGCCATAACATCTTCCTGACACTAGTCGTAGGGACTGGGCAATTTTTATCTATGCCCACTTATGATAGCCTGAATTTGTGTCGCATTTGCCCTCAGGGGACAAGGGGGCGAAGAAATCTTAGCGACATAATAATAGAATAATGAGAGAATACAACGTAACCAGTTGATTGAATAAAGAGCTTCTACGAATCGTTTTGACAAGCATCCTCATCTTTATTGTGTCAACACAAACTTTTCAGTCAATGAGTGCTTTGGTCTTGTTGTTTGAAATCTTCCACTTGCACTTCGGGTTTCGCCAGGAGGAATAGGCGACGTTCACGTTATTCCATCTTCCCATTTTGTTTCTCCTTTATTCTACTTCAAGTAATGAATCATAATCCACTTCCAGCTTGCTCGGCCCATCAAAACTTCACCGGATCCTTGTTAACCGTCCATTCCGGAAACGCGTCCCCAACTATGTCCGCTGCCTGCCTCTGACAAAGTTAGGTGAGGGGTTGGATTTTCCCGGTTTATGATCAGTTGTTTGTTTCCTTGACTAGCTGCCAACAAGGGCTGAAGAGCTCAATTTGGTCTGCTATTCACCCGTATCTGTGGGCGAAGTGGATTCTTGCCTTCCCCAAGGAATTTAGTACAAATCGAACCCAAATTGTTTCAGCCGGAGTCGGAACTGTTCACTGGTCCCATTTTTATGCTGTTAACTATTAGGCCACCCAAACCCACGTAGTCTTTGGTATATTTTCAAGAAAGAGCTTTAAAGGAACTGAAACTATGTGATAAATCTTTGTTGTTATTCCATGAATCATTTGAACAAGCATCCGAGTCTTTTATATCAGTAAAATTGTGAAACCAGTTATTTCGTAAAATCCCCAGGGATTCTTTGTAATTCTCGATGGCTGTGTTTCAAACTAAGCTGTACGTAATAGAAAGTAAATACAGCAGCAGATAATTGCTAAGTTAAGTTTCAAAAAATCCCCAGTGGTTTAGCGAAATCACTAGTTTCAAAATCCTACTGTAACATTCCCCCCCCACACACACATGCATTCTATAAACGTTAATTTCAATCACCTGTACGCCCACCTGTCCAGTTGTCAGCTCTTTTGACTGACAAATTACCTTTTTGTAATTTAGCAGTCTTTCAATTTTGCCAAAAGTATTTTCGGGGGCGCCCATCGGTTGAGTAACGTCAAAGGAAATGCCACCAAAATGTCACCCCTGAACTCCAGTCAGCCGGACTACAGCGTGGTAGGTCCCGGGTCACGTGACTCGAATAATTTCTCATCCTTCAACCCCTTTCCACCCCTTACGACTCGGCCACTTTCTTTTTAAACCAGGACTAATTAACAGATTTTTTTTTGTTCAAGTTTTGTTTCGAACGAGGGCTCATTTCCTAAGGCATGGTTCTTGTGAATGTTTTCGCTTAAAGAGAGAGAGAGAGAGAAAGAGAAAGAGAGAGAAAGAGGGAGAGAGAGAGAGAGAGAGAGAAAGAGAGAGAGAGAAAGAGAGAGAGAGGGGGGAGAGAAACAATTTATAACTACAGATGTAGTTTGATGGTTGAGGTTAATGTAGTATATTCAGCAAAATAACGTACCCCCCCTCTTCATTTTATTAAGAAGGGTAGGGTCAGAGAGACGCTCTGATGTCTGTGACAATAGCTGAGAAATCTGGACTATTTCTGGACCAGTGTTGCCTATTTAGATGCCTTTTTTCAGTCTTTTGAATTGGGAACTCACTTTAAATTCGAAAAATTAAATAAACAACAAAAAACAACAACATCTGAGCCAGAAACACTGGACTCCGTAATTCGAGAAGAAAATACTCCCTAACTCACCAAAATTAGCTACAATGAACGTACAAGTACCCAAAAATTGAATAAAAAAAAAAGATCGAAATTGCCGACACAGTTCAGGACTAACCATCCTTAAATGGGGCCTCGGTATTGGCTGGTTATACGGTCTCTTCCATTTTCAAAAAGATGATCATGTGTCAGTCTGTCATTATCGGGTGGCGAATAATTATACCAACACGAGCAAAACAAAACCCCATGTAATTGATTGTAGAGAGAAAGAAGGAAAAAAAGAAAAAATAACAAGCTCGTAACAAGGGAGCTTCGAAGAAAGACAAACTTATTTTCTTATCTTCTTACAGTGGAACATAATCTCCTACCAAACAAACATAATCCCATCTCAAAGCAGCCTATCCTTTGCAAACTTGATTCTTTCAAGACTTATGTAATAAGGTGATTGATGCCTGGATTTCAAAGAGGATATTAAAAAAAGCTAAAAACGCGGCAATTTCTTGTGTGGTTGAAGGGAATCATTCTCCTATTTAATAAAATATTGTCCATAATTTCAAGGACTAAAAACACAACGGAATACATTTGTCCAATTAGACATTTATCCCGAGAGAGATGAAAAATACGGAATTAGCAGATCACTTTGCCTGTTCAATTATGTAACGCAAACTAATTTCTTACTGAGTTTTTATGCTTTCGTGTCATCTCGTCTCCTATTGTAAAAGCTGGGAAATCCTCATTTACTTTATTTGTCGTGATACATGCGTCTAGGTAGTCTTTTAAAAGAGATCTACGGGACACATATATTCTACCAGTCATACATACCTAGGAGGTTAAAAAGAAAAAGCAAATATAAAAAGAAATTGTCCCCGTCTTAAAAAACCATGACATTATCAACTTTCGCCAAAACACTGTCCCTCGTCGTGTTTGTTTTATTTCTTCTTGATGGTTAGAAAGAAATTCACGGCACACATCATCATTATTTACAGTGGATATCACAACACAAGAAAGTGATTTCTTTCAGCAGCAAGCATCAGTATTGTTGAGGTCGTTATTATCACTTTTCCTTGACGTTGATCGATATATATATATATATATATATATATATATATATATATATATATAAACTCCAAAAAGCAATGAACTAACCGTGCCCGATAGAAATGTGCCAGTTTATCAATTTCCAGACGAAATTTTCTTGTCAGATACGCAATAAATGCACGATCCCTAAATAAAATGGCTCTTCTTGTCTGAATTTTGTTACGGTGTATTGATCATTGTAAGTTGCGTCTGGGAACCTTTGATGAAAAAGAGCTATTTGTGACTATGACCCCGTAAAAGTAAAAGAATCACCTGATCAAAGGGATGCAACTCTGAACGTGGTATCAAAACATGGAGCCAGGGATAAAGGAATTTATTTTTTTTTAAAAATCGGATGTTATATGTCAGGTAGAATATGAGCATGCATTTCAGGAAGTAATTCCACATTCCAGACCAAAGAACACACGAGAAATACCGGAATGTACACGTTTTCAATATCTGAACGCTCAGCTGTTACGTTTAGGAGAAGCTATTCAGTTCGTGTGGGATTGTCCTCGAAACATCAAACCTATCGTTTCGAGAAGAAACCATCTTAGAAGTTAATGGCGGAAGAATGAGGAATTGGACACAGTTGCAAAGATGAAAAGGCGGGAAAATGAGTTAATAAGCCAGTGATGAGTGGGAAGCAAGCAAAGAAAGGTGAACAGGGTATGATGCGGTTACAGGAGCAGTTAAACGGGTATATTTGACGGGTAGGTACAGGAGATACTACAAGTAATAGAAGGCTGGATGTATCTTCATCTTTCTTCATTCCTTCCTTTTTCGTTCTTTCTTTCTTTCTTTCTTTCTTTCTTTCTTTCTTTCTTTCTTTCTTTCTTTCTTTCCTTGTTCATTTGCCCCTTTCTTTTTTCTTTGTTTCTTTCCTTCATTCTACCCTTTCTTTTTTTCTTTTTCTCTTTTTTCTTTTTATCCTTTCGCTTCTTTCTTCCTTTTCTTCTTTTCTTTCCTTTCTTCCTTTAATTTTTCTTTTTACTATCTATCTTTTATTCTTTCTTCCTCCTTTTCTCTCTTCCTTGCCCTTTTCTTCCCATTCTTTGTGACTTTCTTTTTGTTTGTTTGTTCGATTGTTTCTTTCTTTCTTCTTCACTCTACCTCCCTCCCTTCCTTACTTCTTTCTTTCCCTCTTTCTTTTACCCTTCCCTCCTTACTTCCTCACTATTGCTATAACTCCTATCCAATGTTCCTGTTATTTATGCTTTCTTACTCTTTTTCTTTTTGTGTTTTCTTTCTTTTTCCAACTTTCTCCCTCTCTTTCCTTCTTGCTTTCCTGCCTTCTTCTTTCTTTTTCTCTTTCCTTCCCACTTTCTTCTTTCTTCCTTTCCCTCTTTCCTTCTTGCTTTCTTTTTTCTCTCTTTCTCTCTTTCCTTCTTGCTTTCTTTTTTATTTATTTCTCTCTCTCCTTCTTGCTTTCTCCCCCTCATCTTTTCTTTCTTTCCTTCTTTCTTTCTTTCTTTCTTTCTTCTTCGGTCCGTCTGATTTATTCCTTCCTTTCCTGCCTTTTGTTATTTTGATTTTTTTTTATGGGAGTGTTTCACTAATGGTGGGTGCCGTGGCATTCATTAACTCCAGCAAACAAGCTGCAGATATTTTCGCTTCAAGAATTTCTCGGCAAACCGCGTGTCAACTCGTGAGGCTGCCAACACCCACATCTCTGCTCTCCCAACGTGCCGGACTTTTATATGGCCGACCCCGCTGCTGGCTCTTCACTCTTTAAGATTACACTCCCTGTTCATTTGGTGCTAAGCACGTATGCACACACGCACACGCTCACTAATAGACGTATACACTCGCATACATTCAACTAAATACGCACACTTACATATATATCTACACGAACAAGCCAATGTTCACACATGGACATGCTAACGCACACATGTGCTAAGGTCGGATACCAGTAAGTACAAAGGTACACACACACACACAGGTTACTTTGCTATGTCCTTTTCCTCTCCAAGCAACATGTGACAGGCTGTACTTGGTTACATGATACCAACAGCAGAGAGTAATCCCTGGTCTAACCCGAATCGGAGTAGTGAATTCGATTCTTTCCAAGCAGTGAATCGATCTGAAACTACCTCAGCCGGAGTTCGAACTCGGTTTCTGGATTCCATTTTATGTGTCGATATACACGATCACAAATATGCAGATACAAACGTACAAGTATTCCCAAAAGATAGAAATTGATCATCTTGGGCTCAAGTTAGCCTTATAGACAGATTTGCAGCCCCTGGAGAGCAGCCACTTGGTAGGTTATTACAAACATTGTAGTAAGCAAGCAAGCAAACAAAGAATCGTGTACATACACACACACCACACGCACACACAGAGAGACACGCACACACAGAGAGACACGCACACACAGAGAGACACGCACACACACACACACACACACACATATATATATATATCACACAGATCTCTAAATCATAAACCTCCTACTAACAATAACCTCACATCCACATCTACTCCCCCCAGATACATCCAGCATTGGGAACTTCAAAGTCACTCAGACCCATAGCAAACTCCACCTTAGTCAGTCATCTCACTAGTGCAAATCAGAGCCAACATATTTTTGATGATTAGTAAGGTCAAAACCTATGTAGTTCCTTAACCTCATCACCCCTCCATTTACACAATCCCTAACATACCCACACAATCTTACACCACATGACTTCCCTCCTACTCTGACACCTTAAGTCCTCTGCAAGACCCACTGCTGCTGCTAAACCATAGACTTCATCACTGGCTGGACTTTCTCTCACACAACAGGATGCCCCCAGCAGATGGGATACCGTTTTCTTCTCACAAAACAAAGCTCTTGTTGGCTGACTCATGTTCTACATCAAACATATAACCTCTAAAAGTACACACACAAACAACACACACAACTGAAGATGGGAATACCTCCTGAAACATGTCTAGATCATTAATAAAAACATTTACAGATAAATAAACTTAACTTCCATACACTTTACTCCCGAGTCCGTCTCACTCTCTATAGTTCATATTATATATATATATATATATATATATATATATATATATATATATATATATATATATACTGATAGTCCCCGACTAGTGGTAGGGGGGTTAGGGACTGAAAACGAGACCGTAAGTTGAAAAATTGTAAGTCGGATGCACTTTTAAATGTATCCAATAAAATCATAAACTTAAGTTCTCATTTTTGAATACTTTCATTCGTAAAATAAGGTTGAAATAATCACTGAATTACGACAATTGTTTTATTAATGAAAGAAAAACATAATTTGGAGTATGTAATTAAATGAAATTAGTCAATTATCGTTCATATAATGGCCCAAACAAATCACTAATCGCTGTCAGAGGAAACGAGGATTTCCACAGCGTCATCAACATCTACCTCACAAGTACAAAAATTGTAGTCCCCAACCATCGGGCCGCGCTGGGCCGGAAAGCATGCGTTACTAGGCGACGAGGAAGCGATATGATTTGACAATATTTATTGGTAAAAAACAAACAATTCAATTTCCTAAGAACAGGATATTAAATTTGTTAGATGAACCTTTTCCGTGCATTGTATTGTGGCAATTGTAGTTGAACGCCCATTTAAGCGGTAGTTTTATTACGAGCGCAAAAAGAAAGCATAGAAAAACTTCCGATATTTATTAAATAAGTTTTGAAAATTTAACTAAAATCAAATAAATTATTGATATTTTGTAGTTTAAACCAGCGGGTTAAAAACAAGTACCACGGGAAAAAAGGGGAGGGAACCATCTATTGTGTGTATTGTACACTTATAAGTGACTTATAGTTTCCATATATTCCGGTTGCGATTAACAACCCCCCTTCTTCGGTCGGTCCGCAAGAATAGTGTCAATATTAAACCAGTGAAAAAAAAAGGTTGGGCCCTTGTACTTAAAAACTAGATGCCAATTGTTCAGGCAGCAGAAGAAGGCGTCAGAGTCTATTTTTTTTCCGATGACGCACTCAGCAATCATGGCAGATTCGATGTAATGTTTTGACAGAAATATGAGGAATAATTGAAAACAGTCGAAGGCCGGCTTTAAGTACGCAAAATTATTTTCTCTTTTTATAAAGACTAACTTTGTTATTTTCTTGCAATTAAAACCAAAACTAACTCTTCGAAAAAGATATTTAATTACTCCAATTAGATCTTTTAAAAGTGCACGGAGGTACCTATACTATTTCCTTCAAAAAGTTTGAGCACCCTGGCCCGTGTGTTGTTTTTTTTTTTTTTTTTTTTCGAGTCGTCTTATAACAATGTAGTACTATTACAGTGAGCTGTTAATTACTGTTATTTGTGATTCCAATGAGAAGAAAAAGATCTTCGGTCGAGGACTATCTGTATGTGAATGGGTGTATTTGTTATCGTTCCGCACCTTATAATAGAATAGATGATTACTCATCTTCCGTTGGAAAGGAGAAAACCTCCCAAAGCAGAAGGTAAGTAATAATCTATTCTTCTATAAGGGGGACACCAAGTTCAGTGTTGCAAGTTTCAGTCAATAATAACATTGCAGGCAACGGTTTAAGGCAATAAGAATCAGATAGAATAGTTAGGATAGTAGTTAGATTAGACCAAATATTCACACTATAGGTAATCTAGGTTTATCCACCAACATCGAAAAGTTCGGATTAGGAGATTGAAGAGTTTCACGGCGACATCAGTGAGAAGACAAATTACAACATACCTACGGAAATTTTCATGCTAAGGTAGGAAAAAGAAAGGTTGGGGAATCTAGTGAAGGGGAATATGGAATACACATTAAAGATAACTAATACATCATTTCAGAAACGAGAAGGTTGTAAGTGAACCTATAAGTAAGTGAACGTTAAAGAGGTTACCGTGATAAGCAAAGTAGTCATAAGAAGTGACCATAGAATGGTAGCGAGCAGAACTATATATAACTGAAAGGAATAGAAAGATTCTTATTAGGAAAAATGGCCTAAAAAAAATAGCCACTGACGATGGAGTTGAACACTGAATCATGTCCGGAAGTCATACTATGAGAATAGATAAAGATTCCATACACACAATACACTTTCATTCCGTCTTGATTTGAATAATATATATATATATATATTTGATGAAATAATGGATTCACTACACAAACACGTTTATGTTTCTGCACTTTGGGCCTCCTCAGACGAATGATTCAATTTATCTGGATCCCTTTCTATAACGTAATTGGGGGTGCGTATTTTCCCCTCTGGGTTGAAATCCCGCCCTTTTATATTCAAACTTCCTTTTTTTCTCGTTTATGATTGTTCCATTCATAGTATCCTAAGTTTTTAATTTGTAGTTTCTCAAGTTTTTGGTTTTGCTAGATGCATTGGATATTTTTCAATTTAAAAAAAAATCTTAGTTTTTGTAATATTCTCTTCGTTATTCTCTTTGCTATGTTATTGGTTTGTGGATTTTAAATGTTATAACAGTTAATTTATCCATGAGTAACGTTTGCGGTTTTCTTTTTTACTATCAATTCTTTTGTATTTGCTCTTTTTTTCTATTTGTTTGTTTATTTATCTCCAGTAAGGGAAGTGAGGCTTTAATCTGTAATCTTGTGACTGGTTGTTGAAAATTATTTTGGTTATATTCGGAGTTTTTCCGACATTTTTATCTGTCGTGTTGGTGATCCATCAGTCATGTTGGATGGGTTTAATTACAGGAGACGTATCATATAATCGTTATCTGTCTACCAGTTTAACAATTTACCTTTACATGGAGTTAGTTGTTTATGTTCAATTCCCTTAACATTTTTAGTGAGCTAGCTTCTATATATTCAAGATTATAATGAAAAGATGTTATTTGTCTTGGAGCATTAAATGGTGCTTATAGTTATTGTGAGAATAATGATAAGGTAATTATAGTGATTGATTTCGTTATTTTGTTGATTGGCTTGCGGTATGTTATATTAAGTTTTCTGATAAAGATATTGAACGATGCCGACACTTGACAGCTTCTTATTTTTTTTTCAATTTAATAAGTCTGTTTTCTTGGTGAAGGTGATAATTTCGAATTTTTCATTCAGACATAGATAGCATGTAGCTTCAATATTCTTGCATGTGTGTGTCTGTTTTAATATATTCCATTTTATTGTGTGTGTGAGATTGCTATCTTTGAGGGCCCATTTATGTGTGGATAGTGATATATTCCTCAAGTATTTTTCATTTGAGAAAGATGACGTATGGTTGACTAATATTTATCTAAATGGCGTTTTCGATATACCTGTATAATATTTCGTTTGTAAGGGTTTCTCAAGGGCTGATATTTCATCTTGATATACAATACTAGATATTAGATATTCGTTCTGCAAAGGGCATCTGTTTCTATTTGTGCAATTGCAGTCTAGTTTGTTTTTATTTTCTTTACTAGAATTATTCCTTATTACTTTGTTGTTATGTTTTTTATGATTTTTCTAAACTGTCCAGCATTGGCTCAAGAGGTTTAGGCATTGAAATATGGATACTAACTTTAAATTTAGAGGGAATCCCAAGCCTGTTCTTAATTATGAAGAATTATATATTGTAATGGCCTGCAAATAACTGTTTGAAGGCTTTTTGGACAAATGTAAGACTTCAACAGTAGTCATATTCTGTCATCCGAAGACAATAAAAAAGGTTTAAAAGTTAGAAGAAAAATTATTCACAAATGAACAGAATGAATTGCTCCATGACAGTGCTAGCTCCAGCACGACTTAACTATGTCCAAGACCTGAGAATAGGGATCTAGAGACTGGTAGCTTCCTCCAAATTCACCTGAAATTTCTTGCATTTTGGACTTCATATCCGTAGTAAGGGGTTCAATAACAGGGAAGCCTTGATCAGTGATTTCACTTAGATTGTGGCCTAAAATGTATTAATAAAGATGACTTATTATCTATAAAGGATTGTTGGAAAAATATATTACTTAAAATGGATCATAGTTTTATTACATATCAACCGTTTCTCGTTGTGTATATCATTGTCTATTTTACTATTAAAAAAATGATATTTCATACTTAACAATCTAATACATACTGATATATGTACGTATGTATAGTGTATCCCATGTATATATGGACAAATGTGTTTACATGCTTTCAAATGCAACACACCCAGTTATCTTTATGTATGTACATGCTTTTACATGTGATGACGCACCTGATAGAGGTGACCGTGACTAGAATAGTAATTTTTGTTAAGGGTTCGGGCAGAATGTCAGTGACTAGCGATTTGGGACGTTGTTGTTGTTTGGGGTTGCGCGCTGGGGATCGAAATAAATAGAGAAAGAAAGAAAGGAAGAAAAAGGGAGAGAGAGAGAGAGAGAGAGAGAGATAGAGAAAGGAGGGGACAAAGAAAGAAAGATATACGATATAATGCTGAAAGAGAAAGAAGGAAAGAGGGTTGAAAAGAAAGAAGAAAGAAAAGAGAAGAAAGATACATGAAGGTATAGAAAAGAAAGGAAGAGGGAAATAAATTGGATATTGACGAAAGAGAAGAATGTGAAGATGAAGAAGGAAGTGATAAAGAAATAAATGTGGAAGAAGACGAGGAAGAAAAAAAAAGACAAAACGCAAGTAAGTAAGAAAGAAACAAAGATATACGACAAAGTTTGGAAAAAAAGGAAAGAAAGAAAAAACAAATTGACAAAGATATACAACGATGACAAACGGAAGGAGGATGAAAGAGAAAGAGGAGGAGGAGGAGAAGAAGAAGGAGAAGAAAACGACGAGAAGAGATGAAAGATAACTACAAGGTATTGAAGGAAATGGAAAGAAAGGGAGAAAACGAAACTGCATCAGATGAAGAGGGAAAGAAAACAAAGGAGAAAAGAAAGAGAAATGCTGCAATGACAAACGCGAAGAAGAAGAAGAAGAAGAAAGAAAGAAAGAAAGAAAGAAAGAAAAAGAATAGGAAACAAAGGGAAACAAGGAATAGAACAAGAAAACGAAAAACAAATGAAGAAGAAAATGGTGAATAACAAAGAATGCAAGGAAAGAAAACCAATAAAGAATAGAAGACTGAATAGAAAAAGAAGGTGAAGATGTGGACGATGAATGAAAAAATGGGAAAAAGAAATAAACAATGGTTTGGTCCCTTTCAAAACACATCGATCTCACACCATAACAGGGACGAATATAAGACCCATATAAGTGTTGAGTCATTTTTCTCGGATAACATTAGTAAGAAGGAGGAGACAAAGAAGAAGAAGAAGAAAAGAAAGAAGAGAAAGAACAACAAAGAAGAAGATGACATTGGAGCCCCCCCCCCCCGACTCTTACCAAAAAAGATTAAAAACAAACAAAAAATAACAACAAAAAAACAAAAACAAAACACGGCACAAGTCCAATGCCGCTGGCATCTGGTCTGTAAGTCAGAGCACGTTCGAAGTCCCACCTTCCTTGTCACCCTCCCCTCGCCCATTGTTGTTGCCCTCGTACATGTAATCCTCTCCCTCCTTGCCCAATCAGCTCTTACCCCTAACCCGTGTTGATGGGTGGACACACGTCTTTCGAAGATCTTGTCGGCATTCGTCGACATTCGTTGAAGGAGTTAGGTTGGTCAGG
>OY735214.1:15269478-15296978 GCA_963457665.1 Thysanoteuthis rhombus
ATTCTCCCAGTGCGGTCCAAGGACCCTTAGTTATTAGCAAGAGCCATGTAAGAGTTCATGAGAGGAAAATAATTTCGAAATAAATGTAGTCTCTAGTAATTTGTAATGGCTTATTTTGTCTATAAACACCTAATCAAAATAAGAACTTTTTACGGATCAGCACATACTTTTTGAGGACATCAAGTGGTCTGCGGGTGCAAAAACATTGAGCCGTCGAAAAGGCATAGCTACGCGATTGGCTATAAATTACTTCGTAAAGTAGAACCGAAAACGAGCTGCCAGTAGACAATTTGGATTGCTTCCAGCAGAGAAAACGATAAGGACGTGACGGGGAAAGAAGGACTATATACAGTTGACTGGAAAACGGAAGCATAACATTATGAAACCAACCAAGTGCTTTATAGCCTGAATATAGGGAAGAGTTGAAGGCTTGGGTTGTAGATAATTGGAGTGCAGGTATTGTCAACAATAGCCATAAGCTGGTGTTGCAAGCTCTATTTTCAAGTTTACATCTGAAATTGAGTGAAACACATCTAAAAAAACCCAGAAACATGTAGATTCTCCGCACACACACACACACACACACACACACACACACACACACACATATATATATATATATATAATGCTCTTCCAACATGGAATTGAGCTCTCTGGTGGATGGGGAATCTATGCGTTAATAAATATATCGCTTGAATTCAGCCTTACTGACCGTTCAATTCCGTGGCACAGAGGGAGGATACTAGCTTCTGGATCTTAAGCTAAGGTTCTGGTCCTACCTCGTGGTACTGGACGGAATAATGGATAGTCAATAGCGACATTGAAGAGTTGTAATACAACGAAACGGCTGTGTGGATGAAACGTACAAAATATTACAAATGTCAAACAAAACTGTCAACATCAACATAGTCAACGTCAACGTAGGTTTCATTAGTTTTCAAGTCAGCCTGGCTGACTATGTACCTATTTATGTATTGAGCATGCAGATCGCATCAATAGAGCTAGAAGACTGAAAATCTAAGCATTTATTCCTTATGTTTAGAAAAACATGTCTCTTGTTTTAGTTTTTTTTAAATCTCCCACCAATAGCATTTTAGAGGGAGGTACAACTTACAAAAAATTTTTCTGATAAATTGGTTCCTTAGTTTGTATCTAGTTGAATTCAAACGTTTTCTTTTGAAAATTCAGACTTTTTCAGTGATCAGAAGGTGAGAGAAGTAACTTAGTAATTAAACAATTAATAATAATGATTGATCTTTTTTTCCAATTGTTTAATTGATCATCTCAACACGGTTTCTATAGAGTGACTTACCAGACTTGCTACCAATTTTATGACTATGTATCTGATAAAGACAGTACTTACTATTACTTATAAGAAAATAATGCCCTCAAAAGGTCAAAAAAGCCTTTTTTCCCTAAATTAAAAATAAAGAACATTTTTTGAATGGATCAAACACGCACATATGGTAAAAGATAAAACCCTTTGCCACCTTTGGTTGCTACGGTTGTTCGATTGGTAACACTGTCATTAATTTATTGGCAGCTTGGAGAGGCCATGAAGATGTTAGCAGTCGTGGAGGCACGCGTTTCCATTTCATGGAAATTCCGATTCGGTTACGTCTGCCAAAAAAAAAAAAAAAAATAAGGAAAAACGGATCTTACTTTTTATGTACGTCATCAGAACAGAACGTTAGCCGATCATTGTAGCGTGAGTGCTCAGGGACGCCAATCTGAAAAATTTATAACTCCTGGCCGGTGCTATCGCTGTAAATACACCATAACGCCAAAGTATGCAAGTATAAAACAATTTTTTCCATTATATTCATGTTCAATATGGGGTTCGTGCGACATTTTAGTGTATCTCATCATATGCAAAAAAGTAGTGAAATTCTTTACAATGCAATTATAAAGTGAATTAGTGCGTAATGCATTTCTATCGTAAAATCGTTTGCAAAGCAAATCATGTACAATACAAATCTATTGCGTTCTACATATTCACTCATTTCATCTTAGTATGGTACTAGGCCAGATGACAGGGAAACGGCTCTAGGAAGATTGTGCAGCTCTATTCTTCTGAGCCAACTGAGGTTCTGCAGAAACGAAGGGTTCTGCGATAGATTCTTATGGGCTTCCACGAGAATTCCTGAAGAAAAAATGCACAACCTTTCGATCCATTTGAGTTTTTTTTCCCATAAAAAGCTATCTTGATGACGTTTGGTACCAAAAGTACCAAGTGAATAGTATCATCAGTAGTCAGTCTATCACAATCGTTATGAATTTCAGTTTTTTCAAAGGTTTAGTTCTGAGTGCTTATATTTTTACAGACGTACATTCAGTTTAAAACATTAATTGTATGAAAGGTATGCAAAGCTTATCAATATTTTCCTCAAAGAAAACGATTCTCGTTTGATGTGTATTATATTAAATGTCGTGGAGACAAAAATAGTTTCTGAAGAATGTTAAAAAAAAAATGCCAGGTTTGGGGGAAGGCCCATGTCCAACGACGGACCTATAGAGGGCGCTTGCAGCTGCTGCTGATAGTGGCTGTATCTTTAGAGACGCACAACTCTTTTTGGGAGGAAGGTTTTTTGTGTTATTTTCAATTTTCTTTTTTTTCTGCGGGAGTTCTATGTTATCACCGCCTGGAAAAGCACAAAGTAACTGTTGTCGGTGAGTTGTCAGAAGTTGGGGAGTCGATAAAGTTATATATGTACATAAAAATAAGCAAGTTCCAAAGAAAGTATTACAATATAAGAAGAAAGACAGGAGATATGCCGACGAGACAATATGTCGGGGTAAGGATAGGCAGGACAATTGTTTTCGTATTTTGTGATGACAGATGCGTAAAACGGGATGTTCATTTTTTTGGTGGGGAAAGGGGTCTTATCAACGTTCTAAGCTTTATACTGGGGTGGGTGTGAGCAAGTAATTAATCAAAACCGAAATATTCTCTGTTTCAACACAGAAACATATTTCAGTATCTTGTAAGATTTTTTTTATCTATTCTTTAAAAAATTATGCTGTTTCTTTTTTTTTCTCCTTTCCATTGTCTGGCGTTTTTTTTTTCTTTCCTTTTGCTTCGTCCTTTTCATTCTTCCTTTCATTATTTCTTTCCTTCTTTTTCTTCCTTAACTTCTTTTTCCTTCTTTCTTCTATTTTTAAATATGCTTTTCTCTTTCTCTCTCGCTTTCCTTCTTCCTCTCTTTCCTTCTTTCTTTTTCTTCCTTGTTACTATTTGCTTCTTGCAGACTAATTTGCTCATTAAGAAAAATGATCACAACTTTTCGGCCGCTGTACCCTCCTGCCTTCCAAGGCTTTTCGTCGAATTTTAGGATGCCAAATTTTGACCTATTCTTTGTCATTTCCGGTGTCTCTTCTGGTGAATTCTTACAACTGCCTACACTTCCTAAATGTCATCCAACAGAGCTTCTGGATTCTTGATCTATGTCTTAGCTTCATGAATTTTCTAGGGAACCAGACAAAACGCATATTTCCTCATATAAACATTTGATATACATTCCAAAATACGATTTAGAGGCGAGGAAGACCTTAGAAGTCAGATTCAGAAACAACTAAGATGAGAAAATTAATCTGAATTAACCAATATAAAATGAATACAACACGATGTCTACTAAATTAAGACAGCATAGTTTTACTTAGTTTGGTACAAGATACATCGAGGGAAAATCAGGAGACACGGGCGTGGTGTTGCGCCAATCCTGTAAGCGATCCTCCCTGCCTTGAGAATCAGAAATCGAAATTCAGGCTTTAACTTGAGTTTGAACAGCGACTCCTGGCACCGATAAAAAAATGCCTAACAATTTACACAGCAAATTAAAGATAATGTTTACTAAGCTTAGTTTGTTCAGGCTCGAGGCCCCAATAGCAGAGCAGCAGGTGAGGCTTGAACTCAACACAGCATTGATAATCTGCAAGTGTAGTTTGTTAACCATTGCTCCACGGTGAGGCGTCTAGAATAGGTATTTACAAAACTTAGTTTAGATTGGAACGTGTGTATGGTTAGATGACCTACAATATTAACAAGTATTCTGCTAGACTAACTTGCTCAGAATCACCCGGCGGTAGATGCCCTGCGCGATTAAGATGCAGTGTTATTAAGTAAGCTTGGCTTTTGTGGCATAAGGTCACAATGACAGAGCACTGACCGAGGATAAAACTTGCTACAGTATCGATGGTCTACAAAATTTGGCTGTTAGCCATTGCTCTATAGTGAAGCGTTCCAAGTACACATTTACAAGACTGATCTAAGACTGGTGAAGGGACTTTGTGCTAATCGAATTTACATCATTATATAGTGTTATTCCAGAACACGTCTCACAACATGGATTCCCAGAGATCACATAAGAAACCGAGGCCGACAGAACACAAGATAGAGAGATGAACTGGACGGATTCAGGGAATACTGGCTCTGCGACGTCCATGATAGAGAATTGTGGCGAATCCTGGGGAAGTTCTATGTCCAACGACGGACATTAAAAGACTGATGATGAAGATGATCATGATTCCAGATTGACTCGCTAAGCCTAGGCCTGGCCCAAGATTCCCTGTGTGGTTAAGATGTCGTGATATTTCCCGAGCTTGAGAAAGTCTGGCACGCGGTCACAACCGTGGAGTACTCAGGGGGGAATCGAAATCATCTCAGTGGCAAATGGTCTGCCATTTTGAAGCATTGTGAACCATCATTAATTTTTTTACTAGTATTTCTTTCATCTTAATGTTATTGCTTTTATTCGCGACTATCAGTTTACGGCATCAAGTTAACATAGTGACTCAGAAATAAAGAATTAACTCTAGGCGAGACTCGATCACGCATCCTTTTTGCTTCGAAAAGCATATTTTGCTGTAACAGCTGCTCTACTGCTTTAGCTACAAGAGCTTTACGGTTGGTAGAAGATCAAATCTAACCATATAATTGTGCTCTCCATTTTCTTCCGATAGCTCAGCGCTATATTTGATGTTATTGTTTTTATAAATAAACCAATAGTATTAGTAGTAGTAGTGGTAATATTGTCTTGCATTTTATTTGATGAAGCTTTGTCAGCCATTATTAATTGTTTTTTTTTACTGGTATTTCTTACATCTTAATTTCAGTTGCTACGCATCGCATCTACTCAGACTATCAGTCTACAACCATTAGTAATTAGCAGAGCGATGTTAAGGTCCACACCCAAATTTTGGCCAGGAAGATTGGATATTAAAACTTGAATCATCATCATCATCATCATCATCATCTGAGCAGCAGCAGCAGCAGCCATTTCAGACCCCCTGCTGGACAAAGGCTTTTCCCATATCCTCCAATGACGATTGTGGGGTCATGTTACTTTTGCGGCTCCAATATTTCCAGTACTTTCTGGTGAGCATAGTCTTGAATTCCTTAGACTGATTGCCTACAGAGGCTACAGAGCTCGGTCTGCTCTGCTACTTCAACTTATGCAGGAGGGAGGGGAGGAGACAGGTTCATGCCTTTCCAAAAGCAGTAGTGCAAAGTGAAGGTTAACAGTCTCGGTCAGAATATCAACTCTGCCCGCCGATTCTATTATCCACCTCGTTGACTGTTGCGTCTCTCTAACCCCCTAATCTCGAATTATATTTTCTTTCACACAACAAAGAAGAGCCCGTGAGATATGAGAGAGAGAGAGGGGGAGGGAGGAGAGATTATATATTAGAGTAAAATTCGAATCATACAAGAGTACATGCGTTGGTTCATCCCCCCCTCTCTCTCTCTCAATTCATGAACTCTCAACATGGTTTTGTGTAATAAAATAATCAGTAAATTTAAAAAGAAAATCCTAACACGATTAGATCTTCATTTCTTTTATTTTGCCTATTTATTTATTTATTTGTTTGTTTGTTTATTTATTTATTTATTCATTTATTTATTTACTTATTTTCATTCGTCTTTTTATTCCCCCAAACAAGAACTCCTCTTGTTCCGCTATCTTCCACCATCTTTTTTTCCCTCTTACCGCGCATGCCCGTTACCTATTTACCCCCAATAAATGCTACGGAATCTAACCCTATCTAAATTAATACCGTAAGTTTTTTTTTTTAGGAACCTGGAGCAACATTAGGATGGCCTCTAGGGAAGAATACTCTTATCTCTTTATTTGATTTTTTTTTCTCTCCCCCTGATTGCGAAGATAAATAAACGGAGATTAAATACACTGCAGAAACAAACCGAGAATTGCGTTTGATAGAAACGAAATAGTTAAAACAATTACGGGACCGACAGTCGTAACGTGGAGGCAGCTGATTGGTCCGATGTACCAGTGCAGCGCAGAACAACGACCAATCGGCTGCTGAATGAGCGTCAAGTGGATACGTCATCGCAGCAAATATCCAAAATAGCAGACATAATAGAAAACATCTTGATATTCTTTTCAACGCCGTGCAATCGGCGACGCCTTTTGCCCCGAATTGCGCCGTAGCGACGCCCATCGCTTGATTTGTTAGGGTTGATAATATTTTTATGGCTCTTTCTTTTATCATTCATCTTGTAGGTTGATGGCTCGTTGCGCCTGCTTTCTGATGTGGTGATGCTGGTTGGGGGTAAATGGTGTGTAAAGCAGGGATATGTGCGTTGCCTTTAAAAGGAGTGACAAGTGATTTTTTATTCGAATTTGATGGCTTTTGATTGGGTTTCTCTCTCCCTCCCTCTTTTTTTCTCACTTTTTGCGCCTTTCTTCCTGTTTCCCACCTCTCTCTTTCTTAGCCGGTTCATATCAATATATCCAGCTCTCTCTCTCTCTCTCTATATATATATATATATATATATATATATATATATATATATATATATGGATCGATAGATAAAGAGGGAGAGAGAAAGAGAGAGAGAGAGAGAGAGAGAGAGAGAGAGAAAGAAAGAAAGAAAGGAAGAAGGGGGTAGGTCAATATGTTTACCATATCGTATGTTGTGCAGCGTGAATATTCCAGTCAACCGATAATGGTCGACTTAGACCGAGATCAACGCATGGCTGTATTTTAATTACATTTCATGTGATATAGATTATATTATGATAAATGAAAATCTTTTGTGTTTGCTCATTGGTTGTACAGTATCACAGATATCCGGAAAGATTCCGGAAAAAAGGTGCGTTTAATTTCATGCCAAAATAGACATCGATATTTTTTAGAAGTTCGTCGATTCAGTTTCAAACTGTCGTTAGATTTTTTACACACTTGGCTCAACGAGTCTGGCTCAACGAATAGCTAGATAACGGTTCAAATCACGCTTGGAAACTCAGTCGAAGAACTGTAGAGGTAGATCAGAAGATGCCAGACCATTGGGAGTTGCATACCAAAGAGCGCTAGATTAGAGATGTCCAACCTGTACCAGAGAAGAGAAGAGCTAAATGATTCATTGATCTAACCATAACGCAAATTAGGTGAAGATGACCATGGTTTCCAGATGTCTCGCTGCACCAGACTAAATTTGTATGATCTTAGGGCCAAATTAAATAGCTCCAACACCCAAATAACAAGAACTTGAGATCCATCACCAGACTAAAGTTGCAGGAAAAATGGATTGAAATACGTATTTTTTATCTATTGTTCATGTATATCTATGCTGTATCATATTTGTGTGTTTTTTTTGTTAATCCATTGATCTTCGGTAAGTCAATTCCCCGGCCTGCTTCAATAGAATTTTGTAATTATTCTTGCTTACGTTCTATTCATAATTCGGTCCAAGGCATAAGTAAAAGTAGCAGAGCAGACCGAGCTCTCTAGCCTCAGTATGCAATCAGTCTAAGGAATCTAAGACTATGCTCACCAGAAAATACTGGAAATATTGGAGCCGGAAAACTAAAATGACCCTACAATCGTCATTGGAGGATATGGGAAAGGCCTTTGTCCAGCAGGGGGTCTGAAATGGCTGCTGCTACTGCTCAGATGATGATGATGATGATGATTTGAGTTTTAATATCCAATCTTTACTTACATCTCCATCCAGAAATGGTGTTGATAAACGTCTTTCTCACTTCTATTTCTTGAGCCTGTGCCAAGTAAGATTAAGACTAGTAAATATATGTTAGGGCTTGATAAGATGCCTTGATTGACTTGTTAGTAGGGAGAGCTTGGAGAGGGGAGCCTTTGACTTGCGTTATTGAGTGTAGTGTAGAGATCGGTTGCCCTAGGAAGATTCATAGGATCGCCACAGAAGCTCTTCACTTGATACCCAGCGGCTCACGGCATCCTGTATACCCAGTTGGTCACCAATGACCAAGCTCAATGTCGCTTAAATTTGGTGATCGGTCAAGAACCGGTGTATCAAGAGAAGTAACCGAAATACTTCGAAACCATAGTTTCGCACGATAAACGGAAAATCATTTTACGTTCACCCCAATCCCGAACATGCATTTTTGGAACGAGCACTGCCCTAGTTCATGCTATAAACTATTTTGTTGCATAAGACCAGATTCTTTTGGTCTTGGGGCCGAATCAAGTACCAAATAATCAAATAACTTGAAAGCTTATTATTAGATTATATTTACAGGAAAAGTGGATCAAAGTGCATATTTTTTTGTATTGTTCAGGTATATTTATGTCGTATCTTATTATTTTGGTGCAAGGGATGGTTATCTTTCCAGAATTTTTCTTCGGTACCAAATCTGGCCAATGCAGGAACAAATAGTCCGAAAACAACTGTAGAAGTGGTGTAGAGAAAAAAAACCTTTTCACGTTTGAGACAATCTTTGTTTTTTTGTTGTTGGAAGTTCAAGAAACAAAGGTCAGTTACTTTCGACAAAAAGTGTATGATAAAAGAAATGATGTATCCGGTGTATTGATCTTTTCTCATCATTTATTTATTATTAGTTAACTAGCATATTCCCGTTCAAAATAACGGGATTGTTTTTGCACGGATCGATACTAAGGAGCCCAAAGCTGTTTTATTGGATAATTCATGCTTTAATCATTCAAATATCCTGATTTTGAATTTTCTTTAAAGTCTCAACTCAACTCAAGCTATTGGCGGAACGTTTTATGTCGTAAGAGTTTATATGGCGTAATCTATGACGCAATAGTTATGTCATTATGGGAAGTTGAATTAACCAATGAGATGCGCTGGCGATTAACAGAGAAATTTGCATATAAGCTCATTAAATGGTTAGATTTTATATCGAGCATGACGTTTAAAGTTCACTACACTATATATTTTGAGTGCGGTTACACAGCCGTGCAGCTCGGGGGAACACTGGTCGTGTTGTCAGCAAGAGGAGTTGGAGGGAGGCTGACATTCATGCTAAACACTATTTTGAGGGATGTTGATAGCTGTGTCATGATGATCCAGGCGATAATGAGAGGCCGGCAATCAAGTACGAATCTGATGATAATTCCCCAGTTGCAGGATGTCTTGAAGAGTGCCGAACCAATTCTGTCTGGCAGAAACGTGCCAAAATGTCATCGGCTATTTTCGGCAGCGATGACAAATGCTTATCTGTTAAGTCATCAAGTTGAACAAGATTCATTCTGGGCCGAGAGACTTAAAAAAAAGAAATTAACATCTAACATATGTTCTCTTCTCCTCCTTCATTCTGATGTTGACGTATCTCGTTATTTATTGGTTCTGGCTTGTGACCCAACAACACTAAAACAACGGTTCTCATTCGGTTGCTCAAGTTAACCCCTTCAAGACTTGATGCATGTAACACTGCTTTGGCATTTAACACGAGAAAACTCCTAAAATAAAGCTAAAAACATCTAGAAAAATTATCCAGAATCTAGATGTTATGAATAAACCCGTCAGTACGAGGCAACCAAAAGATTAAAAAATTCCTTTTTCTAAAATTCAAAAATGACATTTTTAGAAGGGGCCTAGTGGAGTACTAATGCTATTTTTGTTTTTAGTCTGAAAACAAAAAGTTATGACCAGGAGTGCTGGAACACACGGACACATAAACAAGCACACAAAGATATAAATACATAAACACATGCACGTATAAAATGAGGATAGAACCCTTCGCTATCTTCTCTGGCTGTAGTTGTTAAATAATAATAGAAACTCCTGTAATGAAGACAGCCTAACATGATTTCATATATAAAACTATTAAAATGTGTATGTTTTTTTTTCATCAAGTTTAGATTAACCCTAGGCTGTGAAACGTTTTTTTTAACATCAACATCTATCACTTCCTCTTCATCCTCGTCGCTGCTTTGTTGATATACCTCGCTATTCATTGGTTCTGACCTATGACCAACCAAAGCTAAAACAACGGTTCCAGTCTGCTCTCTCAAGATAACCTCTTCAAGAGTAACCTATGATATAATACTAAAACCCTGTAATGAATACACTAAAAGACGCTTCCATTCATAAAACTATAAGAATACAATATAGTGAAAGATTTACGGATCCTTTCAATGCATTTGTAAATAAATAAATAAACAAGGAAGACTACGCTATGATAACATTTAATATTCTTAACATCAAACGCACGCTCGTCTCTTCTTTGCTCAGATATTGATATACAAATTTAGATATTGGTTCTGACTTAGCGACCCAGCCATGCTCGCTCAGTTGCTCATGTTAATCCTTTCAGAGCTAACCTATGATATAACATTAACAGGAGACCATGCAATGAAGTTATCAGAAACAATATACATATATATATGTAAATATGTTGATGAAATTGACGATTGGAAGGTACAAAAGAGAAATACAAACACCTCCCCATCCCGCTCTTACTTAAACAACTTACAACGCAGGAATATCCCCATTTTTTCCTCAACCTCAAGCAAATAAACAGCAAAGGATTTCCTCTGCACCGTTGCAAGTTTTCTCTGAAATTGATGACTGACGCCAGTCGAAATGCACCGAAACACGCCAACGTGATAATAAAAAAAAATTGGTGATGTAACACCTGCTTTCTCTCAAGTTTTTTTTTCCTTTGTACCTCATCAACATTCTATCGGACCACTTCACATTCACAAAACAAACACACACACACACACACACACACACACACACACACATATATATATATATATATATATATATATATATATATATATATATATATATATAAATAACTATTAAAATGTAAAAGTTGTGTCATCAAGTTTAACTAGATTAACCCTGGGCAGTGAGCCTTTACTTTAACATCTAACACATGTTGTGGTTGTTCTTCGTTTCTTTCTTCTTCTTCGCTAGAATGTTGAGATACCGCGCTATTTATTGTTTCTGACTTGCGACTCAACAACGCTTTCTCAAGTTAACCCTTTCAAGATTAACCCATAGTATGATATCAACAGAGGGTCGCGTAATGAAGACGCTCAGGGAAGATTAAACTGTCAGGTTATATCTACTTATGGTGAACACTCTCATTGAAGCTTTCATAGCAAGGGAGTACTTCGAAGTGGACTATGGCGTCATTGCCCTTACTTGAGCCATCTTTTCGTTAATAACAGTAGGACTCGCCGTCACAGCCAATAATTGAACCATAACGTCAAAATTTAAAGTTATGTGAAAAGAATTCTTTCGAATTATAAATATGGTCAGAATAAATTCTCTCTAGATATCATTGGAAACATCTAAAATAGGGTAAAAAAACATCTAGAAACATCTAGTTTCTGGAAAATCCAGGTGTTATTTTTAAACTCGTCAGTATAAGCCCCCCCCCCCCCAAAGGCCCCAAAAGTTTTTTTTTCCCGAAAATTGAAAAAACCCAACCTTTTTAGAGGGATGTCTCGCAGAGTACCGATGCCAAATTCCAAGCCCGAGGACAAAACAATATTGCCAGGAGCGCTGGAATAAACACATAAACATACACACACATAAAAAGGGATCGAACCTTTCGCCACCTTTGGAGGCTGTGGTTGTTCAAAACTTATAACGATACGACTTTTAACGAAACAACGTTAAGTGACTTCTACCTCTATTCCCACGGGAGATGAATACAACTTTTGCATTGTACATGTAATAAATAATTAAATTCGTTGTTATATGAGACTTGTTAGTTTAGCGCAGTTAGTAAGACAGAGTTCCGATTCTCGTGGTCGTGATTTTGTAATCACTGTAGAGAAATGATAATATCATATATCGGTTCAATTCAACGTGAAGTGATAGACAAACAGTGAAGAGTTAACCCCCTTAAATTTTGTGAGGGTTGTTCTTGTTACGGGACAAGAAAAACTAATTTCGTTTGGATGTGTATTTTGTTTTGCTTACATACATACATTTATACTAAAATTTATCAGAGTGAGAAGACCGCTTCGAACTAACGAAACATCAAATTAAATAAAGAAATCTCATTTGTGCCATATCTTATAGCCTTTCCAAACTGGCTTTCAAGAAGATGAATACTCGTTTTGTTTAAATCTTTAAATCAATTTAAATAAAGATGTAAATCAAGTTGATTAAATCGAATGTTCAAGAAGGGGTATCTATTTTTTTAAATGTCTGTTTTATCAATTACAGCGTGCTGTAAATAGTATTAGTTTTTTAATGAATAAACTATGATATTTTTCGAATGGTTTAGTTTGTTATTTAAACCATTTGGGTAGAGGATTTCGAGGTGTAAGGCGTGATAGGCAGTAATATGTACTTATTATGTTACCAAACATCATTATTTATTCTTTTATCTACCCCGAAGATATCAGAAAGCTGAAACCAGTAAGGATATAGAAAATAAAATCTTTCTCACTTTTCTTTCTCTTCATGATTGTCAGAGACAAAAAACATTGGATCAGATAGCCATTTTAAAATGGATTTATAAAAATGAAGAAAATGGTGTCGTGGTCTTCAACCTTCCAAACTAAATTGAAACATTGAAATAGGTCTGTTTAATCACTTAGTAGAACTTGTGACCAACGTCTTTCGGCAAACATGTTGTGATGGAGGTGAGCAATTAAAAAAGGCTGGAAACACGGGTGATAACTGTATAAGATATTATCGTGCATTTTGTTGGTCAGTGATCACTAAAATGAATGATTTTTCAAAGAACAAGTGTTAATGCTACTGGGCAGAAACAATGGTATCAGTTTAGCATAAACCCATATTTTTAGATTGAGACCCCACAAAAAAACCCATCCCGGGGGAGAATTTAAAAGGAAAAACTTTTTTCGGAGCATGATAGGGAGTAAGTGTTTTAATTTTCAGCCCTCTGGCTCCATCAGTGCGGTTCACACGCGTGGAACATACATACGTAGACAGCCAGTCAGTCAGCCCGCCAGCCAGCCTGCCAGCCAGCCTGCCAGCCAGCCAGCCAGACCAACTTAGAAAATGAAAAAAAACTTCGCTGACAGTTCCGGTGACATTTTCTGTTGGCGATTCCTGTGAGGGAAGACCGTCCTCAAGTAGCAAATTCGATGCAGCAAACGATTACGGAGCTGCGACGGGAAGTTCTTCTACATGCAGTATTTATTCCAGACCTGTCAGCTTGTTTTGCCTCGTACATAATTCCTTGTCTGGTCAAGGATCGAACAGTTTTGAAATAACGACAGAATGCTCGAAGAACTCATCGAATCAAAATCAGAATCGTTTTCTTCTGATAGAATGCACACTTCTGTTCAAAGGTGAAGTAAGGTGATAGAACAAAACCAGGTGAAAAAATCCTGATGATTGAATAATGATGCTATACGTTTTTGACGAAAAGGCCGCAAACTTTTGCATCGATTTCAGATGATGAAGTGTACAATTTAGCAAAAACGTTGTTTCATACCATAGACAGCTGTAAGAAAAATGCCTCTACCGATGCCATTGTCACTGAAACTGAATGAATATATACCGATAATGCAGGGGAGGCAACAGTAGAAAAATCCTCAACCAATTCCACAATTTAATAACTTCTCCATTACCTTATGGACCAACTTCCAGAAAATTTCATTGAAATCCATTGAAAACCTTATGAGATATTGTGTGGGCATATAGCCACAACGCATGGAAGGTAACTGTAAAAAGTTCCAGATCCACCCCAAAATTTAATCACTTCTTCTTTAACTTATGGGCCACCCTACTTAAAGATTACATTGAAATTAATTTTGAACTTTTGGAGATATCATGTGGACAAGCTGACAGACAGACAGACAGATAGATTAACAGACGGGAGGTAGAGAGACACACATTAGTGGATACATGCATCTCCTTTGACTTCGTTACCAGGTGTAAATATATGATTTTAAGAAAAAAATGCAGAAAAATTTCACCTCTATCCCAGGATTATTTCTGGTTATGTCCATATGCATATGATAATTAGCATTGTGCAGATGTCTCCTGTCATGCTAAGGAACGCAACTGACGTAGTAAAATAGAACTTCATTCCTGTTCTAATGACGTAATAAAATTAATGAATTCAAAGAACAATACAATTATAAAAAGTAATAAAATCAAATAAACAAAAAAAAAATTATTAGAAATCCGTTTGTGGTCAACGGATCGCTCTTCTACAAGCTCTTTGCAATGCAAATCTCAATTATCCGCGAAAATATTTATTTATCAAATATTCATTTATCAAATAAAAATGCCTCTACAGGCATCTCCGCATACAATTTACATTAAAAATACGTATTCAGTATTAAAATACGCATTAATTCAAGAGATAAATTTACAAGCTTATCAGTACGTATATAAAATTGCAATGTGTGTCCATGTATTTCATACACGCCGCCATTTTGAACGGCACGAGTGAACTAATAAATATTATAAATAGCATGTACAATTTCAGTGACGCCTTTACATTTTGACACATAACATACTGAAGATATAAGCAGTTAATAAGAGTATGTACGCCTGTCAGTTCTTTTGTCGATGGTGTGGGGTCTACCAAATCAAATTCCGGATGCCTGAGACGGAATATCGGACAATAAAAGCTTCCCATCGGATTTCCCTGATGAAGAATAAAACGCTCGTAAAACGTCGGAGACACGACAGAAAAAGCTGTCTTCGTTAGCCAAAGAATCTCCATTACGAATTTCGTCCGGGGGGAAGGAAACCCTGTTTATTGGGATGACACGACTTAATCAGCCAGTAGATGGGACCAGGGGTAGTTTTCGAATCTGCGGAAGTGCTAGTTAAAGGTGCTGGGGCCCCTTGGCATGAGTGATCTATGTCTTACCTTAGCAAGTTTTGACTTGAGGTACGATGCCAGGGTCGAGGGGGGGATGCGTAGGGGAGGAGGGTAACTGACAGTAGTTACCCCGAAAATAAAAAATAAAAATAAAGATATATTGGAACATCTGCGTTGTTGTCATTTTATGACATTTTACGTCTCCATTCCTGTCTAAGCTTAATATTTTTTACTTATTTCTACTTTGCATTCATCCTCTAGGGAAAGGCATGAATTCACTTCTCCCTGCGCTCCGTCTCCTGTTCTAGGCAAGGTTTAAAAAAAATCACGTCACTAGCATGCCTCGATCGTTGAGGAAGAAGAGAGAGTAGCACAATAGAGCTCTTGGGAAAATAAACCATTTACTCTCAACTACTTTACCCGTCCAAGCAGTTACAAAAAAAAAAAGGCTTTTATTTCCACAAGCCAATGAGAATAAGGATATTTGTGTTTCTGTTCTTCTCAGTGTGGAATTGCAATGTAGCTTAGCGGTTATTAGCGCGGAAAACGAAAGCAAGAACAGAAAGACTCGCCATCACAGTCAATAAGTGAACAACCGTAGTGTCCAAGTCATGTAAATGAATTCCCTTAAAGAATAAATATAGTCAGAAGAAATTCTATTTATGATATCATTGGCTTTTTCCACTGGAAATAAAAAGAGTAAAAAAAAATAATCTGGAAAATCTCGATGTTATGTAAAAAAACCCATCTGAATAAGACCCCAAAAAAGTGAAAAAAACAACCATGACAATTTATATCTGTAGACAAAACGACATGGCCAGGAGCATTGGAACTCACAAACACATGAACAAACTTGCAAACACACAAACACACGCACGACTTAAAAAAAAAAAATATATAACCCTTTGCCATCTTCGGGGGCTACGCTTGTTCAGTTGCATATTTACTTAGTATGATGGATATTAGGCTAGCTAACCACAACTACTGCCGTGAGTTCGGTTACTACAGGGGTTTCCTAGCATATTGGCATTACGCTACATCAAAATAAGCTTAGTAAATATCAGCTCAGCTTCGGATAACGTAGTATAAAGATTAGTGAACTTGCTCAGCAGGTAATTATTACAATAAAGAGAGAGAGAGAGAAAAAAAAGACTGTACTGGAGTAGTAGTGGTAGTAGTGGAGGTAGTATTAGTAGTAACAGTTGCTGTTGAGTAATTGTTAGTAAACTAGTCTTACGGACTATTACGTGTATTGGCTCGATCATTAGTAGCCACTCTATTTCAGATGTCTTTTGTTGCACAAGACCAAACTTCGTATGGTCTTGAGACTAAACTAAGAAGTTTTCGTTCTACATTAATATAATTAAAAAACCAAATAACTCAAAATCTATTGTTAGACTAGGCTTAAAAAAAAACGAATTAAAATACATATAAAAAAAAATCTTTTATTCATGTATATCTTATTCATGTCGTATCATACCATTCGTGTGAAATGCTAAATTTTTGCTTCCGGACTAAATCTTTATTTTCAGAGCCAAATAGTTCTGTTCAGTACCGGATTAGGCCAATTTTGATCCTGAAAAGTACCTAATAGCAACCTTGCCCCACACATGGTTTCCCATGACATAGCGGGAATGCCAGACGCTGTCCGATCTTGGAGCCTCTCTATATATCGGATTTCCTCTTGTATGTAGACATTCCAGATTGAGTCAGGTATGCCGATAGGAAATACACTTGTAATCCAGCCACGTCTCCACCGATAGTGACTTTGTCGAACGTTGCTTAACTCGAGAGACCAAACGGGAACCACGGTTCCAGCGTTGTTGGGTCATGAATTCCGAACAAATATCCAGGTTTACTAACTTTTGCTTTGTGCCGTACAAAACTCGATAGAGGAAAACTTGGGGAAGATGACTCTGCTGGACAAATCATTCGAGTGGGTCCTGCCTGCTTGCCTGCCTGCCTTTAAAATCTGTATTCCGAATCCTTGCTTTTTTTACCTTGGTTCTAACACCGATCACTAATACTACACCAGCTGGAGTACATATCGATTTGATTTAGTGAAGCTTTGATTAACCCCTTCGGGACATATATATCCTGAGGTTCCTATGACTGAGATACATGTGTTACCTATATTTTTTAGAAGTCTATTGGGACGTATGTGTCACGAAAAATAGAGATATTGAAATTATCCCGGTTTTTATAATCAAAGACAATGACGTTATCATAGGATAAAACTCGCGAAGAAATTGGTTCGCGTCACATGATTGAATGAGAAAGACGTGTCGGTAAAGCAATCCGTCGATTCCCTGTTTTTCATCTACCCCTGGATAAAAGTCTAATGGGACAAATATATCGCATAAATATCGCTAATTTGCGTCTCCAGCCCCTTTAAATCTCAATTTTTACTCATGCTTACACTTTGGATTCATGCCCAAGGGAAAGTTATGAATCCGCTTCTCCCTGCATTCTTTCCCGTGTCCGAGATAAGACACCAAAAAATCATGTTCTTTGAAATATGCAAATTTTGATTCAGTAAAAGATTAGTTTTTTTTAACCTTCACATAAAATTCAAATGATTTTCGGCTTTTTTCATACCCTTTCAAAAATCCAATCGATAAGCATCTTGATTGGTCAGTCTTAAAAAGGATAAGCCAATGGTGAGGAACGAACTCACAAGCAATTTCTGACAGAACAAAAGCACCTACCATCGCTCTACAATAGGGATGATGTATTATCTGTAATATGATTCTAATTTGCATCTATTTGAGCGTTACAGTTTCTTCCCAATTTTAAAATACTTGGCGTTTGCCGCTCACGTGTTATCAAATAACACTCGAAATAAACGAACATTGCAACATTTCAGAATTGTTCCATTTGAAATTGACACTTTAATGAAGATAAAAAGCGAAACATGTCGGTGGAATTTGAGTCAAATACAACTATTTTCGTTGTTGTCAACTTGATACATACTACCGGATATATATATATATATATATATATATATATATATATATATATATATATATGGGATCTTTTAACACATACTCACACAGCACACACCACTGAAGATGGGAAGAATCCCGAAACATGTCTGGACAATTTACATCTAAGGATTAATAAACCTTACCTCTAAACACCTTACTCCTGAGTCTGTCTCACTCTCTACAGTACACATTATATATATATATATTATATTGAAATGCTATTTGAAATGATCGCTCTTTATTACACAGCAATTGTATCATTTGGCCTAAACATCATGAATAGAATAGTCGATTGGAGAAAATGGGACTGCTGCTAGAATCGAACCTGCGATTGATAGGGTAGCTGCTTCAACATAGCATTGCTCTTACCATTGTGCAAAACAACCACCAGTAATGCAAAGGCCCCAAATAACTGTTTCAACACAAAATTCTCACTTTGTTTACTCATGGCCTATATCTGGTTTATTTGTTTCTTTCAACGCAGACAATTATGTTATCAACAAATGAATATATGATCTGACAGAATGAATCGTATTATGTTATATCAAAACTCCAAGAAAATGGGGTTGCCGTAGCAATCGAACCTGCGACTGATATGATAGCCACTTCAACAGAGCGTTTCGACTCCCGCAGATGCACCATTTTCTATAAGTACGGACAACGCTACATTCTTTGGTAAGACCAACACTATAAACGATTTCTCGTAAATTTTCCAGAGGGGTACTTTCTTCAATGTTTCATGTTTAAAACTATACAACGAAAAAAAAAAAAGAAAAAAAGAAAAAGATGAATTCATGAAAATGTTTAGATAAATTTTATATTTACATAAAAATTTAACTTATTCACGATTATAAGCTATTCCTCGTAAATATTCCAGAGGGGTCCTTTTTTTTTCAACTCTAACCCATTTTTTGTGTGAAAACAGACAGCTTATTTCATTCACAAACTGTTAACATGATACGTAGTAAGTATCATGCATTTCTAAAAACAACCCGACAACATGTTAGTATATAAAAAGCACGAACCTCGTTAAATTTTGATGTTATCACAAAAAAAAACAAACAAACAAACTGTAGCTACAAAGCGAAGAGAGACTTCAGAAAAAATTTAGGTATAAAAATTATTTATGTTAACAGTATAAACGGTGATATATCAGTGTTTGAAAACTTGCCTCGCGCGAAAACCGCAAACCATTGTACTACAGTTTTATGCGTTAACGCTTTTTTTGCAGTGAGAACGATATTTTTTTAAACGGTTATATCCCTGGTTCTATACAGTCTATACAGATAAAGTTTATCGCATATTTTTAACCAATCCTTTCTCTCCCCAATAACACAAAAAAATTATACATAAAAAGTCCGTTCATTTGCAAATACGTCGGCCTGATCCCCAACATACGGCATGGAAAAATCAAGCCGTAGGCCAAGGATAAATAAAAAAAGGAAAGCCCGAAGGATTGCTTATAATTATAAATACATTAATTTCACTGTCAAAGTAATGCCTGCTCATTATTCTTTCATTGAATATCCTTTTTTATTGTCATTTGATGAATGTGTAATAAATGTTGCATCGAGTTGTCCGGGCATAGAGTCGGTTATACCGAGTTGTCCGGTTATTGTGTTGGCTATCTCGAGTTGGATTGCATCGAATAGTCTTTCCCTAATCAGTAAAAGTAGTTTTCGCAAAAACATTCCCAACATTGCTCCGTGACCAAATACTAGAAAAAAATGTAAATGTATACTCATGGAATTATATATATATATATATATATATATATATATATATATATATATATATATATAGAGAGAGAGAGAGAGAGAGAGAGAGAGAGAGAGTATTATGTATGTACGTATGAATATAGTTTTCAATGATTAAAATAACTCATGTCCACCACTCAACTTTTTACTAGTGGACAGAGTTTGTAAATGAACGACGCACAATTCTTCACTTATTTACATAATCTCAAGCTGCTTGATTTAATACTGAGCAACGTTAGTGACGAGCGAAATATATTTCCTACATGGATATATTTATAATTATCACATTTTGTCGGATAAAAATTGTACATCTTCAGATGTTTTATTTGTGCATATATATGTATATATATATATATATATATATATATATATATATATATATATATATATATATATATATATATATATATATATATATATATATATATGTGTGTGTGTGTGTGTGTGTGTGAGTGTTTTCTCACATTTATTTTTGATCAAGAAAATAATAAACTGTCATGTATTTATTTCAGTAATGAAATTCTTATCATCTATTTTTCCTACTATTCAACTTCATCTTAATTGTTGTTGCTTTTATCGCAACTGAACTCAGGCTGCGTACTCTTCAGCAATGAGTAAAAAGAGATCGGAATAAATAATAAGTTCCAAGCGAGAATCGAGCACACGACCTCCTATACCGAGGGGGGGGGGGACTCGCTCAACGTGTGACCGTTCTTACCATTAACAATGGTATTGAAAACTACATTCATACGTACATACATAATACTCTCACTTTCTTTCTCTCTCTCTCTCTCTCTCTCTCTCTCTCTATATATATATATATATATATATATATATATATATATATATATATATATATACTCCCCATTCACGAACACCCTGTGCCATGTTTGTTATTAACTGGTAGTTGAATCCAATTTTATTTTTACTAGTTTAAGCAGATGAAGCATTATATATCATTATTATTTTTGCTACTATTTGCCTCCATCTTAATCATCGTTGCTTTTTATCGCAACTGAACTCAGGCCGGATACTATTCAGCAGTGAGTAGATAAATTAACAGCATTATGGTATAGAAAGTGGTAAGTGAGTTCGATTCTCACTTAGAACTTATTCTTTATTCTGATCTGCGCTGTTAATTCATTTACTCTGTGCCTAACAGTACCCATCACGAGTTAAAAAGCAATAAAACTCAGGATGAAAATAGATGGTAGCAAAAATAAATAATAATGATTTATAATGCTTCATCTACTGAAATTGATAAAAATAAGAGTGATGGAAATATTCAATAATATTCACTTCAGTGTACAGTTTTCCGGTGTACTGTATATCTCTTTGGACTCCTGTCGTTATTACAGTTGGATACAGGACAGCCGCTTATAGACTGATTCCTATTGGACGCAGGTTCGATCTCCACACGACGCACATTTCTTCACTTATTTTCATGATCTCAAGTCGCTTGATTTAATACTGAGTAACTCTAGTGCAAAATATAGTTCCTACATGAATGTATTAATAATTATCACATTTTGTCGGATATGAATTGTACATCTCCAGATATTTTATTTGTATTTGTATATAAATAAATATATATAAGTTTGTGTGTATTTTCACGTTCATTTTTGGCTTATTTATTTCTTTTCAATGCGACAGTTTTATATTAGGAATATAAACCCATTTTCTTGGTACATAACTATCGCGTTGAAAACAAACGAGATTAGAATTTTACGTGAAAACAGTTATTTGGGCCTTCGCATTACCGGCGACTGTTTAACTCAATGGTAAGAATAACGTTACGTTAAAGCGGTCGCAGGTTCGAATAGGTTTAGAATATATATATATATATATATATATATATATATATATATATATATATATATATATATATATATATATGTATGTATATATATATATATATATATATATATATATATATATATTACAAATACACGTATGTATATTTGAAGTTGATATTTACTCATGTGTAAAGGTCACAGGGACAATATCAAGTATTAAAATTCAAACATAAATAACCAGTAACACATTTAAGCTTGTTATGTGTAAAATACTCCATCGGACTGGTATGGGTACATACATATTCGTATGCATGTACGTGATTTTGTGTGTATACACAGTACCACGTGTACACATTAGTTATATATATATATATATATATATATATATATATATATATATATATATATATATATATATATATATATATATATATAGTAGAACCCCAGATGCTGGCAATAAAGACATACAAGTCATGTTCTGCATGGCCGCTTGAAACCAACAATTCACTTGTTTTGCAATAAAAAGAAATATTCAGAAATTTTCATTGTTTTCTCATTAATCTTCTTGTCATTTTTTCTTTTTTTTTTTCGTTTTTTGCTTTGTTCCTGATGGAAGATGGTACGACCAGGCATTGCGACTTGAAAGATAATTACAATGTAACATGAATAAAACGATGACAATGAACCACGCACACAAATACACACACACACATACACAAATACCCATACACATACAAACATGCACGTGCGCACACGCACGCATGTCTATCTATCTATCTATCTATCTATCTATCCAAGTCTACGCACATCTATCTATCTATCCTAGTTTATTAATATCTATTTATTTATGTATATATCCTAGTATGTTCACTATCTATCTATCTATCTATCTATCTATCTATCTATCTATCTATCTTTGTCCCTGGGCCAGACTAAGTACATGCAATGCAAACCCAGCTTTACCCGATTAATTCATCCAAATCTCAATTCGCGTTAGACGAATTCGCGTTTAGCGATTAAAAAGATTTTTTCAATGAAAATAATTGTGATGTACCCCTTTCCCTTCCAATCATCCATTAAGACTTAAAAAATCTGCTGTAAAAAAAAATCAACTTTCAGCTGAGCGTAATACCTAAAATGTCGGGGTAAATAAAAATGATTAAAACATTTTTTCATTTATCCCATAATTAGATTATAAATAATATATTCATTAAAAAATATTTCTTCGCACAATGACCAGTTGTCAAGAGATCTCTGTGCATATACTTTTACTGCACAAATTTTGATATTGTCTCTTATTTTATCATTTCCGATAGCCAACAATCATTTTTCCATAATTTCTGTGGACTTCAATGTTACTTTTTAGATCCCTAGTGGCTTCGAAATGGTTAAATCCTTCTTTATGTTCTTTCATGGTGATTTTTCAAGCTATCACACGCTCTTCGTCCCCAACTTCTCTAAATGCGTGTCGTTCATCAAGTTGTAGAATTTCTTTGGCTTAAAATTTTCTAAATGCGAATCAGGCGGTTCTCGAGCATTTTCAGTATCCATGTCGAAATATACGTTACTTGCAAAATAAGTTATCTGTTCAATTACTATAACTAGGGCAGTATTCGCTCCAAAAGTGCATGTTTGGAACAGGTCAGACTTTATGGTGTGTGGAGCAGCCTGCCACGATTGACTATTAAAATGATTTTCCGTCTGTCGTACGAAACTATGGCTTCGAAGTATCTCAGTTACTTCTCTACAGCGTTACCAATTTAAATCTTTTATGTTTAAATTCAGATAACACTTTCATTTTTTTTATTTATCTATCATTACATTGCTCGAGAACAGCTCATTCAAAAAAAACTTCAAACTCAACACTGCTCTGCTTCATCTGTGTGCTGATATATATATATATATATATATATTAGACTCAATCATTAATTACTATTATAATCAACGCTCCCTTATTCAGGGTTGAACACCTATTAAGTAAGGCAAATAGTTCATAATAAGCTATGTAGCAATGCTCTTCCAACTTTGGAATGGAGCACTCTGGTGGACAGGGAATTGTGCATAAGTGAATATATCGCTTAAATTCAGTCTTACTGACCGGACAGGGGTAAAATGCCAGCCTCTGGGTCTGAAGCTAAGGTTTTGGTCCTACCTTGTGGTACTGGATAGGATAATGGATAGTCTATAGCCACACTGAAGAGTTGTAATACAACGAAACAGCTGTCCGTGGATGACTCATTTATTAATCATTATATATATATATATATATATATTCTTCCATTGGACCCTTCCAAGTTGAGTCCTTCTTAGATGGTAAAAATATTCATTTGTAGATATGTTTGTTTGTAAAAAGATTTATTTCGCAATTCTTTTGCATTTTTTTTATCCCTTTCAATGATCGTTTTAATTTTTTTCAAAGATTTTTACGCGATAGTTTATTGTCGTCACACGATAATTAAATTTTATCTTGTTTCGGCTTTGTTTTTCGGTTCTGTAAAGCAAGCCGCAAAATTTAAGTTCCTTGATAGAATGCATTAAGTCCACCATTATATATATATATATAATGTCAACTCCGTACAATGGCCAGTTTTCGAATAATCGCGATGCATACACAAATACAGAGACACGCACAGTCACAGATATTTTTCCAATTGTAGTTAGATTGTATGAGATACCGTGGTAACTAAATTCGAATTTTCCACAAACTTCCTGGATGGTCTCGCGGTAACCGAATAAATACACACATGACGAACTGGTCGCAGTTTACCAAATAGCTGTAAGTGAATTTCTCATTTTTTTGAGATAACGGTTTTTACTCGTATCAAGCTAGCTAGGTGGAGTCATCAGAAGAAAACTGCTCGGGGTACGTTGACAAAAAAAAAAAAAAAAAAAGCCTTGAACAAAAAAACAATTTTATATGAAACCGCAGATGTATTCTTATACCCACACTAGAACAATAAGGTAAAAATGATTTTTAGAAAATTATACTTTTTCTATTTTTTTTGAGTTGACTACGCGAGATCCCTTATTCTTAAAACACGAAACGATACTGAAGCGAAAAGTAAAAAAAAAAAGATTTGTGGATTATAAGTTTCGCCTCGGATGGATTTAGCTCGACCGTTCTCCCTGGTACTTTATCTCTCTCATTGGACGGCTCTGCATAAAAATGAATAGGGCCTCCTTATATTTCTCCTGTCAGTCTTAATCTGGCCTCCGACTGATCAAAGGCCACTGAGAGAAGACAATATCCAGCGTTATCATTCAATACGATGCTTTATCTTGCAACATAAGCTAATACTAGTAAACTCTCTGTCTCACACACATACACATACACATACACATACACACACATATATATATATATATATATATATATATGTATATATATATATATATATATATATATATATCAGAAAGTCAGCAGCCGAAAGATCAAGAATAAAATTTATTTTTGAAACAAATACTTATTCTCTCAACAAGTCAGTACACTTTCAATTGTGAATACAAATCACATAGACCAAACGTTATACAATGAAAATATCAGATCAAGATCCAGCTATTAACAATAATAATGTGTGTGCCACTTCGTTAAATAACTGTCTCTCAAGCTTGATATCTTTGTACTTGATATACATATATATATATATATATAATATGTATGTATATATATATATATATATATATATATATATATATATATATATGTGTGTGTGTGTGTATGTATATATATATACATACATATTATATATATATATATATATATATATATATATATATATATATATATATAATATGTATGTATATATATATATATATAATAGGATGTGGATTCGCTACACAAACAAGCTTACGTTTCTGCCCTCTCTGGGCCTCATCAGGCTGATCTGATCTGTACCGTATGTATTATGTATTATATATCATATATCATTTAATATTTATATATATATATTCATATTTAAGCCTTATATCTATATGTATACATCTGATTCTGTCCGTATCTATCTGGATACTTGACAAAAGCAATGGAACTACATCTGTAAACAAAAGTTTATGGAGTATATATATATATATATATATATATATATATATGTATATGTATATATATATATAGTTTGATAGATAGATAGATAGATAGATAGATGGAGATATAGATAGATAGATAGATAGATAGATAGATAGATAAGTCTGAGTGCACATGTGTATACATCGTACGTATTACATAGTATATAATATAGATAGATTGATAGATAGATAGATAGATAGATAGATAGATAGATAGATAGATAAGTCTGAGTGCACATGTGTCTACATCGTATGTATTATATAGTATATATTATATACTATGTAATAATCCATTACGTGTACTACTCACTGTCACAGAAATGTATGTGTACTAGAAAGTAAAAGTCAACAGTTCCATAATGAAGAATAAATGTTGAAACAGGACTGGTTAGTCACTTGATAGAAACCGTCACATGACCAACGCCTGCTGGGGGTGATCAAATTAAAGAAATGAAAAAAAGGGGGTGATCTAGGGATAAGTTACTCCTCTCATCTTTTGTTGGGCAGTGATCCCTAAATCGATGAAAATTTTCAGAAAACAAGTGAGAGTGCCACTTGATGCAAATAAAGGGACCTGTTTAGCATAAACTTACTTTGTAAGCTGAATCCCCGACCCAAAACCTAATTAAGGCGGGTGGGTTTTTAAAAAAAAGTGTTTGTTTTTTTCTATACATAAAGGAGCAAATGTTTACATTTTCAGCCCTCTATCTCCATTGAAGCAGCTTGTATCTGCAATATATGCATAATCAGCCAGCTAGGCCAACTTTAGAACTGAAGAAACTTATATGGATGATAGCTGTTTTGGTTGAAGGTGTTTAATACAGTTTGGAAAGAAAAGTATTCAGCGTTTATTTTAAAACTACGCATTTTTATACGTTAAAATGTTTTTTAAAAAAAGGTTTAAAAAGTTATCTGCTGATAGACTTTGTAGCTACAGTATCTGATAAAGTATTTAACAAAAATTACTTATATTCTTCTGGCCCCGAAATTTCAAGGGCCCCTCATTAAAAACTTGCAAGCTATCGATTCTGATTCAGTGATTTTTCACTTTGTATATAGTACTGTATACTGCCTTTATCTTTTATGAATCATTGGGTGTTTAAGGCAGGCGAGTTTAATCAATTATTACACTTAATTGGAATTATTATTATTACACGATAAGTAATGGGAGAGTGGCGTCTATTTGATACAAAAACGGAAACGAAGCAATATTATAACTAAAATGTCAGACATGTTTATCATATTATATGGCTGTATGGCAAATGGAAAAGAAATAATTACTTTATTACGCAAGTAAAAAATGTATGTGTTTAGATATTTATGAGTATTTCTTTTTTTAATTTAGGGCCCCTCTATAACATCTACCACAGGCGCCGCACAAGCCCAATCTTACGTAGGTATGCTTTGCATATTTTTCAGTCTAGCAAAATTACCCCACAATTACATTTACATGTTAATTGATGTTTATCAAAGCATTTATTATTGTGTTTAATTAAATCTCAGGCAATTACGAGAGCTTGTATTTATAAACATTTTTGTCAAAAAACAATCCTGACACTGGTTTTCTATAGTAATTAAATGAAGGGAACAAGAACAATCCTCACCAAATTTAGGGGAATAAAAAACTTCGCCGTCCATCTGTTTCGTCACGTTAATCCAAACCGATATATCTATGATTAACATTTACCTGCCATGATTTGAAATCACATCGAATTGATGGATTGGCGACTTTCTTACTGACTTAGTTAAATCAACGAGCCTGACAAATCTACAGAATTTAAAAAAAAAATATGCATGCGTTTATTTAATTCTGATAAATGAATGCATTTTTAAAATTAACATTTCTCTACCGTGATTTGGAATCAAGTGATTAAT
>OY735214.1:15299478-15301978 GCA_963457665.1 Thysanoteuthis rhombus
AAACATCTAGATTCTCTACAATCGAGATGTTTCTAAGTTTTTTGTTACACTCTATTTCAGATTTTTTTGCCGTGGAAAACGCCAGTGATGCCACAAATAGAGTGGAATTTTCTCACATGACTTCAAATTTTGGCGCTACGGTAGTTTAATTATTGACTGTGATGACAAATTTGTTTCATTTCTATCATTTTTATTTGTGGTCGTTGAGTTTCCACTCCAGTCTTCACTGGAGATCAAGTGACAGCCCTCTCCTCAGCTGTATAACCTGATTTTAATAATGCACCAGTCTGGGTGGTTTCAGTTCCGCCATTTTAGACAATGGATTTTTTTATTGACAATTTTTTTAATTTTCTTTTCTTGAGAAAAAATCTAATTGAATTCAAAAACAGACAGTCCCTGCTTTCTAAAAGCTCGCCTTATTTTTTCGCTTTTCCGAAGAAAAGCGAAAGACAAAAATAGAGTTTAGCTTTGTTTTGCAGTGAACCACTTTAGAGGCAGCGCTAACCCTCTTCCTCCTCTCTCTCTCTCTCTCTTTTACACACCAAATGGCAATGGGCAGGCCATGTTGCAAGAATGAAAGACAACCGATGGACATCACGTCTCACAACATGGATCCCCAGAGATCACATAAGAAACCCAGGCCGACAGAACAGATGGAGAGATAAACTGGACAGATTCAGAAAATACTGGCTCTACGACGCCCATAATAGAGAATTGTGGCGAATCCTGGGGAAGGTCTATGTTCAACGACGGACGTTAAAAGACTGATGATGATGATACCTGCATCTCTTACCACCATGGCCTCAGATGATTCAACCTGGCATACCATCTTAACCATTTTAGGGTCTGGTGACTATCTGAATATTCGCTTTACACCATTTCGGATTAAGAAAGGCTTTTGGGGAAACGGTCTGCTTTTGGATAGCGAAGGAAACCTCTATATCCATGAATATTTTTAATGGGGATTAAGTAATTGAATTTTGAAAAGTTTTTGAAATTAAACAGATGCTGGTCGAATGAATTTACCAGAAATTTAGAACTAACGGTCGTCTCACCCATCGTGTGTGCCGGACTATTGATTTTTAAGGATATTTGGCAGATTGCAATTCACCCAAGTTTCACAATTGGTAGATGGACCCTAAACCTAATACCAGCACATTGGACGAAGTGTAATATTTGCATAGTTTTTTTTTTAATCATTTGAATATCCGTCTTATATACCGGCACATACGTCAATGTAGGACTTGGAGCAATACGACAACGATTAATTTTAATTGGTTTGAAAGCAACGTTTTTTCACAGCTGAGCATATGAAAAAATGTCCAACTGCATCTTGTGTTTGCACTGAACAAATTTCTTTTATCTTTGATTTATTAAACCAACAGGAGAACTTTCACCAAGGGTAATCCAGTGCATTGCCGGAGTATTACGTTAATGATATTAAAAAAATGTCCACCATTGCTGTTTCTATTGCTAAAGCAGACGATAGTTATGTTGATAATGACGATGTCTTACTACAAATATGTAAGGGATCCCTAGATGGAAATAGAGATTGGTAGACAGGAAAATGTGATATGTTAAAACAATAAGAACTATAAGAAGAAAAAAAGAAAAGAATTTCATGAACGAATGATTGAACGAATACTGTGTATGCTGGACTTATAAGACAAATGGTTTACAAATGCACTTGAAAGGCTACCATTCACTGCAACTCATCCAAAACTCATAACTGCCCATATCACTTTAGTACACGCCCAAACCATAATACTAGTTCATTAAACAGTCCACCAAAACTACCAACATAGGTTTCTTCAGTTTTCAAGTAAGTCTAGCTTGCTATCTGTGTATGTAAGAACCGTGTGTACAGGCCGCGCCGATTAGACTACAGGACCGGAGATTGAAAAGAAAATGCCTTAAATAGGTTTTATGGGGGGATTTGCAATTTAAATTTATGCTAAATCGGCTCTTTAGGTTGTGTCAAATGGCAATCATGCTTGTTTGTTTGTTGCTGTTTTTTTTTCATAATTCAGACTTTTTTCAGTGATCCAACAAAAGGCGAGTAAAGTAACTTGTTCATTGATCCAATTTTTTGAATTGATCACCCCGTGTACAGTATGTTCCCAAAAGCTGAGACAAACACAACTCTGTGACTTCAAAACTAACATCGAGAAAGACAAGTTATGGTCGAAAGACCAAGAACGATAACTACAACATGAATTTTGGAAAAAGGAATAAACTCTTTCAAAGTTCGATTCGACTATGAAGAACAATATTCGAAAACCAGAGAAACTTACAAGAAAATTGAACCGACAAGAAATGTCGATACTGTCCAATGGAACTTGCATATATATATATATATATATATATATATATATATATATATATATATATATATATATATATGCACACACATAGCATACACCACTGATGATGGGAAGAATCCCGAAACATGTCTGGACAATTTACATATAAGGATTAATAAACCTTACCTCTAAACACC
>OY735214.1:15304478-15306978 GCA_963457665.1 Thysanoteuthis rhombus
AACTCGTGTATGATACATGACCTTATGACAAGTTGTAGCTACTTATCAATGTATATATAAGTCGGTGTCCATTGTTTTGTAATGCCCAAAACATGTCACGCCATGTTTAGGTTCTTATTTTAGAATGTAGAACAGAAAGACTTTCCGTACACTATTTTGCATACGTAACCTTGAAATACGTCCGAATAAAATGATATAAGACGGAAAAATGACTTCTACGTACTTCAAGCAAGTTTAAAACTGTTTTTAGAGTCTTTGTCCATGAAGAGGAAGATCGATTATTTGGTTCTCTGTTGTTATTTGATAAAAAAAAAATAATCATGGATTTTTTAATGAATATTTCAAAACGTAATAGTTTAAGTATCCTCTTTGGAGTTCTAATTTCGGTTTCTACTGCAAGTATATGGCATAAAGTTTAAGCTGAAGTATGTATAAATGACCAAAAACATGTCAAAACCTGATATCATCCCACAATGGCAAAAGTGTACTCCCAACATTAAATACCTTCGTGTGACGGACAAAACACAAGTTAAAATAGAATTTAAGGTGTTGCATCATTGAAATTATTAGGTGATTTAAAAAAGTTTCAATTTTATTGTTCAGAGGAAACTTTGAGAACTGCTTTGCATGATTATGAACACAGTTTTCAACGGAAAATCGACATCTGAAATATCAGCATATTATCAAATTTTGATAAAATTTTCAATAATTATTTATTAAAGGACTAATTTTTGAAAAAAATAATTCCAAGTTTCGGAAGAGAAGAATCAATTTCCATGTGATTCCTACCCCACTTTTTATTATTCTGATGATCTATTTTATGTATTTATTGATGTTTTCATTGATATTTTACACAATTAATAGATTAATCCCTGGAGATATTAATTATGTTAACCTTTTTTTATTGAAAAAACTACAGAGCATAATCGATAAAACTGACGGAAAGCATTTTTTTAATTATTGAGAAAAAATATTTTTGTTGATCAAAAGCCGAGATTATAATTAATCGAATTAAACTTAATTGAATTGTTGAGGAAAAAAAATTGACTTAATTTTCCTGTTTTTTAATTCTCAAAGTAAAATTTCCAGTTCGAGCAGCTTTTTAAAACAAGGGTAAATATGATTAATATCTCTTGGGATTTCTGGGTTAAATGTGTAAAAATCAATGAAAACAATGTATAAATAAATCATCAAAATGATAGAAATCATATGGAAAAAAACTTTCTTTGTTATACATGGAAGGGAAAATAATTCATCAAAAATTCACCCTTCATTAGTTAAGTATCGAAATCGGATAATATGCTGATTTAGGCCAGATTTTTAATTTCCCAGGTGTCGATTCTCTGGTGGAATTGCCTCCTTACTGTTCATACCTACTCATTAATTACAAAGTAAATACTAAAAAAATACATAAAAATTCGTTGAAGATTATATTATTATTGCAAACTATTTCACTATAGGATCCATTGGAAATCATACTAATATGTGAAGGCATTGCTAGTGATTTTTTATAGAAATCAATGCAAATTTTTCTCTGTACAAAACACTGATGCCCCTATTGGAACTGTCAAAATTCTCTCTGCTTAAGTCTCTGTTCTTGGACGTGAGGGTTTCATGAATTTGGTACATTTTCTTCGTACAAGTTTTCTCGGTTCAGTTGATTTTGCTGTTCACTCGATTTAAAGTGCTTGTTTTGCATTATTATTACTTGAATACTTAAAACTGTTGATTTTTGTAAGGTGTTTCGTGTAGTTTTGGGGTATTCCGTTTGGTTTAGGGGTATTTCCAAAGGCGTCCTCAGGGAGGTGCAAGGAGGAGCATTTATACACCCCGGAAGAGTACTACAACACATTTGCACTGCTTTTTGTTTTAAAATCATGTTCATTGCACTAATTCAATTAGTTTCATCTTAGAAACAATCAAATATAAGTTAACAATTTTTCCCCCACAATTTTTGTGTTTGTCAACTATATTTATACGTGGGAGAAGTTGAAAATTTAGGATTCCGTGAGCCGCATTTGACCGAAGGCGATTCAAACCTTTTCTCTCCTTATAATGTTTACATTTTGGCCCCGTTCTTTGCTGTTATTATAACTATGCATACCGTGTGCATACGGCTTGGGCAGAGAAACGGGATTTATAATAAATTTAGATTTAGACATACAGAGCTCAGGGTTTTACTTTAGAGCGCCAAGTTGGTTCACTGATATCAAGTTGATGCAAGAAGACTTTGCCCTCTTTTGTACAATGTTAGGGAAATCTTATAGGTGTCGAAGATTCCCCATCCCTTTATTGCTTGTACAATCTGTGTAAGCTAGTCTGTCGTTTGCATGTCTTGGGGGAAATCAAACAATAGGGAAATGGGTTCTGAATGAACGTTTTAGTCATAGTAGTCATCGGTGATGCAAAATGAAAATTTTGCGAGTATCCCAAACAAAGGGGATTATGAATTGATCAAAGATAGCCTTATAATTGAACTGCATTGTCTTTCGCAGGACGT
>OY735214.1:15309478-15381978 GCA_963457665.1 Thysanoteuthis rhombus
GATCAATTAGAGACAAATGGTGGTGCTGCAGGAATCGAACCTGCGACCGTTAAGGTAGCCACCTCAACGCAGTATCGCTATATGAAGTAATGAAGAAAGATGCGGCGTAAATATCACGAGAAGTTGAAGAAAAATTGAAAAGTGATCAGTAAACTGGCTTCATCTCGAACTCAATCAAATGCAACGATCACCGGACTACCTGGCATAATCTTCATAGAAAGGGAGGATGGATACAATCAACAAGTTTCAGCATTGGTCAATTTCATATGATGAAGGTTTGAGGAGGGTCAGGTAGAAAATCTCCGAAAAAAAAAAAAGAAAAAAAAGAAAGAAATTCGGAAAAAAGTTAACGGAATATTTATGGAACATTCTCTTTCTTCTACATCCTTTTTCTTGGCAGATTTGATATCCAGTCAATTGGCTGCCAGCTTACTCCGAGAAATATACAAAATTTTGAAAAAATCTTTAACTTCAGTTTAATACATTGAATATCAAAACATTAAAAATTAAGATTATAGGAAACAGCTTTTGATAAATGAAACAATGAAATTATAATAAAATGAAAACCAATCAAAATGTAAGATTATGTGCCTTTAATGAGTAAACGTCTTGTTCAGAATATATTAAACCGTCTAATGAGTATTGTTCAAATCAACAAGCATTAACAAATCATAGCAGACAACGGAGACGAATTGTCCTGTCGACTAATATATCTCACAACAAACTTATTGGCGACGATTTTACCGAAGACAATTTATCCTTGTACCGTTTTAAATTATCAAATCAATTTTCTGCTAGCCACACCAAATCAACGTACAGTCATATTCTTTTATTTACAGTGCCGCTCAGGATCATCGGCATCTTTGGATTTTTTTTTGTATAACCTGTACAATATCTCCAGAAATAAAAGAAGATCTTCACAGTTTTTCTCTTAAGAATATTTTAATAGGATGTCCAAAGTGATTTGACCAAAATAATCATGATTTTTCAACCTCTATGTAGTGTTATCGAAGACGAAACCGAAAATATGACATTAACAATAATATTGGCACCCCTCCTTTATATTTGGTTGATCACCTCCCTTGGTGACACTGATTGACTCCAAACATTTTCTCACAGCTATCCTCAGCGTTCTTGCACTTGCCAGTTTCTCCAACTCTACATCTATAATTTGCAGGTTTTTTCACGAAATCCAACATAGTTTTTAGTGAAGTTTCTCGAAGGAGTTAAGAGTATTTGTTGTTCGTATTTAGATACCAAAAATGTTGAGCAACCGTAACCATCAAAGATGGCGAAGGGTTGTATCTTTTTTTACATGTGAGTGTGTGTTTGTGAATTTGTTTTTGTGTTTGTTTATGCGTTTGTATGTTCTAACGTTCCTGTCCATACTGTTTGCTTGCAGGCTTAAAAATTGCCATCAGCACTTCACTAAACCCCCTCTAAAAATGTTTTTATTCTTCATTTTTGTCCTAAAAAGGGAGCTTTTCTGAACTTTTAGTAGCCTTATTCTGACGCGTTTATTAATAACATATAGATTCTGCCGAATTCAGGTATTATAAGGCACCTTTTACTATTGCATAGCGAGTTTGATCCTTACTGGGTTCCCCAGATGTGTGGCTGAGCTTATCTAATTACGCATCGGGTAATAGTTAGCGAACTGGTTTAGAAGATCGTTGCTACTGTGAAGTGACTTCGATCTCAACTTGGTACCCAACAGTTCTTGTGTCAAGTAAGTTTGTTTATACAAAATTCTGAAATGATAAGAGCACCATGTCATGGAGTAATAGTTAGCAAGCCAGTTTAGTAGACCATTATTACTTTGTAGTGAGTTCTATCTGAGCTGGGTGCTCAATACGCTTGGTCTTGGTGCCAGACTAAACAAACAATAGTAAATAATTATAGCAATAGCTTGAATAGTGTAGTTTTGGTTAGTTTGGTTAGATGTAGGTTTAGGTATTGCTTTACAAATTAATGTCACTAAGTATAAGCAAAAAAAACATACATTATATAAGTTCCAATACTTTCTATAACGTTCAAAGCCGCAATGTCCCAGATCTTATAATAATTAATTGTGTTTTTGGTTTCAACTTATACACAGTTACATTAATTTGTATAGGAATATCATGACCGCACTACAGCGAATCCTGCACAAATAAAAACTGCACTATTCAAAGTATTCCTGTAGTAAGAATGGTTTGTAGGACGAACTTGCTAACCACTGCTCCAAGGCGAGGCACCGATAGATATTAGGGGGGAGGGCGAAGTACACTATTCACGCCGCTGAGTGAACCGATATGCTTAGTTAAGGAAGCGAAATGTCAACCATGGGAGCCACGACTCCGAATAATTCGTCACCCTCATTAGAGCTGTTCTCTAAGATTTTGGCAGAAATCGACCCGGGATATCTGTATGTGTGTGTGTGTGTGTTTGTGTGTGTGTGTTTGTGTGTGTGTGTGTGTGTGTGTGTGTGTGTGTGTAGGTGGGATTGCAAAGAGAGAGAGAGAGAGTGTGGAATGGGGTATTTTGGCGTCGAACGTAACACAATGAACGGAAATCTTGAATAGAGGCTTATCAAAGGAGACAGAGTTAAAGTCAAGATTTGATGTTGATTAAAACAGAGCAGTTCGGCGCTGGTTGATATCACGTGGCACCAGAGGGGGGGGGGATAGACAGAGTATAGACAGAAAGATTAGTAATTATCCAGACAGTTCTGATTAGTCACTCAATAGAAACCGTCACTTGGGTAACGTGTTCTGGCAGCATGCCGTGTTTAGGGTGATCAAATGAAATAAAATTCGGAAAAAGGACGATCAATGAATAAGTTACCTCTCTCGCATTTTGTTGGGCAGTGATCATTTAAAAAAGTCTGAATTAAAGGAAGAAAGGAAAAAAGTGTGATTACTTACATTGCAATGACTCCACTACTTAAAACCCAGGGGTAGGTAAAAAAAAACAACAAAAAACAAAAAAGGTTTTTTCTAGACAAAGTGAGAAGTAAATGTTGAAATTTTCATCCCTCTAGTCCCATTGGCGTGACAAGTGCATATGATAGCTGCATAGCCAGTCAGACCAACTTAAAAACTGAAGAAACCTAGGTTGACAGTTTTGGTTGATGGTTTCTAAATACGTAGAGAAAATAACCGTGTGCTCTCCAGTGGTTTTGGTAGACCAGGGTTCAATCTACCGCCAAATCACACAAAAGACTTTAAATTGATGCTTAACACTCAGCACGGAGACTAGAATTGGCGTACTTCGCCCGAGTGGATACACCGGATCTCGTAAGATCACCGAAGTTAAGCAACGACGAACCTGGTTACTAACAAGATGGGTGGCCATTGGCGAATACCAGATGCCGTAAGCAAGAGGAAGCTTCGACAGTCCTGGAAAGCTGGAAGTGGATCTAATTAACAATCGGCTGCGTGCCTAACACTGCAACACCCTCGATGAGGGTATAAGCAGAGAATGATCATATACACATACATATGTAGAAGTATATCTTGATAGATTAGAATAGACTGAGATGAACAGACAGACATTTACTGAGCTTAGTCCAGCACACTACCGGATCAGCGTGAACCGAGAAAGGATGATTGTGTTACGTCAATCTTCCCAGCCACGGTTGCCGTCTAGCCTTGAAAAGAGGCATTCGAAGGTTTATATTTGTCTCTCCACTAGAGCTAATTCGATAAAACGTCGAAATTCAAAATGAGGTTCATAGATGCATACAAGGGCTGAGACAAAAAAGATTGTTTATGTCACTCGACACTTCTTCTTGACCCTAACGCTTTAAGTGCATTATTCTTTTGGACGCCCAGGGAGAACTTTCAGTGGACAAAGGCTTTTATAGGAACTCCCTAGTTTCGAATAGCAGTACACACACACACACAACACACACACACACACACACACACATATATATATATATATATTGTGTCATCCACAGACAGCTGTTTTGATGTATTACATCTCTTCAGTGTGGCTATAGACTTTCCAGACTTTCCATTATCCCATCCAGTACCGCGAGGCAGAATTGAAACCTTCAATATCCTCTGGACTACGGAACTGGACAGTCAGTAAGGCTGGATTTAAGTGATATATTTGTTTACGCAGAAATCCCTCATCCACCAGAGTGCTCGATTCCTATGGAAGAGTATTGCATTAGCTTACAGTGGATGAGTTACCTTACTTAAAGAGTGCTCAACCCTGAATAGAGGAGCATTATATATATATATATATATATATATATATATATATATATATATATATATATATATATATCCCAGATCAGTTACACATGCACACATTATCACACATAGAGAGCAAAGGAGAAAGAGAATGAGTGAGGGGAAGGGATGAATGTATCATCTATAGAAATGATTGAAATGGGTTTTGGAAACAAGGTATACGGTAACGTCTCCACTAAAAGACATTAAGCATACAAAAAAAAACCCCTGGAAATTAAAAAGTAGGTATATGTCGTCGTACCCCAACCACCCCCGTTGCATCCCACCCCCCACCTTTTCCATCACTGATTTATAGAATAGATATGGATATATACTGCAGCAAACAATGATCGGTATTTAGGCTTCCGAGAAGCAGGTGTAAAGCAGATTCGGGTAACACATCGTTTAAAGACATCAAGATGGCTTCAAGATAGGCGAAGAATTGCAACCGCCATCTTTGGAATTGATAAGCGAGAAAAAGGCAATGAAGGAGACTGAATGGCAAACAAGGAGACAGATTGTTGACGCACGAGGTGTTCAGACTAATATCCTCATACTCCTTTATGATATCACTGGGTTTCAGCCAATGCAGTCTTCGGTCTTCCTCAGGCGCGTAATTCAAGATGAAGGATAGAGGGTTTTCGATCGTCAGAGATTCCTGCAGATGGTGCGAATTGTACAGATCTGACTGGAAAAAAATCCAGCAACATATACTGAATATATCGACACATATGCTAATATTCTGAATACACTCGGGAGACATTTGCGATACCATTTTGGAGCCTATGGACTTTCTTGGCTGGCTTTGTTCCTTGATTGAACAAAGCTATCCATATTGGGTTGCAATCTATACTGTCCTGCCTTATGCAGATTCATTTACTTTACGCATTCCCCGATAAGGTTTCCTGTCTTTTATTTGCCTGCCTTTTTCTTTCAATCGATTGAGATTCTGTTTTTTCCTTCTCCTTTCATTCTTCCTGTGATACAATGAGTGCAAAAGTATCCGACACATTTCTTAAAGTTAACATCCCGTTACGCCTACTAAATAGATAGAATTTAGACAAAAGATTGGAAAATGTTGAGACAAGTTTGAATATAGACGAGTATGAACAAAATCAGAAACCTTCCGTCCAAATTCTGTCAATTTTGAGGGTATATAAGAATGTTGAAATAAACGTTTTTGTAATGACTCGGATACATTTTGCACTCATTGATTTCGCAATATCAAAACCTCTTTCTTTTTAAAAGAATTATTTCTTTTTGTGGACTCCTTTCTTCTTTCCTTCTGTCATTCATTCGTTCATTTTTTTCTTATCTCATAAAGTTACCATTTTCTCTTTCTTTCTTTTTAAGTATATTTCTTTCTCTCTAAATTTCCATTCGTCTGTCCGAATTTCTTTCTTTTATTCATCTTTTCATTTTTTATTTTTTTCTCCAAATTTCTTCCCTTCGTTCCTTTTTAGATGTTTTTCTCTCTGAATTTCATTCTTTTTAATTTTCCTCCTTTCTTTATTTTCTAATTTTTTCTTCCTTTCTAAAATGTTTCCTTTTTTTTTTCTAAATTGTCTCTTTTCTTTGTTTCTTCCTAAACGTCTTTCTCTTCAAATTAATTCTTTCCAATTTTTTTCAATTTCTCCTTTCCTAAATTTTCTCTGAATAATTTCTAAATTTCTTTCGTTTTTTTTGTCTTTTCTCTAAATTTCTTTCTTTCTCTTTTTTTCTCAATTTTTCATTTTTTTCTTTTCAAAATTGCCCTTTCTTTCTTTCTTTCTTTCTTTCTTTCTTTCTTTCTTTCTTTCTTTTTCTCTCCTCCTTTCTCTTTCTTTCTTTTTTCATTCTTTTTATTCCTTTTCTTTCTTTCTTTTTTCATTCTTTTTATTCCTTTTCTTTCTATTTTCTTTCTTTCTTTTTCTCTCTTCTTTTTTTTTCTTTCTCTTCACCTTTCTTCCTTTCATCTTTATCTTTCTTTCTAAATTTTCTTTAATTATCATTAATCTTTCGACTAATATTTGTTTCAGTTTATTTTTGTTGCTTTTTCAGAAGCGAAAGTTCTTATTCCGTTGGAAGCTTATTCGTTATTCCCGATTTAGCTGTTTGCTCTACGATCGTTGGACGTACAAGACTATCATAAACAAGCCTGGAAGTCAGACTATAGATTCATGAGCTCCAAGAGAGTTAAATCGGCAATTTTTCCGGTATGTCAGCCCGTCAGTCAGTCAGTGACGGCAATCAACACAAGAGATGCTCGCACATCTAAAAAGAAACAACAATAAGATGAAAGAAAAAATTGTTTAACATTTAGTATTGATTACTAACCCTATAGCCACATAATTTCAAGAGACCAAATTCGGCCAATTTTTCTAAAAATAATTATATATTTACTCTTAGTTGTAAAACAAGACTACGAACATGGATTGTGATATCATTTTCTACCTTTACTGCAGAGAGTTCTGCTGAATGAAGGAGCATGCGCTGTAGTGCAAAGTTCTCCGAAGTCCAGACCCAGTAACGGTGACTCGGTTGCAGATCGATAATAAATAAACGAAGAAATAAAAGGTGAGCGAGAAAAATGCCGGTGACAATGGAATAATAAAGCTTTGAAATATCAATGTATCTAATAATCTTATCATCACCTCTGTTATTAATAATTTATTTGTTGAACTATTAAATCATAACAATAATAGTAGCCTTGTCATGGTCGAAAAACGACAACGGAGTTTTGATGGAAGAGAGAGTGGGTGAGAGAGACAGAGACAGAGACAGAGACAGAGATACACACTCATAATTCATATGCGTACAGTTATGTTTAAGCTATAAGAGGCTGCTAATAGACTGCATTCATACATGATATATGTCAGTAGGTCGTGAGGTTACTCCATAAAATTAAATTGCAATCGAAAAAGTTTGAAGAACCCTGCTGTTGTGGGTGAAATGATTGGCTACAGTGGTTCCATCTACCGGTGAATGTAGGTACTGCTTCAGTGCGCATTGTTTTTTGTAAAAAAAATCTGTGGTTAGGGGGTTAATGAAATAAAACTTTTTTTTTTTGCCCTTATCACGGGGCATTAACTCATTTGTTAATTCTGAACTTCTGTCCACAAAAATGCGATTCTTTTCCCGAGTTTGGGGGTCTAGAGTTTACGACTTCCTTGTTCTCAAGCACCATTGGAAAACAAAAGAGAGAAGATGTCGTTATTCGCAGTCCAATACCAGATTAATTAAGGAGTTCCTCGAGATTAATTGGGTAATGTTCCACGTCACCAATTCGAAATAATGCGTCATTGGCTTGGAACAATTGTCATTTATTAATGAACCAAAGAACTGGTATGCATACTGTGCGAAAAAATATTATTATCATCATCAATAATAATGATGATGATGATAATAATAATAATAATAATAATAATAATAATAATAATAATAATAATAATAATAATAATAATAATAATAATAATAATAATAATAAGTTCTTCTGTCTGTAAGCTGACTGTCAAGCCTTAACAAAAGGCTCCAGACGAAGAGTACTTTCCAAGCGGTTCCAAGGTGGGGGCAGACGTTTGGGGAACTCCCATGTCTGTCTTGATGTCCGACTCTTCGATATGATTCGATAATCTTTTCGGGATCGAACCCAATACCCTGATAACATCTGGCATGACTTTCATTTTCGCTGCTGGACATCCCCACATTTCTTGATATTTCCTTTCGTCATCACTATTATCATCGTCATCATCATCATCATCATCATCATTATTATTATTATTATTATTATTATTTGCAATCTCACACCAGTTGCCTGGTGGTAACTGCTGGGGTTTGAGTGACAGCAAGTCTCCTCAAGTCTCCAGACCTTCTCTCCTAGTTCTCATGGACTACTGTAATACTGCAGTTTACAGTTTCACACCGGTTGCTCAGTGGTTATCGCTGAAGGCTGAGTGACAATAAGTCTCCTCAGGTCTTCAGCCAATCATTATTATCATTATTATCGTTATTATCATTGTTATTATTATTATTATTATTATTATTATTATTATTATTATTATTATTATTATTATTATTATTATTATTATTATTGTTGTTGTTGTTGTTGTTGTTGTTGTTGTTGCTTCATGCATTTCCAAGTTCCCAACAGCTGTCTGGTAGTTATCGCTAGCAGTTGAGAAACACCAAGTCTCCTTAAATCTCCAGCACCTTTCTCACTATCAAAGACCATTCACTCGACCTCGAACGCCGCTGTGATCTGGACAGCCTCAAATCTTCCTCGACAGTCCTACACATCCAATCTTGATTCCAGTGTTTTAGGTTTGGCCAAAGTGCACCAGCTTTCATGGGCGAGACCAGGCAGGATCTACTTTTTCAATCTAGTGAGCCTCAAAAGTAATTTTTCATCTGTATTCAAGCAACACATTCACTTTGAAAATTTTGATCATATTACAGCAAGCGTACTTAATTCATACTTGAGACAAGCAAATGAATTACATTTTTTATCCACCCCCAAGGTTTCAGTAAGGTATTCGTAAATTTATGTTGAATTGGTCCCTGAGTTTGTGTCAAGCAACGTTCACGCTTGTTTTATTTTTTCAGAAAATTCAGATTTTTTCTGTGATCACTGCCCAACAAAAGACAAGAGAAGTAACTTATTCATTAATCACCCTTATTTCCAATTTTTTTATTGATCACCCCCAACACGACATGCTGTCCAAAAAGGTTTAGGTTCCGTGGCGGTTTTCTATCGAGTGACTGACTCGACCTGGTTTTCTCTTTTTGCCAATATCTCTCTTTCTCTAAAAATCATTTTTCCATGCCTTCTATTTCAAACATTTGTTTCCCCCCTCACACACAACACTCTCTACTCGTCTTTTTTTCTGGACTCTTAACGATTTATTCTTTTCGCTTTTTTACTTCCCCCCCTCTCTCTCTCTCTCTCTCACATACACACTCACACACTCTCTCTCTCTCTCTCTCTTTATTTCTATTTTGAATACACCATTTTCGACACTTTTTTTTGGTCAAATTACTGTCCAAGTTACATTTGACCTTATTTTCTCCCCATCTCGTCAGTTTAAACCAAACAGATCTATAAAAGTATCAATTACCGACTGTTATGTAAAAAAAAGACGAAGTTGCTACTCTGCCCTTTTGCCAACTGAACCCAAACTGACAAGTCTTGTGTATTTACGAATTCATTCTTCATACAAACCAGGGATGGCCAAACCTCGCTTCGTTAACATCCAGTGTACGGCTCACAGAGATAAGTTGATTGAGCTCCTTTTCTCATTACAGTTTATATATACGAAGTAACTAAAGAAGCTTAACTACTGCACGGTCAAACTTCACTTGTACTAGCATTCCGACTGAAGATGATTACTTTTGTACTGTATACATATATGTAATAAATCTTTAAAAAATACAAAAAATATACTATTTAGAATAAGTATATTTATCTATCAGAATGAAATAAGCCCTTGCATATCCGTACGATACATTTTCGTAGATATGTCAGACGTGTCAGTTTGACTCTGTCGATAAGAGAGCCAGTTACTTGATCATGATTTCGAATCCCGATAGGGGAATGTCAATTTTTAAATGTAATTATTTATTAGAATGAATGAAGCCCATGAGTATTTATAGCAGACATTTTAGTAGATACATAAGACTTGTCAATTTAGTTCAATCGGTAAGGACAAGACTACTAATCGGCTGGTTGTGATAATAAATCACGGTGGCATAATGTTAATTTTGGTGAGGATTGTCGGAGTCGTTTTTGTTGTTCTTGTTACGTTATAAAAACAAAGTGAACTCCAGGTTTGGACTAGCAGTTGACAAGAATTTCAAACTATATAAATAATTACCAAATCCAAGTCTACGCTCCCACTTCAAAGTCAACCAAAGAGAAAATAGATAACTTCTACGATGACTTGAACTCCCTACTCTAAGAGATCTAAAAATATTTCAATGTCATTATGGGAGACTTCGACGTACAGGTAAGACAAAGGAATGGACATGGTGTCACCAAGTTCGGTTTTAGAGTACGGAATCGTGAATTTCGAAACTCCAAACGGGTTCAAAATCATGAACATTTTTTCCAAGGAAATACCCAAAATGGACTTGGAAGAGCCCTAACCATGAAACTAAGAACGGAATACACTATTTCCTAGCGACACCATCGAAGATATCCAGGTCTTAAATCAAGTGAACGTAGGAAGCGATCACAGAGTGGTAAGATGTAAAATTCAAATTAACACCAACAAAGAAAGCAGGAAAATATTCCTCACCAAACTACAACCACTAAACGTATCAGAAGAGCTCACTCGATCCTTCAGGTTTGAACTGAAAAACAGATATGAACTACTTACCGAACCAGAAAAAAATGATACCAACATCAACGAATTCCAAAACAAAGTATATAGACATGGATAGTCGAATGTGCCCAGGAATTCTAGTAAAAACTCTACTCCTCCAATCAAGGAACACAAAACAACGAACAGGATGTGCAATACGTGAGTAATCAACTCGAAGATTCTCACACTTGCTGAAAATCTAATTGAAATTCATTGAGATCTTTTGGAGATATCATGGGGACAGACAGGAGCGGGCGTAGAAATATATGAACAAAATTACGAAAATATCTACAAATCAAGAACAATTTCCTGGATCTACAACAACATTTAATCACATCCTCCGGCTTCTCACGAAATGTCATTATCATTCATAGAGAACTCATGGACAGATAGAAGCGAATATAGAAATGTTGGGAGAAGAAGAAGGAAATATCTTTCTATTAAGAGAGAATTCCTGGAGCAACTTCCAAATTTAATCACATCTACCTACTACGTACCTTACCTCTTTCACGAAATTTGATTGTAATTAATTCAGAACTTTTGGGGATATCGTGCTGACAGACAGGGGTGAATGCAGAAATGAAATTCATGAAAACAAAAAACAACAAAATAAAAAACAATCGCAAAAATATCCCCCAATCGGAAATAAATTTCACCTCAAAGTTTAATCACTTCTTTTACAATGTGGTTCATTCTTCAATGAAATTTCATTGAAATTCATTGATAACCCCCGGAGATATCGTATGGACTGTTGACAGATTGGGGCAAATGCAGAAATGTCTGAAGAAAAAAGGGAAAATATCTCTCAATCAAAGAAGAATGTCTGGATCCACTCTTACTTAAACCTTTCTTTCACCGTGCTTCACACTTCCACATAATTTCATAGGAATTCGTTCAGAGGTTTTGGAAATGAATGAATTTGGAAGAAATTGCGTGGAACGATAAGGAATGCATTAAGGAAGGAGTATCTAAATTTTGAAGCGAATCCAGCAATCTGTTTTCGATTGAGAGGTTGAGAGCTATCTGTCCGTTTAATACATTTCTATATTCGCTCCTGTCAGTCTACACGATATTTCAATGAAATGTTGTGAAAGGAAGTGTCGCATCATAAGGAAGAAATGATTTAGTTTTGGGGTGAAGCCAGGAATTCGTTTGTGATTGAGAGATATTTTTCAGTTTTTTTTCCTTCCTTTATTTTTATATTCGCTGTTGACTATCCATGCGATATCTCCAAAAGCCTTTTGGCATACCATTGTTTTGGGGTGTGGGTGATCAGTTACAAATTGGGAAAAGGAGTTGATCAACAGATTCCTCTCGTCTTTTGACGGGCAGCTGTATGGATCTGTCCCAAGATTTAATCACCTCATGATTATTAAAAATGAAATAAAAAAAACCCAAACAAAACAGGCGTAAATGCTGCTGGGCACAAACTAAGGGATACTTTGATTGTAAATTGAACCCCCAACTAAGAAGCAAGGTAGAGGGGGTGAAAAAAGTTTTTTTTAGACATAGTTAAAATTAATGCTGAAAATTTCAGTCCTCTAGCTCCATCGGTGCGGCCTGTAAATAACCATATTTAATCAGCTGGGCCAACTTGAAAACTGATGGAACCTAATTTGACAATTTAGGTGACAGTTTTAGTCGACAGTTTCTAATCAACGGTTTAAAACTGAATACATCAATAAATGTTATTGCATACATGTATCTGTTGATATTTATATCAAAATCTCGAGGCAAGATGAGTATATGACCATAAAAACACGGATGTTTATTATGTTTATATCTTGTAGCTCTCAAACATTTGGAATTTATTGGCTGTGGCCCCGAGATTAAGCGAGTTTGGCCACCCTTAATATATAGACTGGAAAAGTGTTACATAGACCGACTTTGAAAAATGACTCTTATTTGCTACAAATAAATTTATTAGTTTATCCCGAAGTGATATTCATCATTTTTACGCATAAAACTTTTCTTCGAGACAAACTAATAAATTTGGGTTAACAAATTAAAGTAATTTTTCAAGTTGTTCGAAAGAAACACTTCGTTCAGCGTACTGAACAAAAGTTGCAGTACATTGAAAAAAAGTTTATTTTTTATTTAACCTAAATCTATTTATTTGTCTCAAAGTAAATTTGGTCAAACTCGCCTTATGCCATTATCGTCATCATCAGTCTTCTAATGTCCGTCGTCGGACATAGACCTTCCACAGGATCCACCACAATTCACTATCCTTGGCGTTGCAGAACCAGTATTTTCTGAACTTTTCTAGTTCATCTCTCCATCTTGTATTCTGTCGGCCTCGGTTTCGCAAGTGATCTCTGGGGATCCATGTTGTGAGTCGTGATGTCCATCGATTGTCTGCCATTCTTGCAACATGGCTTGCCCGTTATAGCAACATCCAATGAGATTCACCGGGCATAAACAAAATAATCATCTTCAGTTGGGATATATGTAAGAATAGAGTTTGAATCTGCAGCAGGCAGGCTTGTCCTTCAATTCTCTTCCCCCTCTCTCTATCTCCTTCTCTCTCTCTCATTTCTTCCCCGATTTCCTCATGCATTTCCCCTGTCTCTCTCCTTTCCTTCGTTTCACGAGATATACTCTTTCTTTATTCAATCTCTCACCCTGATTCATTTTGTTCTACTTAACAAACATCCACTAATACTTCAAACCTTTCTCTCTTTTTCTCCCTGTCAGTCGGTTCGTCTGTCTGTCTATCTGTCTGTCTCTCATATATATATATATATATATATATATATATATATATATATATATATATATATATATATATATATATGTATGTATGTATATATGTGTTCGTGTGTGTCGCCTTCGTTCTCATTTCATTCTCATCTAATTCAAATCTACTCTTCATTCGTATTTTACCGAATCTCCCTGTCCTATCCTTCGTTCCGTGACCCTTAATTATGTCCCTACTGCCCTGGGGTCTGAATTCTGCCGCAGGGACATGTCAGACGTCGATATTACATACTTCGACCTCTCCCTTCAATCAGTCCTGACACATCTCTTACTTCATAAATGCCAACCAATTCACTTCTCCATACACTGACCCCCCCCCCCAAAGTGCGCCCCCTTCCCCCCCATCTGACCCCAAGTGGCAAGATGTCACCCTTTCAATCATCACTGCACGCACCCAGCTGCAATTTCAGTCAACCCCTTATTTATGATTCACCTTTGAGTTTTGGGCCTTTTTTTTTGCTTAACTTTCCGAAAGATAAGAATTCATTCTGTTATTTTCTCGCCTTAATTTAATCTTGAAATAGATTCTATCTATCTATCTATCGAGCTATCTAGCTAGCTATGTTTCCTAACCGTATTACAAGAGTCATTTTTTATAATTGATTTCGAATTCAATTCTTACATGATGCTCTATGAAATCGTCGTTTGGAGAAAATTTGAATTTAAAAAGAAACTAAACAAAACACCTAACTATTTGGACAACAGGAGGGGAAACTACATTATCACGGCTATACAAATAAATTGAATGGAAAACATGACCTATTGTCCATTTGACTAATCTTGACCAAGTGAAACAAAAAGGTCACCACCTCCTATAACAAAACAGTAAATTCTATGTAGTATATATATAAATAACCAGTTACAAATTTAAATATGTTTCGATTGAAACACTCGGTCATATATATATATATATATATATATATATATATATATATATATATATATATATACATATATATATGCATAACTAGTTGAAAATCTGTATACGTTTCGTTTGAAACACTTATATATATGTAAAACAATAAGAATTACAGTGAATGTTAACACTTTGTGCCTAATGCACTCATCAGTAACCTGCATTACGTTGTTTCCTGTAGATTATCTCTCTTTATCTCTTTCTTTCTCCCCCCCTCTCTCTGTTTATATATATATATGACTAATAGATTGCGTTGTAATGTATAGAAACTTATTTTAGATGATCTCCCGTCGTTACACTGTTAATATATCACTCAATTTAGACAACGTAAATGGAATCAAACAGTTGAAGAAAATGAGGGCCGCTGCAGGAATCGAACCTGCCATCGGTAGGGTAGCCATTTCAGCGTAGGGATGCTCTTCAAATTGAGTTAAACAGTCGCTGGTAACACAAAGGCCTAATTATGTCCATTTCTTAACTCATAACTGTTGCCTTGAAAGAGGCGAATAAACAGAGAATAAACGAGATGAGAATTTGGTGTGGAAGCAATTATTGGGGCCTTTGCGGTGTCTGTTTAGCTCATTGGTAAGAGCATCGTTACGCTGAAGCGACGACCCTATCAGTAGCGGGTTGTATTTATGTTGCCTAGGGTGGATGATACATTAACCGTATTACGACGGAAGATCACCTCAACTAAGTTTCTATATGATATAACTCAATTTATAATTTGTTCTGTCGGACCAAATATGTACATTTCTTATTATACATACATTCATAAATACATATATATATATATATATATATATATATGAATATATATAAATATATATATATATATATATATATACATATATATATATATATATATATATATATATATATATATATATATATATATATATATATATATATATATAGTGGAATGTGGATTCGCTACACAAACTAGCTCATGTTTCTGCCCTCTCTGGGCCTCATCAGACGAAAAACAAATTCAAACAACTTGAATTCAATTGTAAAACGTTGTATGTATCGAGCACTCTACGAAATAAACCCATTGCATATCAGAAGTGGCTTTATATTATTAATATATCATTATATTATACTGCTAGCCTGATCTGTACCATATGTACTATATATATATACATACATATATATATGTATATATATGTGTATATATATATATATATATATATATATATGTGTGTGTGTGTGTGTAAACTGCTGATTGCTTATTTCTCTCGTTTACCTTCTTAAAACACTCGCTAATATGTTTTCTTTCTTTCTCTCTCTCATTTCTGTTCCTTTCTTTTTTTCTCGTCTTCATCTCTCTCTGTTTCCTTCTTTTTTTCTCACACTATCTCTGTCATCCCTCGCTCTCTTTCTGTCTTTCTGACTATCTGTCTGTCTGTCTCTTCTATGTCTCTCCTGTTTCTATCCCATTTCAAATGTTTTCTTCTTCTTCTTCTTCTTCTTCTTCTTCTTCTTCTTCTTATTATTATTATTATTATTATTATTATTATTATTATTATTATTATTATTATTATCATAATTATTGTTATTATCATTATTATTATCTTATCACTATTATTATTATTTTTTATTAGTAGTAGTAGTAGTAGCAGCACTAGTAATGGTAGTAGCGGCAGCAGTAACAGTAGTAATAGTTGTTGTGTTATCTGCTCCTCTTCTCCCTTTTTCACTCCTTCAGGTACATTTCTCTCCACACCATTTGATCTGATCCCTTACCCCCAATCTAATCTACGCCCCCTTCCGTCTTTCGTCTCACCCTACTTTGATTTTTTTTCGTAATCTCCTCTTCATCCAACCATTTCTACTTCATTTCTTTTTTCTTTGCTTTTTTTGTTTTGTTTTGTTTTTTTCACTTTTTTTTCTTTTACTCTCACCCCTTTCCCCAACGACAAATATCTTCGAACACACGCCCTCTCACGCCATCCCTATTACCTCCACTCCTTGGAGAAGGAAAAAAAAAAGTACCTGACCACACCCAGCGGTAGTATCTCCTTTGACAAACCTTTTGGCACACACCAAAATGAAAAAATCCTCAACAGCACCCCCTTCGACCTCGTATAACCCCGCACACACAACTTTTAAAGTTGCTGTCGTGTTGATGCGGACCGACGCACAGGACTGCAATTTTCCGAAACATTCCGATCTTGTCCGTCCGACTATTTCCGGCCCTTCGCATTATAAACGAGAGACACCTACTTCCGGTGCCTGCATCCCAAGACATCTTCAGCTTGCACCCCGCTCTGACCACTGACCGTGGAATGTTGAACCCTTAATGGACACTGGCAGATTTGGTGTGACGTTGTCCAGAATGAAAGGCTTCCCACTGTGAACCTTCCTCTTCTCTGCGAATTCGACCGTCGCTTCTATGTTCCGATCGTCAGTAAATTGAAATCGCAAAAGGAGAATTCTCGTTCCTTGATTGAGCGAAAGACTTTCTCCCAGGGAGTGATTTGCAGGTCTTTTCGATCTGGTGTGATCGTTAGTAGAAGTGATAATAATAGTATAAACATCTTCTTCTTCTTCTTCTTCTTCTTCTTCTTCTTCTTCTTCTTCTTCTTCCTCCTCCCTTTCTTCTTCTTCTTCCTCCTCCTCCCTTTCTTCTTCTTCTTCTTCTTCTTCTTCTTCTTCTTCTTCTTCTTCTTCTTCTTCTTCTTCTTCTTCTTCTTCTTCTTCTTCAACCAAAACAGTCAACATCCACAGGTTTCTTAGGTTTTTATATGATTATGGCTGATTGTCCATGAAAGTACCATGTATAAAGACTGCGCAAACGAAACTAAAGTGCCGTAATTGTCGACCTTTACTTTTAGGTGTTCAATCCCCAATGAGGCTTTTTACTAAATTCGCCCCTACTTTGAGTCTGCTTGTTTTTCGGACTCTTTTTAGTCACCTTTTAGTGCAATAAAAAGCGAGAGGAGTAACTTATTTATTGCTCAGACTTTTTTCCAATACTTTAATTGATCACACAGAACTGTCGCTCAAACTGTCAATGTAGGTTTTTTTCAAGTTTTTAAGTTGGTCTATCTGGCTATGTAAGTATGTATGAATGTCTTCGGCATGCAGGTCACGCCAATAGAGCTAGAAGGCTAAACTTTTAAATATTCATTCCTTATTATATCTAGAAAAAAAATGTTTTTTATGAAAGTTCATCGTCTGAATAGGTTTCCAGAGGTGGTTCAATTTGATATGCAAGTTTATGCTAAATTGATCCTTAGTTTTGGCACGAAAGCATTCATGTTTATTTTTTTCCTTATTCAGACTTCTTTAGTGACCACACTGCACAAAAAAAAAGCGAGAGAGGTAACATTATTTATCAGTGATCACTACTTCTTCCATTTTTCAATCGATCACCCCCAACACACAATGCTGCCAAAAACATTGGCCCTGGGTTTCTTTTGAGTGACGAGCCAGGCCTGTTGGTGCTGGAGTTATTCTGCTACTACTACTACTACTACTACTACTACTACTACTACTACTACTCGTTAAGACTTCGCTCTAATAGTGACTGTTGGCTTTCACTTTAGATCAAATGACAGCGATCTTTCCTTGATACTCTCAGACTACTCGTCAGTAATTTAGCCGAAGTTAGTAATGCTGTCGTCTGGATGGTCTCTGTTCCTCTGCAGGCGTCCAGTTCTTCAACTTTCAATGCTATGCTCTTTGGGACGGTCCCGACCACGATCGGTACAACTCTGTTACTTCAATCTTTATGGACCAGTGGAACGCTCAAAATGCTCCGGTATAAATTAATGGTAATTGCTTCTCCACTTTACATCATTTCGGTTTGCAGAAGGCTTTTGTTGGGACGCTCCGGGATAGTCAGGGGCACCCGCATATGTGGGGACTTTCACATGGGATCAAATTGTTCTCTCAATACCAGAACAATGATTTTTTTTACTTAAAATGACTAGAAAAATGAAGTCAGGCATTAATTCCGATGGACTTTCTACATGTCAAGTATGTTTCGTTATTCATTGCTACACTTGTCTCTAAAATGGCTAAAATTACCTAATTTTTTTTCCATTTCCAGCTAAATTTATAGCCAAAAAATGTTTTACAATACTTATTTGAAGCCCATTTCAAATGATAATAACTGTATACTAAAACTTCTGATCAATTTTTCCAACTATAATTATACATTTACTTTGATCAAACTTACTGATATTTTTTTAAATGGCCATCATATATCGTGATTTTTTATCACCTGAATGATGAAAAAAAATCAACCAGATGTAGCCAAGGAAAAGCTAATTTGGCTAATTTGGCAACCCTGGTCTTATCGGAGATTTGGGCATGAATCACTTGGGCTGGTATTCAAACAATTCAAGAACCATTTTTTATACTTTTCTCAATATATACCTACTACCCTCTCCTTTCTTGACCCCCCCCTTTCTCTTGCTCTTCCCTCCTTTGTCAACTAATATCAGCCCCTTTTTTTTATTGATGAGCATCATCAGGACTTTCTATCTCTCTCGTGCTGATTACGTTCTCTCTCTCTCTCTCTCTCTTTCTTCTTCTTGCGATTGTAAATCACGTTCTGTTCTCGTTTTTCCCCTTCCCCAACTCGAATCACAATCATCTTCTCATTTTTTCCTACACCCTCTTCGACCCCACCCCACTCCTCGAAATCATTTCTCTCTTTTTCTGCTTTTGTCTTGCTTTCTGTTCTCGCTTTTCACCTTGATTTCCATTGCTCTACCTTCACATTTCTCTCTCTCCCTCTCTCTCTCTCTCTCTCTGTTTTAGCACTTCCTCAGATTCTCCCTCTCACACTTCCTCCATCCTTCTCTCTCTCTCTCTCTCAGTATCTGTTTTCTTTCATCTATAAATCTCATTCTGTGCTCGCCTCCCTACCCCCGTCTCAAACTTCAGATGCTTCACCTTCACTTTTCCCACTCTTTCACGTTCCCCCTCTCTGTTCTCTCTCTCTCTCTCTCTCTCTCTCTCTCTCTGCTCATTCTCTCTTTTAGAAACTGTCAACCAAAGTTGTCTCCAAAACTTCGAACAAAGGTTTCTTCAGTTTTTAGGTTGGTCTGACTGTCCGTCCGGCTTGCTACGTATGTACCACGCATACAGGCCACATCAATGGATTGCTGAAATTTTAACCATTTACTGTGTCAAGGAAAAAAAAAGGTTCTTGTATATTTTTGACCCCCCCCCCCCCACAATCAGGTTTTAGTAGAGGGTTCTATCTGCTATGAAAGTTTTTGGGTAAATTGGTCCCTTAGTTTGTGTCCAGCATTATTCACACTTTTTTTTCTCAAAAATATTTAGATCACCGCCCAACAAGAGGTGGGATAAGTAACTTATTCATTGATCACTCTTTTTTGCCTATGTTTTAGTTGATCATCCCCTGTACGGCGTACTGCCAAAAGGCATTGGTCGCATGACAGTTTTCATTGAGTGACCAACCAGACTCATCTGATTTCTGCTTGCATCGGTAAATCTCCTGTTCTCGCTCCCATCAACCCCACCCCACTTTCACTATTACTATTACCCCCTTCCTCTTTTTCTGTCTCTCCCTCTCTTTCTTCCCTCTTACTCTGGCTCTGTCTGTCCTGCAATGTCAATCATAAACATCCACTACTGACCCCAGCCAAATGGAAAACCCAGCAAATACCGAGATGATAGAAAGAAAAAAGAAAAAAAAATACAAACAAGACAAATCGCCGACAATATGAAGTCCATCAAATCTACTACACGACTTCCGCTACTGACGTCGGCCATTGACACCGGAAGTGTGCCACCGGAACAGGTTGCCATTTTAATGGCCTTACCTCCATAATTTTTCACTATCATTTCTCGACCGATTTCGCCCGAATTCCGACGACTCATGCCATCTCCGCCCCAACATATCACATCTCTCCATCTCTTCCACGCCCCTCCCCTTTATATATCTTAACATTTTAAAGGTAAAGACGAGATTGGTCAGTATTTTCACGTTTTACACTTTCACGGCAATTGTTCTCTTTACACATTTGAGTCACTGGCATTTGCTCTTAAATCCATAGAAGGCTTGTAATTATCGTGGAACTCTTCAATGAATAGGGTTAAAAAAAAATATGGAACTCCTTTGGGAATTGAATTAATGATAAATAAAAGAAATATACAAGGGAGGTAATTTTGATCAGGGGTTACACCTTTGAATTTCGTTTTCTTCCTATAATGAATTCGTGAGTCAAAGATCTGCTGTTATTAGCTTGTCTTACTCTAAGTGCTTGTAATTGATAAAATCGACCTTATTCCACTGATGACTCACTAATAACAGGGTTGAGCTTTAGTTTAGATCAATGGTTCTGAAACTGGGATCTGTGAACCACTTGAAGCCCATCAAGTGATACTCGGGGGTTCGCAACAGTGTTCCTACTGAACCTAACGTTGCGAGAAGAAAAATCATCATCTACACAGCTATCAAAAAACGATTATTGTACGCACGCCACTGCTGTATAATGGAATTCGAATGAATCTAATTCATTCAAAATAGATATGATTTTTGCAGGTCAAAAATTGTTTTGCTTTTTTTAGTCCATAATTTGGTCAAAAAACTAAAAGCTAATCTATCTATTTATCCATCTATCTATCGATCTCAATCTGTTCATATCTATCCATTTATCTATCTATCTCATTCTAATCATATCTATCTATCTATCTCATTCTAATCATATCTATCTATCTATCTATCTCATTCTAATCATATCTATCTATCTATCTATTTATCTATCTATCTCATTCTAATCATATCTATCTATCTATCTATCTATCTATCTATCTATCCATTTATCTATCTATCTCATTCTAATCATATCTATCTATCTATCTATCTATCTATCTATTTATATATCTATCTCATTCTAATCATATCTATCTATCTATCTATCTATCCATGTATCTATCTATCTCATTCTAATCATATCTATCTATCTATCTATCTATCTATCTATCTATCTATCTATCTATCCATTTATCTATCTCATTCTAATCATATCTATCTATCTATCTATCTATCTATCTATCTATCTATCCATGTATCTATCTATCTCATTTTAATCATATCTATCGATCTTTCTATCTATCTATCTATCTATCTATCTATCTATCCATGTATCTATCTATCTCATTCTAATCATATCTATCCATCTATCTATCTATCTATCTATCTATCTATCCATTTATCTATCTATCTCATTCTAATCATATCCATCTATCTATCTATCTATCCATTTATCTATCTATCTCATTCTAATCATATCTATCTATCTATCTATCCTTTTATCTATCTATCTCATTCTAGTCATATCTATCTATCTATCTATCTATCTATCCATCTATCTATCTCAATCTGTTCATATCTACCTATCTATTGAACAACCGCTGCCATCAAAGATGGTGAAGGGTTCTGTTCTTATTATATATATATATATGTATGTGTTTGTGTGAGAGTGTCTGTGTGAGTGTGTTTGTTTTTTGTTTTTTTGTTTTTCTTTGTTCCAGCTCTCCCGTTCTGTCTGAAGACTTGAAAATGACATCAGTACTCATCTGGACCCTTTCTAAGATGTGTTTATTTTTTTTTAAGAAAGAAAAGCTTGCTTGACCCTTTTGAGTGCTTATTCTAACGGGTTTATTCTTAACATCTAGAATCTAGATATTTCTAGATGTTTTTTTACTCTATTTTTAGATGCTTTCCGGTCGAAAAAGCCAACGAAGAAAAACAAATTTACTCTGTCCATATTTATAATGAAAAAGTTGTATATAACTTCGAACTTTGACGCTACAGTTGTCCAATTACTGACTGTGATGGCGAGTATAGATATAATTCGTTATTATTGGACAGTGATGGCGAATATGTCATGTCTTCGTATATCTTTGTCATTATTAATTATGATGAAAGTCTTCTTAGATAAATTTTACGCTAGTTACGTTTGAACGGATTTCGCAACCCCAACATACACATTACTATACGAAGATTATTAACATAAAATCAAATCTTGCAACTCATCCCTTCTCAGTTCCGTTCTGGCATCGTTTAAGGACTTCTTTCCTTCAAATTCTATGTTTGATCAGTTTCCGAATGCCTCAGCACATTGTTATCCTTACCTTTGTAAGGGTACGTAGGTTTAGGGCAGAGTTACGGTAAGTATTGAGTGCTTACCAAGAACTGTATGATAGAAAAATGCATGCGACTAAACAGTCAAACACATTTTCGTATTTCAAGCCTTCTACGCTAGCCACGACCGACGATAACTTTCGACTTCGATGCAGGCACACTAAGAAGAAAATTATTTCGGAGTTTGAGAACGCTTAACAATTTTCCCAATTTAAACTAATGATGATTTCTTCGAGAGGGGAGGGAGTACCTGAATACCCCATCCACCATCTCTATATCCACAACTGCTATGGTGTACGTAGGTCGAACTATGAGGGGTTTTAATTTCGGATGGTATCCGTGATTTTTTAGAATCTTGCACAAGAGGACAGAGAGATAAGGAATCAGATATAAGGATTAACAAGAAACGAACTCTGGTTGGTTAATTAAATCTTGCAACAGACATATCAGCAGAATGGCGTCGGTGCAAATGTCGGAGGTCAATGTTCAGATTATTGGAGAAGATGACCCGGAGAATGCTTTGAGATGTGTGAACTGGATCGAAATCACGAATAGTAAAATGTCTGCAAGAACCATGATAGTTCGGAGGGGGGGTTATTCCTCATGCCCTCTCATAAACCCCTCACCAAGACAGAGCTACCAGACGTATTGCACCTTTATTGCTTACGTGCAATTGTGTGCAGAAATTAGCATGCGTTGGTCAAGAATAAAACATGGGATTCCCAAGAGATTAAATAGCATTACTGGAAACAGATAATACTCATAGCAATGTGTTGAGGATGAAATGAAGACAAGGCGCGAATTTAAAAAAAAAAAAGAAGTCCCCCGCAAAGTACACCCTTTAGGACCTCAGACGCTTATCTCAGTGTCCCTTCTACTTTGTCACAACAGTCTGCAAAATCCTGATTCGATGTTTTGCCATAATAAATGAGCCCTGCATGAGACATGAAGACTGACCCTCCCTGTCATTGAGAATGCAACGGTAACACAGTACGCGAAATAACTCAATGGTGTTTCCCTACAGGGGGGAGTAACTCCACGAACGAGTGTACATGCATGCGTAGCAATGCCTCCCTAATTGATTTCCAAATTATATCGAGGTTGCATATCCGATACTCGGGATATCCAAAATAGCTGGACACTTTACAGATAGACCTCACGTTTTTTTGGGTTTTTTTAACATTCTCTCACTTCTTTCACTCGATTCTCGAAAGAATCGGGAAGGAATGTAAGAAGATAAAGTGAAAAAGTCATCGGAACAGGGAAAAAAGATAGGAGTAGAAAAAAAATAAAAAATAAAGCAAAAAACAAAAAACAAAACAAAACAACAAAGCAAAAAAACAAAAAAAACAAAGCAATTCAATAGAAAAAAGATGAAGAAGAAAAAAGTCGGACATATCGAAAAAAAATATCGAAGGAAAAATAAAAGATCAAGAACAAATAAGGCCAGAATAAATTCTATTTGTGACAACATCTAAAAACAGTAAAAACAACAACAAAAAAAAACATCTAGAAATATATAGATTCTTGAGAATCTAGATGTTATTAATAAACCCGTCAAAATAAGTCTCGAAAAAGTCGAAAGAGCTTTTTAAAAAAAATCTTCAAGAGTGGTCTAGGGGAGTACTGAAACCAATTTTCAAATCTGTAGACAAAACTGTATGGCCGGGAGCGCTCGAACACCAGCAAGCATACAAACAGATGCACATATATAAAAGGATTGAACATTTCGCCATTTTCGATGGCTACGGTTATTCAACGGAAGGAGAGGAGAGGAAGTCAGGCAGACTGATGTAGTCAATGAACGAAACTTTTACATCAGTAAGATAATGTACCTACTCATCACGCCTTTTCTTTGAAACCTTGGAATTTTAAACACACACTCCCCTCAATGAGTATGGAAATGTTTTTTGCTACCCACCCTCATACGTTTTACGGGGGTTTGATTTACTATTAATGTTTATACCAAATTGGTTCTTTAGTTAATGTCTATGTTCTTTTGTTTGTTTGTTTTTTTGTTTGTTTGTTTTTTGTTTTTTTTTTCTTCAAATCATTAATTTATGGTTCAAACCATACGGGTTGTATTTTCATCAAGGTAACATTTTTACCACCAACACCACTTCTGCTCTGCTTAATTTATGAGGTAAAAAGCAGCATATACGGTTGGTGGTGATTCATAATTTCCCTTGGAATGCCAGTTTTTCGAATTTAGAAGTCGCGTGGTTCTAAATTAGATCGAAAAAAATATTTTTTGGAATCTGACAGCGATTTCCACTTTCAAGAAATCGAAAATGGCAATCCTGCTCGGGAGATAGCTGTGGCACACTATTGTGCCGTAGCACACAGTTTGAGAACCACTGCGATAGGAATAAGCCGTTCAACAGAAGAACAAAACGCACCAAAGAAGAATATCTCAGGATAACAATGATGGCGGAAGGGCGTATTAGAATAACAATTCTAAGAGGCCGACAATACTCAATAATGGAATTGGACGGAGAGATAGACACTGGAGAGTCTGTTACAGTACTTCTTAGCTGTCTGGTCGGGTTCCGAGCGGTGGCCGGTTGTCCGGGGCAAATTGATTAGCTGGGGGAGATGTCGTAGGATTGGATAGTGTGAAGGGAGAAATAGACACGACAGACAGGGTTCGTGGGGTGGCTGGATAGTTCTTATAGATATTAGCCAGGTAAAGATTGCGGCTGAGAAGAATAGGCGGGAAAAGAGATTTCGGTACGAGACAGACGAAAAAGATAGGGAGGGGGGCCAGAGAAATAGGCTGGATAAGAGACAGAGACGGAGAAAGACAGAGAGAGGGGGAAGGAAACTATAAGGAGAGATCTGAATCCTGGCGATAAATAGGAAAAATAAATAAGAAAAAAAGGGGGTATAAAAGTGGGAAAAGTAAGAGAAGAAAGAAAAATAGTGTATGAGGAAGATAGAGATAAAAAGATAAAGGGAGAGAGAGAGAGAGAGAGTATGAAGGGAAGCAAGAAAGAAAATGTTACTTAGTAAACAAGGAAAAAAGATACGAAGACGACAAAAGAGAGAAAATGAAATAAAACGTTATCTGTATCTTAAGAATACCAATGCACCCACTTATTACTAACCTACGATTGCTGACGTTATACTTCTACCTCTCCACTTAACACACAGATCAAAGTGTATACAAAAAGGTAAAACAACTGAAATATAGAGGACGAGATACAGATTAATGTATCGAGTGTGATCGAAAGAGTTAGCCGAGATAAGAGAGTGTGTGTAGTATGAGTTTACTCCTCAGTACGACCAGTTCCGAGTAAAGTATCAGCGCAAATCAAGTACAACTGAGATCAGTCACTGAAAACAATGGCACCATGATCGAGTCACTATTGAGAGTGAAATACTACGGTATGCAATGTTCCCGAGTACAACTAAGGACTACGAGTTCTAGTCAGAAATTATCGGCTACGTCCTGACCTGGACTGAAGCAAGTCTCATTACCAAGCATATACATTATATTGTGAACATTTGATAGGTACAAAACATTATTTGGGTACAGCAACACTGGAAACATAACAGCTGGCAACATGATATAATAAGTGAATGCATATATAACAAGTGGGCACTATTGTCAACGACATAACATATCCACTTAGGAAGTGTGGATCTCGGATATTATGAATTGCCAACTATTACTGAATACGAACTTATTAATTGATCCGAGTAAACTTTGGTGACGAGTTGCACAGCAGGGCCATCACTGTTAGTTTCTTTCTTAAATCATGGGTGCAATTCAAGGAAAAATACAGTAAAGATGCCAAATGCGCTTACCATAGAGCGATGAGCGTTGACCTAGTCTTGCAAATTACTGCATGTAAACTCGATCCTCACTAAATACGCCACAATCTGGGGAGGTGCGAAATTTGGTTCATTACAGTATTTGTGTGATTTGCTACTAGCCCTGGCTTCAACCAGGGATCGAACGCTGACATCTGGAACTAGTGAAAAATGATAATTACTAATTAATTTATAATTGATATTTCATCTACCATACAGTATAAATAAAGCTTCGCTGAGTACAGCACAATGTCACAATTGTGTAGTGCCCAGCAAGGATTGAACTCACTACCATAATCATTGTCTGCTGGTCCAGCTCGTTGATCATTACACTACGACAAGGCCAATTTGAGGAGGACATTTTTACATTCAGGTTCCATAGGTCAGAGAATGTAGTTAAGGCTGTTAGTTTGTAAGAGGGTAAATCAATGTCCGTTGCCTGACATATAGTTTTGGCTAAAACTTCAACTGAAAATTTCACTCCATAGTATTTGATCTATGTGATTAATCATCAGTCTTTTAACGTCCATTGTTGGACATAGACCTTCCCCAGGAGCCACCACATTCCTCTATCATGGACATCACGGAGCCAGTATTTTCTGAATTTGTCTAGTCCATCTCTCCATCTCGTATTTTGTCGGCCTCTGTTTCGCATGTGATCTCTAGGGCTCCATGTTGTCAATCGTAATGTCCATCGGTTGTCTTTCATTCTCGCAACATGACCAGCCCATTGCCATTTTAGTTTTCTAATGGATTCTATGATGTCTCGGATCCCGTTTTCTTTCTGATATATTGTGCTATCTTGTGATCTCTCCATGTGAGGTTGAGCCTGATTTTCTCATGCGTGTGCTGCATGCTTTTCATTTTGCAGGTTTGTCTCTTGGTTAGGTTCCATGTTTCAGCCCCATAAGTGACTATCGGGAGGATGCATTGGTTGTGTTCTCTTCTTTTTAGGATTATTGGGATCGTCTGTTTTTTGAAGGTTGAGCTTGTTTTGCCGAAAGCTTGCCATCCTAGGATGATTCTCCGCTTGATTTATTTTTCTTTCGAGGATTTCATAGAGATTCGCTGTCCTAGGTAGATGAAGTGATTTACTTTACCCATTTCCGCATCTTCGATTTTGACAGTCATGTCATTATTCTCGATGTGATTGTTGCACATGACCTTTGCTTTACAGAAGTTCATATGTAGGCCGACTTTCTTGCTCTCTTCATAGCATTAGTTGGAGGTCGTGTAGGTTATCTGCGAAAAGGATGATGTCGTCTGAGGTTGCTCAGATATTTGCTGTCTATTTTGATTCCTCAATTCTCCCAGTCCAGGTTACGGAAGATCATCTCAAGGCAGGCTGCGAGGAGTTTGGGTGACTCACCTCTTAATTGAGAGTATTGACAGGGAAAGATATTATGTCGAAAATGAAGTTTTGTTGAGTAAAATTAATCCTTTTTTTGTCGTTAGGATAAGGATTTAATGATGTACCTAGATATAAAAAAATTCGATGACGTTAATTAAAAGATTTTTAGGCAAGCTAGAAAAAGTAACAAAAATCAAATAGACAGGGTGTGTCTGTTATTTTATCAATATATATATATATATATATATATATATATATATATATATATATATATAATTGTGTCATCCACAGACAGCTGTTTCGTTGTATTACAAATCTTTTGGTGTGGCAATAGACTATCCATTATATGTATTTGTATGTATATAATTGTGTCATCCACAGACAGCTGTTTCAGTGTAGCTATAGACTATCCATTATCTATCTATCTATCTATCTATCTATCTATCTATCTATCTATATATATATATATATATATATATATATATATATATATGCGTGTGTGTGTATACGTGTGTTTGTGTGTATACTGTGTGTATTTATGTATGTATACGAACGATGGTGGATCGACGTCACAGTTTTTATTTTAATTTTCACTGTATAATGTTTGCTCTATGGGATTATTATTCACCACCAAATTAAGTGCATGGAAAACAAAGGACATCAAGTTGAAAAAATAAATATTTAATATCTGTAAAATAAATGCTTTTCCCATCGTTTGGCTATGGACTTACTGATGTACCAGTTTCTGACTAAACAAATTGTAACTATGGTGTTTAGTATTCAATAATCAGGCACAATTTAGATTTCCTTGTAATCCTGTGACCTAGTGCTGCTTAGTAACGAAAATTAAGTCAATAAAAACAAAGATATCACTCAAAAGTGACCAAGAAGAAAAGAACTATATCGTCTTTGTTATTCATTCGTTTATCAACCAATACTTACAAAGTTTTGTCTAGTACTGCACAATGCCAAATGAGGAGGTAGAGTAATAAGTAGTTAAAAAGTAATACTGAGGTAAGATGGGGCCCTTCAGCCCTGTAAGGCAGTCCATCAAAGAGAAGTTTACTCTGACAAATAATAAATGAATGAAAAGCAAAGCATGTGCCTTGGTCGTCTCATCCCACCGAGCTACTGAGGTGAGGCTCCAACCCCAAAGAGTGGACTCGGTGTGTACGAGCTGATCTTCACTTTACCTGTGCAGGCGGGAAAAGTGTCCGCCCTTGATCCTCGCAGGTGAGGAATACGACAACAGTTAAGACTATTACGTCTACTTCTACACGTATAAACAAATATGGCATGGAAGTAAGATTTGATAAAAAAATAATAACAAAAATAACCAGAGCTATATGACTAAATTTGAATGATATATGTTCGTTAGCTTCCGAAGCCAAATTGGTAAGGCATTGTCTTGGTCAGGTAAGTTCTCACGGAGTCTCTCTCTCTCTCTCTTTCTCTCTCTCTCTCTCTCTGAGTCGACACAAAGAATGAATGAGATATATCATTCCATACTATACAATTGTTGTTCAAACGGATATATTTTACGAGTAATATCAGCTGTTTCACAACGTGTATTGTCCGTCCTCAGCCCTTTTCCCCGGCTTTACCTGCCACCCTAGAGGTTTCCTTCTGAAGACTCGACACTGTTTGACCCGGCTAACGCAAAAAAACATACTTACAGAACATGATCTTAAGACTACGTTTACAAATCTTTGTTCTTGTGAGTTCTTGGTAACGATTCTCACCGGCCCATCGTTCAGGGTTACTAGTTCACTATAAATAACTGTTGAACTTAAAAGTTAGCAAATTGAAGAATGTTGGTAGAAGACAAGTATATGAAAGTGATGCATGATAAGGAGAAGGTCTGGCAGAGGGGAGATAGAAAGAGAAAGAGCGTGTATGAAATTGAGAGTAAATGAGAGAGAGAGAGAGAGAGAGAGAAAGGTAAACTGAGTTACAGAAAGAGAGAGGAGCAGGCGGAATGTAGAAGAAGGAAAAGTGAGAGGAGAATTCATGAAAGTGGCAAAGTTAAGGGTAGTAGTTGGAGGAAAGCAAGAGAGTGAGTATAAAGGGACCAGACAGAGAAAGAGAGGGAGAGAGAGAGAAGGGGAGAAGAGAAAGATTTTTCCAAGGCGACAGAAGAGCCGCTAATGAAAGAGTGCTAGTCGTTATCCAAATCCCCAAGAATGGATCCTGGGGGTCCACACAGATTTATTACCCAGCAGGGACTCGAGTGCCCTTAAATAGTGAACGGGGACGGCGGCGAAGTGTCGGGGAAATATAGTGGAGGTGGGGGGGGGGGGCTGGCAGCCGTTGAAGGTGGTTCTGGGCCCGTTAACAGGAGAGGGGAAAAGAGAGCGTGAGTATAGATTCTACAACTTGACGTAACTCAGAAGGAGAGTAACGCGGAGAGTAAGAAGGAGAGCGTAACACAGTTGGCCGACAAAGATGTATGGCATAATTAACTGGTCACTAACAACGGTGGAAGCATGGATGATGGCGTCGACAGAGATGGGTCTGTCGGAAAACGGGGTGCGGAAGGAATGTCGTGGCAGAGAAGCAGGGTGGAGAGTGGGCGGTCCGCGATGGCATTGACTGGCCATAGTGCGATGGTAATGGATTCAAGGTACAATAATAATGTTATTGCGCAGCGGGTCGCTTTATCAATATCCTCCCCGAGGTCAGAGCTCCAATCGCAGAAATAGATGTGATTTACATATATTTATAGATATATATTTTGAAATACACGAGCTAGTACACGCGTTAATGCACGCACGTGGCCTGACCCGAAAATAACCAGCCGCTCCGAATATCTCGAGAACCGCTTGCGTGGCCCTGATGTAACTTGACAACCAATCAGAAGAGCCTACTGCGCATGCATGAAGACGCACTCTCCCGTGAGAGGTTCACAATAACAGAACAAGTCATTCTTCACGTCTCGTACATAGTTTACTGGCAAAACATCACATCACTCAGGTCTGCCGACCCTCCGCATAGTCCAGATTTGGCTCTGTACAACGCCTGCACACCAAAATTCTGGCCGTGGGTGAGATTAAGCGGATACGACAAGTCAGCCAACAGTGATCCCAAAGGTGGACTTTTAAGATTCTTTTAAGAACTAACAGGAGTGATGCATCTGAGCCCATAAACTTGTTTTGTTCTCGTCACCAAAACTGCAACTCCACAGTTATATCTTGATCACTTACTTTTGCCCTTTGCCTCATAAGAAGCATACGCCATCAACAACGCCCAGGCGGTGCTCTCGGCTCCGGGCAATCTTCTCTAGATCCTCAAAGAGTAGCATCCTCTCTGCATCTCTGCCTTGGTGTCTCTGAACTATGTGTTTCTATCATTGGTTAAAGCAATTAATTCGTTCTAAAAATTACCATGCTGTTCAAGCTTGTATTATAATCTCTCTCTCTCTCTCTCTCTCTACATATATATATATATATATATATATATATATATATATATATATATATATATATATATATATATATATAACTACATGTATGACATAAGCTATGTATTAAAATCGTAGCTGGTGTTTCATCAACACTGGTTGGGTGCCTTGTTAATACAACTGTTTTGTTCTCAAAATCCCCGAAACAGTTATATGGTAAACAACTGATGATCCCAACAAGAAAAGATTCCATAAAAATTAGGTGTTTGTAAAAACAAGTAAAAAACACATAGATTACATTGATAAATATTGGAAAATTAGTGACTGAAGTGACACAGAAATGTTTGGTGAAGTTTATCAATGTTTAGTGCTTGAAGCTGTAAAGCTTTCTAGAATACATGCACACACAAACACACACACACACACACACACATATATATATATATATGTATGTATGTATGTATGTATATATATATTCATTATTGAGTTTCGTTATGCTATATAATCTTTCTTTAATTTAATCCTCACTCAAAAGAAACCCAATCACTTTTAGGTACGACATTGCATGTGACAAGTGTACGTATTGAAGTACATTCAGGTCGCTTGCCGTAAAGTGATGGTTCGCAAGTTTGTATCACGGACCTTGCCTAATGAGTAACCTATGCAATAGGTGACATGATAGTGTGGTCTTGAAATATATATATATATATATATATATATATATATATATATATATATATATATATATATATATATATATATATATATATATATATATATATATATATGTGTATAAGCAACAAATATTGGGCAGTAAGTGAGAATCGAGCTATCCTAAATCATCCAGTACATGCCTTTCCCGTTATAACACGGTTCGTTATAGTGATGTTCTTGTTAAAGAGCAGGTTGGTGGTAAACCCCTTAATAGCTAGATTCAGCTCCAAAATAGCTAAATTGATCGCAGCCCGATTATAACACGATTTGCATCTTCTTCAGACTTCAACACATTCTAACAGGATACTTATTTTTCTAATCTTGGCTTAGTCTAGCAAAAGGCGACAAATGTAGGCGAGCCATAGAGGATCGAACTCATCACTCATCATCAGCGATCTGACCAGCGAGACGAACGTGCTAACCACTGCGCTTTGACAAGCCTCCTTGATTTGATGACTAATCGAAGCTAAAAAGGATAAGAATAAATTCATTATTCATGCCCCCAGAGCAGTTAGTCATGTTTAAGATGAGTAATATTGATAGACTACAATCTTGTGTAGACATCAAAGTTATCATTCTGTCGATACAGTCCACCGGCTTTTAAGCCCTGCATACGACGATATTGCAAGAATCACTCGTAAATTCAATATCCTAATGCGGCATATCTCAATAAAGCGAGTTGTTCTGTCAGATTGTGTCGTGAGATTTCAACATCGTGGATGGTATCATCGCAAAATTACCAACATTAATTAAGTGTAGGATTTATTAGTGTCAAATCAGTTGCTCGTTAGTGTGACGATAGGTGTATCGATATTTTATAAGCGCAGCGCAGTGCGATACAAGGCCACAACTGTTGAGCATCCCCTAAATTATATGATAAGAAATGAATGCTCAAAACTACTGTACAGAATAGTCTGCGAGAGTTGCTTTGATACTATCGCTCTACCACAGACACTCTTACGAATCTTAACTTCGTATGGCTCAAGGACATAAATTGTGGGGCACACTGCTAGGATGAAAAAAAATTATATCATTAGAAATAAACAATCGAGGCTGAAGTATTTTTTGCAAGGGTTGCTAGCTAACAATAGTTTTATAACAGGCAGTCTTTGATATTTTCTTGGATTCACTTTGTGTGGTATAAGACCACAACATGATGAAGCACCCGGTGAGGTTCGAAGTCTTGACATCAGCAAATAGTTTACAAGTATTGCTCGCCAACAATTGCTCTATGGGTGACGTTAATACCTACTTCCTAAGGCCAGAGTGCAGAGAGAGTGAGGGAGAATGATTCTTAGCTAGTCAGATGGAAAACCTATAAGGACAGAGAGAAAAGGGAGAGGATAGAAGAAATATTAAGGAGAGAGAGAGAAGAGAGAAAGAAAGCTCAGGGAGACGAAGAGATGGAAATAGGTATTAATTGAGAGAGAGAGAGAGAGAGACAGACAGACAGACAGACAGACAGAGAAAGAGAAAAGAAAAGAAAAGAAAAGGATTAGGAAGGGAGAGTGAGCGACCGTGAGAGAATGATATGGAGAGAGAAAAAAAGAAAGGAAAGAAACAAAAGACCGATTCTTAGCGAGAGAGTGGGGGGGGAGAGAGAGAGAGAGAGAGAAAGCGAAAAGATTATTTGAGCGAAAAGAAGTGAAAAATAACATTTTTTAGGGAAAGAGAGAGAGAGAGAAAAAAGAAAACTGTGAAAAAGAATAGACAAACGTGAAAGAAAGAGATAAAGAAAGAAAGAGATAAAGAAAGAGATAAAGAAAGAAAGAAAGAAAGAAAGAAAGGAAAAAATGGAGATAAACAAGAAACTCAAAGGCTTAATTGAGTACTGATGCCGATATTCAAGTCAGTAGACAAAACGGTATGACCAAAAATGCTGGAATACTTTAACAAATAAACCCATCAGAATAAGTCCCCCCCCCCGACCCAAAAAGCTTTTCCTTTTTTTTCTCTAAAAATAAAAAATAAAACCATGTTCAGGAAGTGTCTAGTGGATTACTGTTGCCAATTTTCAAGTCTGTAGACAAATCGTATGGAACAAGAAAACATTTGATAGACAAACAAACACGTACACATCTACAAAGAAAAAAAGGACAGAAGCCTTCGCCATCTTGAATGGCTACGGTTGTTAAAAAATGAAAGAATAAACAAACAAATAAATAAAGGGAGGAAGAAAAGTGAGTGATTCTTCGAGAGCAAGAGAGGAGAGGGACATTCAGTGTGTTACGGAGAAAAAGAGAAAGATAATAATAATAATAATAATAATAATAATAATAATAATAATAATAATAATAATAATAATAATAATAATAATAATAAGAAGAAGAAGAAGAAGAAGAAGAAGAAGAAGAAGAAGAAGAAGAAGAAGAAGAAGAAGAAGAAGGAGGAGGAGGAGGAGGATGATGATGATGATGATGATGATGATGATGATAAGAAGAAGAAGAGAAACACGGATAGAAATAGATAGAAATGAGAGAGACAGAGAAAAACTGCCAGAAAGAGAGAGAGAGAGAAAGGGGTGGTGGTGAATGAAAGCAGAGAAGTAAAGAAGACGATTATAGACAGAAAAAGACAGAGGATAAAATAAAATTGATGTCACTAAAAAATTGAATTGGGGGTGGGGAGAAAATGCAATCTAAATGATTTGTTTACATTTCCATACAATTCATTTACTTCTCATTAGAATTTCTTGGCGATTTGTTAAATTCTTTCTCGTCCTTTTTCGCCAGTCCCAATGGCTGCGGGCCTTTTCGATTCCTTCCATTGTCTTCAGTTTTGAAACCAAAGATTCGCGAAGACAAACCAAGTACAAATGGAGAAAAGAAACAAATAGAACCGACTTCTCAATACAAACAAATCGCAATACAAAAATGGCGTGATTAATGGCCGTGAACTCGAGAAGCATTATCTATCAATCTATCTATCTATCTATCTAACTGACCATCTATCTATTTATCCGAATAAAGCTAGCTAGCTAGCTAGCTAACTATATTTATTCATGAAATCTATCTGAGCAAATCTAGCTAGCTAACTATATTTATACATGACACCTATTTATCTGAATAAATGCATAAATAAAACTGGTTAAGTATATTATTTCATGACATCTATCTATCAACCTATCTCAGTAAATCTTTTTATCCGACTATATATTTCATGTCATCTAACTATCTGAATAGATCTATTTAGCTAAGTATATTTATTCATAACATCTACATGAGTAAATTTACCAAGCTAATCATATTTCTATCGGGACAAATCTAGCTAGCTAACCATATTTATTCATGACATCCATGACATCTAGCTATCTATCTAAATGAATAATTCTTGCTAGTTAACTAACCATATTTATTCATGACCTCTATCTATCAACCTAAGTTAATTCATTTAGCTAACTATATTTTTTCATGTCATCTAAACACATCTATTTAACTATGTTTATTCATAACATCTACATAAGTAAATTTAGCTAGCTAAATATATTTATTCATGATATCTATCATATATATATATATATATATATATATATATATATATATATATATATATATATATATATAATCTTTTAAACTAACTATATCTATCAATCAATCTATCCATCTATAAATATATATATGAATATCATGAATATATATATATATATATATATATATATATATATATATATATATATATATATATATATATATATTCATGATATTCATATTCATTCATGACATCTACCATTCTAAATAAATTTATCTAGCTAACTATATCCATGATATCTATCTAAATCAATGTGGTAAGCTATATTCATTCCTGGCATCTATCTATCTAGCTAGCTAGCTATCTATATTTATTCCTGGCATCTATCTATCTAAGTAAATCCAGCTAGCTAACAATATTCATTTATGCAATCTATCTGTCTATACATGTAAATTGACTGATAACGTTATACATGCACATTATATATATATATATATATATATATAGAGAGAGAGAGAGAGAGAGAGAGAGAGAGGGAGAGAGAGAGAGAGAGAGAGAGAAAGAGAGCGAGCATGCCTCACCGTGAAATGATTAACAAGCTAGCTAAGTAAACTGTTAACACTGTGGAAAAGTTCGCAGAATTATGAACACTCTTCAGCGTCTCTTGACTTTCATTCAGACGATTTAACCCGGGAAACAACGATCGCGACTTAAATTTAAAAAACAAAACAAAAAATGAACATTAAAAATTATCAAATGAAAATAAACGCGATGAGCTCTCACCGAAATTAATTAAGCGAATGTTGAATTCAACGCGTAAACGAAAGAGAGCCTGGGCGAAAAGAGGTGAAATCAGGAAAGAAAGGATAGTACAAAAGAACAGGATAAAAGTTTAAAAACAGAGACCATGGAATCAAAAATGACGAATGATAATTCGAAACAATTAATATTGGATAAGGAAACAAATCGACAATTACAGACAAAAAAAAATAATGAAAAATAAAACGTGAAATAAGTTATATTTAGAGAATGGCGCTGAAATGGCGGCCATGTCTGGAACAGATCTAAAAATGCACACTCAGATCGGTGTCTGAACACACATATCCTCGGTAAATGACGTCCCAGTCAAACATGGACTGGTAATAATGAAAGAGATAAATTCGTTAGTTAATCGCAGTAGAATTTCTCCTGGCGATCATTAAAAGTGAACACTGAATATTGAAGACAAGTCATCACATCATCATCAGTCTTTAACGTCCGTCGTTGAACATAGACCTTCCCCAGGATTTGCCACACTTCTCTATCATGGGTGGCGCGGAGCCAGTACTTCCTGAACTTGTCTAGCTCGTCTCTCCATCTAATATTCTGCCGGCCCCAGTTGCGCATATGATCTCGGGGGATCCATGTCGTGAGTCGTAATGTCTATTTGCCATTAACCCCTCCTCATTCACTTACTCTTTCTTCTTGTTCATCTAACTAGAATTGACGAAATATCAGTGTGTTTGTGTATGCAACGCGATTGCTGTACAATTGGTAGAAATCTATTGAAAACTTTCGGTGTGAACAGTTATTAGCTTATATCTTAATGTAATAAAGAATGAAAAATATCGAGCAATGAGTAAAAAAAAAAATCCTGAATCCGCCACAAAACTTAGGCACCTCTTCTTTTTTTCAACTCATTGTACACCCTTCCGTGAAATTTCATAGAAATATATTCATTACTTTCGGAGATATCGTGTGGATAGAAATGAAAGGTATTATGTGGTTTGGACATAAAAAAACAACAAAGGGGAGGTAATTGCACATGGATCTGCTCTGATATTTAACCAATTCTTCTAATGTCCACTCTCCCAATAAATATCATTGAAATTCATTGAGAACTTTTGGAGACATCGTGTGGACAAACACGATTTTATGTGGTTCGGACATATAACTACGACGTAAGGGAGATGGATTTGCTGCAAAATTCAATCGATTCTTGCCTATTGAACACCCTAGCTACGGAATTCCGAAGAATTTCATTGATAAACTTTTGAGATACCCTGTAAACATTCAAGAGCGTGTACATTATTGTGATTGAAAAAAAAAAACAAAAAAAAACGGGAAAAAATTTCTTAATCAGGAAAAAAAATCCTGGATCTGACCCCAAATTTTACCGCCTCTTTCTTACCCCATTGCACACTGTTCCACTAAATTTCACTCCAACAGACGAACAAAAAATAACCAGACAAACCAGCAGATGAACAGACACGACCAAAGAGTTATCCCCCTTTTTTTAACTTTGTTGACAGAAGTAAAAAAAAATGAATCATATGCATAATTTCAGGGTGTATATGTAAGTAAGCGTGTATGCGAATACATGTCTGTTTATGTAGATATGTGTATGCTTCTATGAGTATCTAAGTGTGTGTATGTGTGTGCTCGCTTGCAAAGTTTGCATATTCATGTATTTGTGTACATGTGTATGTATGTGCGTGTGCGTGTGTGCTTTTGTACAAATCAGTACGGTGCCATACGTACTTATGTGAATGTATGTAAGAGCACGCACGTTTTTACGTCTCAGTGAACAAAGAAGATGTATTTATTTTATTTGTATACACACATCTTATATACACGTATTCATAGATGTAGATATATGCATATATAGCAACATATCTATCTCCGAATACATCCGCATGCTTACACACTTATATACGTATGTTTGTTGGTGTGTCTGTGTCTATGTATATGTACGCATGCTCTCTTTTCGATATATGTAAGTATGGACATCTTTATCTCACTTGAAACGTGATGATATGGGGCTCTCCGGAACTTTTTTAAAACATTGTTTGGTGATCCGATTGTCTGATTTATTTTATTTTGTTTATTCAACCAAGAAATTTCCATTTTCCCTCTTTTCTATTTTTCCTGACAAATTTTTACGTCCGATCCCATGATGCATCAGTTTTTGACAAGGGCCCTTTTTTTCCCCTTCTTACACTCACGTTGAACAAACATCTCCGAACGAAAAACAATACTTTACTCACGTTACGACAATAGACTTCATTACGTCGCTTAGTCCTGAAGAAACAAGTTTTAGTGGACTGCAGCTACCGGTCGAAAAGTGTAAATCCCTAAGTATATAATATTCGCCCAGTCATAGGATATTCGTAACCAGGGCATCGCCCCCTTATCGTAATTAGATGACTGAATCATTAATGTAAAAACGTCAAGGTGATGCAGTTTTATGGTTCACTGACTCTTATATAATGGTCATATGGTGTCAAACCAGAACGGTTTATTGAAAACGCACGCATTCGATTCCCAAAGTGGATGCTGCCACCCCTTGGGAGCATTGGAGGACTCAGGGGGGTCATATGCTGAAATGCAATAAGGGGATGTTTCAGGACAAGGGGTGGTGAGAAAGGAAAGGACGAGCGATACAAATAGATATCTCCTATACATGAAGCTCTGTGTCTAATTATTCCTATTTTAATAAACCAAGTACTTCTATATACTTTTATACGATTACGTTTTTAGTTATAGAATAAATACTTAAATTTAAATAAATTCGATTTGGATTTGAATAAATTCAATTAAAATTCAAATAATTTATCAAAATGGCTGATGGATCAAGTATATGCATGTACTTATACATAAATAAGTACACATATGTGTAAGTAGGTGTGGATTAATTAATTGAAGTCTAATCAAATAAATTTTGTTTAAATTAAATGTTATATTCCGACCGACTTTACGATGGATACTGATGAAGTATTTGCTTTAAAAGAAGGCGTTAAGCAGAATATTTTTGTGAAACACTGGTGTATAGACAACGGTCCCTAGCTGACGTCGAGTTCTTTTTGGAAAACTAAATCAATGTCTCTACGTTAATCTTGATAAAGTATCAACAGTTTTTGATTGTAAGTACGGTGTTGGTTGAACAGATTTCTAATACGATACGAAACTGGCGAGCCAAATTCGACTTCTGGTTGCCATTATTCATGCTCATCTCGTACAAATGCCTTGGGAAAGACAGGAATCCACCCCTTCTTACATTCTGTCCAATAGATACATAGATATCGTAATTTTAAAAAAAGATTACGTCATCGTCAATCCACAATGTTCGATGGAGAAGTGACGAGGTAAGTGGGTACTTTGAGTAAACCCTCTTTACATTTTATATGGCAAAAAAAGGTTGTTACGCCCTTCTTCAACCTTGTCAGGAATTATTTGCCAATAAGCTTTTGATACATTTTCTCCTATCGGAAAGATTTTGGATACATGTATGAGCCCCCACACGTACTTACACACACATACGTATACTCATTTATACGTATGATTACACGCACTATCAGCCATTTTGAATATCTGAAGAGTCATAGGGTAACCGATCAGAAAAGACCTTTTCACTGATGCATGAACATACATTCTCCTGGGGGTCACTCAGTTGGCAGTGAACGCCATAGAGTGAGCTCGTGTACTGTCTGACCGTCACGTTCACAATGATCAAGTGAGTAGACCTGCGAATATCCTTGATATTGTTACGGCTAAATCGTATGGGATACATCAGTCATTGTGCTATCACTAAAGTTGAACAACGTCGAATCTGGTCTGTACCTAGATGGGTGACCGTCTCGGAATGCCAGGTGCCGTAACCAACCGGGGAAGCATCCCCGGCAGCCATGATCAACAAACGCAATGAGCGTATCTTTCTTCTGGGTGCCTTCAGCAGGGTCGAGAGAGGGGAGTGGAACTTGAGCACGACACTCCCTCCGTACTAAGCGCCCAGGCATAACAGCCCGAAAGTTTTGAAGCTGCCAAGATCGTTTGTTGAAACGAAAAGAACTGTGCTTAATATTAAATGGCTGGATACTCTCCAGAAATGCGGAATTTTAAATATATTGGTCCCTGCTTTCAAAATGCTCATTTTTCTCCATGAATCAACAAATCAATTGATAAGAAATGAGGGACGGGGGGCGGAAGAGCGGATGGGGATGGACTACACGGAGGGTATTAGATTATATTCTTAAGATGAAGAATAGTTTGCCTCACAGGCAATTGTCCACGCTTTTCATTTGTTGTAGAAATTATTTACACAAAATCAGTTTTAGGTCAAATTTTTTCAATCATAGCATTTCAACTCAAGGTCGTCTAAAGTACACGGAGTAAATTCGAATGGACAGGAACAAGCTTGGCTGCGCTAAGGCCAAACTCCTTTGTGTCCTCGTATCGGCTGCTAAGAAGAACCTAAGATTTTCTACTTTCACATTTTTAATTATTTACAGGATTTTCAATGAAAGATGTGAAATATAACAATATGAAATTTACGTTTATTTTTAAGATAAAAAAAATATATGTGAATCATAGCAGTATGAAAATTAACAAGCTTGACTGCGCTAAGGTCAAACTCCCTTGATTCCTTAAAATCTAAAAAGTGAACAAAACAGAATTAATTTCTCCATACAATATCATTCCGAAACTTCGCGTCTCATTTCAACTACCGTATTAATAGTTCCTATAAATGGGAATCGCTAACTTAAGCAGAACAAGTCAGCCTGAGTTGGGCCTTAGAAGTTGGAGTGAATTCATCATCAGTTTTTGCGTTTGTCACAGTTATTTATGCATGACGTCCCTCGTTTTCCTACAGGCCATTGTCATCCATCATCGTTACATCCGAAAAAAATCAAAACTCAATGGTAAGAGTTTGAAAAAAAGATATAAAGAAAAAGCCAATTCAATCTAAGGGTTAATCCGCCACTGACCTCGAAAGTAAGGAAAATATTTTGATCCCAATTGGGTCCGATCTTCAAACCTATCGACAGAACGCCCTAAACCACAATGCCACGGAAACATCCCAGAAATTTGTAATTTATTTGTAATTGTCGATAACACGATTGGACGAATACCTTAAATTAAGTACGATTATCTACTGCCTTTTCAAGATTCCTACGTTTTGATATTGTTTAATGGTTATATTATCATATTAACTGTTTTAATGACATCCTTCGTGGCAAAGAAAATTTCGCCGAAAAGGAAAATATGAAAATGATTTATTTCCAAACAGAAATTCAAAGTTTAAAGAAATTTTTTTACTGAGAATTCAGAAACGCGAGTCGATACCACATGGCATTACGGAATCAGTCTTTCTTTTCTAAACTCTCTGGTATTCATGTCTGAAACTCACACATCTTAAAATCCAGGTCTGATTAATTACGATATTAAAGTCAACTCTGAGAGTTCAACAATAGATAGATGAGAATAGACTGAGATAGATAGATAGATAGATAGATAGATAGATAGATATGAACATACAGAGATAGATAGAGATTAGAGCAATGGTTCCCAAACCTTTTTAGCCCAACGCCACCTTGCTTCATGTCAACGCCCCTGTAGTTTAAATATGAGAACTCAACACATATTTTAGAGACCTGTAGTAGTTTGGCATTATGAAGAAAAACATCAACATTGAGTTCAAAGGTTTTATTGAGTGAAATTTTTAAGTGAGTATAATGGGTTTCTTAGCAGGTACTACTAAACAAATCTATGGTAAATTAGAATCATGGAAATTTAAGAAATCCTCATAACGTCCCCTCTTAAAACTCAAACGCCCCTCAAGGTCCTCAGTTACCGCGATGTCCCCTCGAAACAAACCAACGCTTATTCCCTTCTTTTTCTTTTTCTTCCATTACTTTCTCCCTTTTTTCTTTCTCCTCCTCCCTCTCTTCCTCATTCTCTTCCTTTTCCCCTTTTCCCCCTCACTCTGTTTCTTCTTTTTTCCCCTTTTTCCTTTCTTCTTTCTCTTCTCCTCTCTTTCTTTCTTTCTTTCTTTCTTTCTTTCTTTCTTTTTACTGTTCTCTATATCCCCCAATCATCACTAACGAACCATAGTGTCAACCACACTCTTTTAAGACAAAATCCTCTCACCCAGCAACGGCCCCTCCCACCCATTTACATTGATCCCATCAACACTTTGCTCCTGACCGAACCAGATAACACGTAACTCGTATCAAAACCACTGCCATCACCGCCATCGTCACCACCACCACCACCACTCACGACGTAGCATGACTTCCAAGTTTAAATTCAAGCTTTCAAAGCTGGACTTTTTTCCCTCCAGAGACAGGCGTTCACGGTTCACCGGTTCTCCGGGAATCCAAAATCAAATCTAGGCTGTTGGTATTAAAATCGCGAGTCTTCGCCTCATCCATTAGAGTTGTGACTCAACATAACTTTGTATTCCATTCTGGATTATACCATTATTGAGACGTGGTTGCCAAGGGAGAGATGGTAAGGTTCCATTATAGTTGAAGTAAAGGGTTTGTTTGTTGGTTTTTTTTCTTTCTTGATCTTTTTTTTTTCTTTCGATTTCTTTTTCTTTCTTTCCTTTTTTTTCTCATTCTATTTTCCTTTATTTCCTTTTCTTTTCATTTTTGTTCTTATTTTTATTCTTTTCCTTCTTTTACCTTTTTTATCGTACTTTTTCTTTCTGTATTTCTTTCTTTTCCTAATCGTTCTTTTTATTTCTTTTTCTTTCTCTTTTCATTCTCTTTATTTCATCTTCATTCTTATTTTATGTTTACCTTCCTTTCTTCCATAATACCTTTTTTTACTGTCTATCTCTCTCTCTCTCTCTTTCTCTGTCTCCCTCCTCCTTCTTTTCTTCATTTTTCTTTCTTTCGTTTCTTCATTTTCATCTTAGTTCTTATATTATTTTCCTCCCTTTCTTTCGTTATACTTTTTTCTTCTCTTCCTTTTTTTCCTCCTCCTTTTTCTTCCTTTCCTTTCCATCTTTATTCTCCCTGTCCCCCTTTTATTTAATCTCTGTCCTATTTTATTTTTCTCTTCCTTTCTTTCTTTTTTTCTTTCATTTTACTTTTACTTCCTTTCTTTTCCTCTTCCTTCTTTTTCTTCCTTTCAGCCTCTTCCCCCTTCTTTCTTCCTTTGTTTATTTCTCTTTTTTTTTCTTCCTTTATCTTTCACTTTCTTTCTTTCTGAAAAAGCTTATGCCAAAGAAGTATTAGCAATGAAAGAAGAAAGTTTAAGGAAGGAAAATCGGACGCCATAATTCGATGTATAGAAGCTGAGTTTATTTAGGCGGTGGGCAAATAGAATTATGTAACGGAGGCAATAATAAATCAGTAGCGTGGAATTTTACGACGTACAGATTTACCCAGCTATCCAAAAGTAGAGCGGTCCCATAAAAAAGAGCTTCCGGAAACCGAAATAACGGAAGGCGTGGAAGTGAATACCATCGATCTATACGGGAAAAACTTTTGAGTGTTCCCAGACTTGGAAAATGGTGATGATGACATGTAGGACTGACTCCTTGGGGATGGTGGGACATAAAAGAGATTGAGGCGTCAGTGAGGGCAGAAGACTGTTCGCGCTGCCTCAATAATAGCTCTCAGCAACAAGTGAAAAAAAAAAAAGAAAAAAAAGGTCATTTTGCATTTTGCCTATTGAGCGTGAAGTGAACTTTCGGAAACAGGGTAATATCTGTAAATATCTTAGCACTGAGCAATAAAACAATGGTTAGAAAGATAGTCTTTTATACCATTATCATTTTATTGAGTTTGATCCTCACTGAGGGGCCCTGTATATTTTGAGAATGAATATCATTTTTAACGGTTTTATTTGGCCTTGGAAGATGAGTTATCCGAAAAATATTTCCTTGTAGACATTGAATAGTTTGGGTCGCCATTGAAATTTAGTGTGTATATTTTTAGTACTGTTTGGATATAAACCCCTGCCCCGAGCACAATGTTCAAGAGTGGCACTTTTCCAACTATTTCCAAAAAAAAAGAAGATTTTTTAAAAAGGTGGATTATATTTAAGTAATGAAGCCTAAACGAAGGAGACTGTTGTAACTGCTTCAGACATATTACTTATTGTGTCTTATTGTCTTGATCTTAAGTTCAAAATGTAAAAAAAAATAACTCAGATGTTTTTTTATATGTTTTGATTTTCAAAATTATACAGATTTATGAGTCTACTGTAGAAACTTTCAAAATTGTATTTTATGAAAACGAAGAATGTATTTAAAATCTTTTGGTACGTGTAATAGTGCCTTTTTAAATGCTCGCTCCTATTGGTTTTAGAGCCTAGGTACGCCACTATAGTGCAGCCAGTGAGGATCGAACTCGCTTCATTAGGAAGGAAACGTATGTCTCAAGTCAGGTATCCCCTGCTTTACGAAAATTCGCATTACATCTCTTACGAAACGGCTTTGAATTCCGTCTGTTACATCTGCGCTAAATCTCGATTTGTTCTGTATATCTGTTAGCAAGATATTTCTTAAGGTATCAGAAAAGCTTAAGTGAACTCACGTGTTACGCTCTAGCATATAACTGACGGACATGAAAGAAGTTTACTTTTGGAGTATGGAAACAATGCAAATTTCTCCCATATAAATTAATAGCTATTGCTTCTTTGCTCTACGCTATTTCAGCTTAGGTTTCATAGGAACGCTTCACTTTTGAATTGCGATGCGAATATGTATTGTTTGAAATCGCGTTTTGAAAATAACTTCGAAACATAATGAATGACTCATAATATGAGAGCAGGCAAAGAATTCTTTGATACATCCATTCTCTATGAATAACAACAGCAACAAAAAAGAAAAGAACAAGACAGTTTAGAGCATGTGAAAAGAGAGGAAATAAGCAAACGAAAGAGTTGAAGAAAAGAAACGGAAAAAAAAAGAAGTGTTATAATCATATTAAAGGTTTCCTACCGTTCTGAGAATAGAACCTTCGTACGAAAAATTTTGTAAGCCGAAATGGCGTAAAGCGAAGGGGTATTTATTAAGGTATACGAGGAAAATATATGAGCGCTTCAAAATCACCTAAAGATATCAAAGCTTAGGTGTCTGCTTAAGATCGAACTTTCAATACGCTACAAAAGCGTAAAACAATACTTATAATATGAAGACAGGTAAAAAAAAAACGATTCTCAAATAATTCCATTCTTTCTCTTTAACAAAAGAAAGAGTGGAGAATAGGTTAGGGAAACGACTCTACCGGTCACTCATTCCGCCCCCCGTTGAGTTTCACTGTGCATACTTGCCTTCGATGTCGACACAACGGCAACAAAGGTCTGCCTTAACGGCCGACAATATTTACAAAGCTATGAACCTTAAACCTTGTTCAAATGTTTGCAAGTGCAGGCCTGGATAGCGTCTCCCTTAGTTTCGCACCGGGCCTCGTTTTCACACTAATTAGCAACCGGAAGTGACGAATGAGCTAGTAGTGTCACATCCTGTCAACTACAGCGGCAGTTTTTCAACTGTCACACATTGTGTGCTCTTTTGCACTTTTACGAACTGAAGACATGTTCCTCCCTCGACACACAATTGTCAAGTTAAGCGTGCAAAAATCACTGTGTCGCCCAAGTAAAAACGAATGGCTGGGCTTCGCAAGTGAAGATTTGGAAGGTTTTTCACGTCTTTTGGGTCCTCAGCTGGCCGGACCCGGTGTGATAGAGTTTCAAGGTGAAGTGCGATGTAGACACAGCCTACACCACCATTTTGCATTGATAGGTACAGACCCCAATATGTAGGTGTCGAGAAAATGAGAAAATATCAAGGAACTTAGATCGAGTGACTAGTCAAAATATTCGACCCCTTTGAAATGTTCCCTTTTTTTGTTGCATTACAATCTGTAATCTAAATGGATTTTTTTTCAAATATGCCATGAACCTACACAAAATAGTGGTGAGTCGAATTCTTTGAAAATTTAGATTTAAAATTCTTTGAAGAATAAAAAAAACTGAAAAGTGGTGCGTATGTAAGTATTCGACCCCTTTGCTAAAAATACCTTTAATAAGATCAAATGCCAGAAAAAATTATATACAATCATATGATTGATTAAATGAAGTCCATCAGAGTGATTTCTGAACGTCACATGATGTTGGTATACATATATCTGCTTTGAAAGGCCCAAGAATCTGCGACATTACTAAGCAATGGACACCACCAAGTAAGCACCCATCATGAAGACCAAGGCACTCTCCAAACAGGTCAGGGACTAAGTTGTAGAAAAGAATAGTGGGGACATAGAAAAAATCCCAAATCTTATCCCATAGAGCGCTATTGAATCCAATATCACAAGATAGAAAGTCTACAACAAATGTACCCTGAGACGATCGCACACAAAACTCACGGACACAGCTAAGAGGGAATTAATCAGGGAGATGCAAAGAGACGGGAGATAACCCTGAAGGAGATGGAAGGATCCACTGTGGAGATTGGTGTACCTGTCCCCAGGACTACCTCAGGTGTTAAACTACGGTTGCCTGTAGAAGTCTTCGATCTCCTTGGCATTTTTCCAAATTTGTTTAATTATAACTTGTAATGGAATTCTTTAAAAAAATCACTTCACCAAAATGGATTATTTCGTGCAAGTCCACTACATAACATTTTTAAAAGAATCCTCATTATTTGCTTCTCAAACTTTGTTCATTTGCTCCCTCATCTGATGAGACGAACTTTTTTTGCGAACCGTAACCCATCATCATCGTCAATATTTGGACAATCGTAATGTCAAAATTTAAAGTCGTGTACAAAAAATGTCACTGATAAAAAAATATGGTCAGAATAAATTCTTTTTATGACATCACTGACGTTTTCCACAGGAGGACACTTAAAATAGAGTAAAAAAAAACAAAAAAAAAAAAAACAAACAAACAAAAAAAACAAATCTAGATTCTGGAGAATCTGTATGTTATTATCAAACCTGTCAGGATATTTGGCATTTGGCGTTGCCCGGGGGAAAAGTAACTTACATAACCAAACGGGAAGAATATTTTTTTGGTATACTTTTATTTACTCAACATACAAACACACACACACACACACACATACACACACACACACACACACACACACACACACACACACAAATAAAATAAAATAAGGAGCTGTAACGGAAGGAATATTCTGATATTCTGATATTCTGATATTCTGATACAAAAAAAAAAAAAAAAAGAACAAATGATGTCTTACTTTGACAGGGCTTCTACTTGAATGTTTCTCCAATAGGGTTCCAGGATCTAACCCTAGAACAATCTTTATAGATCTGTCCATGGAAAAAGCAATAATTTAAGGAAATAAAGATTCGCTAGAAATGACCAGAAATTACATATAAAATTGACTGCAATGCAAAATTTCAGCCTAATAGATGCAAAAGTGTGAATAAAAAATGAGAAAAAGGATTTTAGTATTCGACAATTTAAATGATAATTTTATGCACTAAATCTTGCAGAGACCAAGTTATTTTACGGTAGCGAACAAAACCACGACAAAGATCAGAAAAAAAAGAAATGGGTCTAATACGAAGGATTGAACACACACCCATGGCAATACCTATATAGCCTCGGTCTGTTGTAACCGATTGAGCCAATGGGACTCGGAGAGTATGCAGAGAACGAAATAGCACCCTTAACTAATTTCTTCTCTTATCCGATCGCTGGCTGGTTTTGTTCACACACACACACACACACACACACACACACACACACACACACACACATGCATACATACATACATATATATATATATATATACATATATATGTATATATATATATACGTGTGAGTGTATGTATATAAATATAAATATGTATAAATACATGTATCTGTATGTATATGTATATATATGTATATGTATGCATATATACATATATATGAATATATAGATATATATATACATGTATGTATATATGCATATATATGCATTAATGTATATACATACATGTATATATATGAATATATATATATACATATATATTGAGAGAGATGTATATATATATATACATACATATATATACATGGATGTATACATACACGTATGTATACATATATATATATATATATATATATATATATATATATATATATATATATATATATACGTGTGAGTGTATGTATATAAATGTAAATATGTATGAATACATGTATCTGTATGTATATGTGTATATATATATATGTATGCATATATACATATATATGAATATATAGATATATATACATGTATGTATATATACATATATATGCACGAAAGTATATAAATACATGTATATATATGAATATATATATATACATATATAGAGAGATGTATATATATATATACATATATATACATGTATGTATACATACACATATGTATACATATATATATGAATATATATATATATATATATATATATATATATATATATATTCATAAACATATTTTTTTCATCACCCCTGTATCATTTTTGTGTTCATTGGAAAAACATATATCATTCATTTTTAGCTGTACTGCTCAATGCTGGGCACCAAATGACTCCCATGAGACAGAAAGATATGCGCAATGAATTCTACAATAAGCCTACTAATTCACTGCCGTACGTCTATTTGTACAAAGTTTGATTATATTTGTTATTATGTCCCAACTAAAAAGCATTGTAAGTAGCCACAGGCGATTCAGTTGGTAGATACAACAACAAAACAGCCGAAGAAGACAGTACTGACAGAAGAACTTTTATTATGCAATAATCCGTGAAAAGTGCAATGGGATATCTTATCAATGCACCCCAGAACCAGGGTTGCCAGATATCTCCCGTGGCACAAGACCAAATTTGTATGGTCTAGGGACCAAATTGAGTATCTACTATATCAAAATAATCATCAGTCTAAGCTTGCTCGAAATGTGAATTAAAAAACATATTTTTTATCTATCGTTCAGGTATTTTTATGTCGTATCATATCTTTCGTGCGGATGTGATTGTTATCTTTTGTTAATTTCCTTCAGTACTAAATCTTTATTTTCTGAATCAAGTTGCTTTGTTTAGTAACGAATTTGCCCAGTTTTTTTTTCGTTAAAATATGCCAATCCTACTTACTCTGAACAAATGTATCAGGACCAATTATATCACAGCGAACATAGACAAACTCCAGACACACAGCAAATGCCGCCATTATGGAGATGAAGATGAGGCTCTACAGCACATCATAAGTGAATGTAACAAGCTCAAAAGAATACAAAAATAAATATGACTGAGTGGGGACAGTCTTATACTGGGAATTGTGCAGATCAACCGGGTTCCGACTTACTAACAAATAGTATCAATGCATCAATATGGAAAATTCATTACGTGCAAATCATAATTGGTTTGTCACCCGATAGAAACCGTCACATGCCCTATGTGTTTTTGCTGAATGTCGCAATGGATGATCAATTAAAAAGTCCTAATTTTAAAAAAACAAAACAAGTGTGAACGTTGCAAGACGCAGACTGATTTACCAGTAACTTACATTGCAAATTGAACACCCCACTGAATACCTATTTAAGGCGGGAATCCCCCCCCCAAAAAAAAGCGTGATGAGCAAGTGCCGAAATTTCCAGCTCTCTAGCTTCGTTGGTGCGGCCTGTACGCGTGATAATATATACATCTTTAGCCAGTCAGTCAGTCAGCGACACCACCCAAGAAATTGAAGAAATCCATGTTGACAGTTATGGTTGACGTTTTCTAATAAACACGACTGAGTGAGGACAGTTATACACCGGGAATCGTGCAAACCGCTCGGTTTCGGCTGTGCTAGTAAATTGTATCAACACAAAGGTATTGAAAACTCAATAAGTACAAATAATGATTTTTTTTTTAAATCGCTGAAGAAATTGCGGGAATGTTGAGGAGACTTGTTGTCACTTGATATCCAGTGAGAACGACCAGACACTATCAGTGTGGAAACTCGTTGAGTACAAACGATAAAAGATGCGGAAATCCGGAGAAGAATCGAATGTAGCCAAACAACAGCGCCGCAAGATGTTGAATAGCGCGGGTTTGATAAGTGCAGGTTTTGATTTAGTGCGGTTGAGGCATTGTACTATAGATTAGTGTAACTAAGTATGAGCTGAAAAAGTACATTGAATTATGATAAGACTTAGAATAGTGCGGTTTCGGAACGAATAAACCACTCTTACCAAGGCGTGTCTCTGCCACTAAATAATTCAAGGAATTGTCCATGAGAACCACATAGACATGGTTGCAAGGGGAAATGAAGAGGAAGGAACCAAATCTCTGTTTATAGCAACCCATGACTGAGCCACAAGAACTAATCATTTAAAGGCCGGGATAGATAAGACTAAGGAGAAAAGCAAGTACAATCTATACAGGAATAAAGATAAGACAAAGGTGAATATCAAATGCAATCTATACAGGAATAAAGATGACCAGATCAAAATGTTCCACCGGACCTCAGAGTAAAATTGAAAGAATGCTTAAAGCTGGGAGAGTGTCGGAATCACGCCAGAAAACTGAAGATATTACGAAACCTGAAGATGCCAGTTCGGCCAATCGTTGTTAGGGGGCGCTGGGAACGATTCCAAAAAAAGGCTTTGCGAAAAAGCCGGAGGAACTGGATATCCAAGAAAGAATCAAGACCATTCGAGCAACAGCATAATTGAAAACAGATAGAATATTAAAGAGAGTGCAGGGTGTTTATTTTAGGGGGGTGCAGGGATTTGGTGTCCCTTGATATCCGGTGGAAACCACCAGTTACTAATGCTGTAAAAACCTCAATGACATAACAACAACAACAGCAATAATAATAATAATAATAATAATAATAATAATAATAATAATAATAATAATAATAATAATGATAATAATAATAATAATAATAATAACCAAGATCTAGCAAGACAACTGAAGAAGATGTGGAATGTGAAAATCAGGGTAGTACCAGTAATAATAAGCGCACCAAGAACTGTTCCAAAGACATTGAGGGCGAGACTGGAGGAAGGATTGAGACTGTACAGACCACAGCACTGCTAGGAACCGCACGGATACCGAGGAAAGTGCTAGAAATATAGGGACTGCGATACTAAATCTTAGCAGTGGTCTAACAGAGGAAGGAAAATGGAAACAGAAATGTGAACCACAGCACTGGCGTGATTGGCGAGGGAGAGAAGATATGTTGGCTGAAGACCTGAGGAGACTTATTGTCACTCAGCCTTCAGCAATGACCACCGGGCAGCCGGTGTGAAACTGTAAACCACTGCATTACTGTGGTCTATGAGAATAAGGGGAGGAGGACTGGAGACTTGAGGAGACTTGCTGTCACCCAACCTCTAGCAGTAACCACCAGGCAACTGGTGTGAGATTGCATAATAATAATAATAATAATAATAATAATAATAATAATAATAATAATAATAATAATGATACATACTGTTTCTTGAGTAGCCTCCAGTGTTGGTCCTGTATTGACCCCATCTTTTGTATATATGAAATGAAGAGAAAAATGACAGTCACCACTAAGTCATAACATCGTTGCCTGCCCTAAGTTTCAAAGCGAAACTCTGCATGCAACGAATACTACTAGATACCAAAAGGGTAAAAATGATTTAATAATAATAAACTCAATTGAAGATACCACCGATAAGAAACAAAAACGATAATTATAATTATGCATATTAAATTTGACACTAAAAATAATAATAAGTTCAATTTATTTTTGAAAAGTAGTAGATTATGTAATCTACAAAAATACGCATATGCTTAGCTTTACTTGAGCACATGAAAGCGTTGGTATATATTCGGGAATCTAAAAAAAAACATATACGCGGCCCTCACGCTTCGATGAACACATACACAAATCGCTATTTAAAGATTGCAGCCCCTGTTTCCGCATCCCTGAATCAAATTTACGACGGTCCATGTTTCATATATATATATATATATATATATATGTGCGTGTGTGTGTGTGTGTGTGTATTGTATTTCTCCCTCATATGCCTTTCCTTTCCATGAAGGGAAAACAAATGTCTTAACCCTTCTATTCATCCATCACTTCTGACCTAAACGTTCTCTTACCATTTTCCCATTTCGAAGTCCCATTCTTCAAAAGAAAACTTCATACATATATATATATGTATATATATATATATATATATATATGTGTGTGTGTGTGTGTGTGTGTGTGTGTGTGTGTGTGCAGTCAGGGTAGTGGGGTTTCCGTTGCTCAACTACTGAAGGTGCTTTCTTTTTCTTTTCCCCCAAGGATGCCTCACTATTATTTTTTTCGATTTGAAGTCATAACTCATACACATGGTCTTTCGAGAAAGTAAGCAGCAATTTTGAATATCTCAAGAACCGGTCACGTGACCTTAATGCAACTTGGTAACCGATCAGAGGGGACATTATCACGTATGATTGATCATATACTCTTCCGTTGGGTTTGTCAGTCGGCAGTGAGACGCCACTGAATGAGCTCGTATTGTGTGACGGTTACATTCACTGTGCTCAATTTTCAGGTCTCGTGCAAGGCTTTTTTTGACAAAATATCACCCAGGTTCGTCAGCCCCTTCAGTCTAGCGAGGAAGGAAAAAATCAGAAAATATTTTGGATCAATCTCATATGATCGAATACACAATTTAGCATTATCCAGGTCATAAAAATCTGGACAAAATTTCCGATGAAGGTTTTATGATGCAGTGAATTTAAAATGAAATAAAAAGAATTGTCCATAAAAAACATGTAGGAACATTTTGCTACAACACCATACAATAAGGTACATAATTTTGTTGAAAGGAGGCGTAAAACCATAGAAAACCAGAGAAAATACTTGAATGACTGTATAATGATGGTATGAGTTTTATATGAATAAGTGATTTTGTCAAACAAATGCTCGAAACTTTTGTATCAACTGAATAGGTACATCCTATGCTTTTTCTTCAAAGCGACCTGGATACATCCGTCCATACTTGCGTACATTTGTGAAATTCATTCCAACAAACAATATATCTTGCGCCATGAGTGCAGGAGATCCCAAGAGGCTGACAGAACCAAAATGAAAGACTGTATTAAATGATTAATAAGACTTTTAAAACGACCTTGCTGGCTCTACCGCATTTTTCAAGAAAACTGACTGTGGGCAATTTTCTGATTGAAAACATCAGGCTGATTTGGCAATAGGGAAGAATTTACAATCATGACGTCCGCTGCTGTCAGACATAGCTTGTGTTCTCGATCTTTAGGAAAGGCCCCCACGATTGTGACCTTGTGTCAGGACAGGCTAATCTGAGTTCATTCAGGGCGCCTGCCATAGAATGAGAGTTACCAGATTAGCTTAACAAGCCATAGCTAATGGGTTCGATTCTTACTGACTGATCCTAATTATAGTGGCCTTGTATCAGGCTAGGCTGTGTATCTCTTAGTTCGGACGCCTGCCCTAGAGCAATAATCAATGTTGGCTTAGCAAACCACCGTTAATAGATTTGATGCTCGCTAACTAACCCTAACTACCGTGGGCCTCTGCTAGACTAAGCTTAATAAATATCTATTAAGGTTGTCTGCCATAGAGCTATAGTTAGCAACTAAGTTTAGCAAGCCATTGCTAATGGTTTCGATCCTCACTTGTTAATCATAACTACTTTGTGCCAGACTAAGCTAAGTATTTTCTTGGGGCGCCTACCACAGAGCATTATTTGGCGGGTTGTCATTGCAAGATCACTAGTTAATGTGTGCTAATGAATTCGATCCTTGCTGAGAACACCATTATTTTGGCCTTTAGCCAAACTAGGCTAAGCTTGATGAATATCTACTTGCCCACTTACTATACAGCGGGTTGAAGATTAGCAAGTTGGTTTTCACTGGTTGCTGGTGTACAGAATTTGATCCTCACCGGGTGCCCCACTTGGTGCCTCACATTTGTGATATCGACTGCGCTAAGCTTAGTAGATATTCATATTATGGTCACCTTACCGTAAAGTCACCATCATCATCAGCAGCAGCGACAATGAGCCCACTGCTGGACGAAGGCATTTCAAAACTCTTTCCATGTCGACCGTGACTGAGCTAACCTTTACCATATCTTACCGGCAAACCTTTGTTATCTATTGTCCCCATTTCCTTTTAGTTGCCCTGATCATGTCTGTTTTTGTCTCGTGATTATTTCTGTGATATCTTTTGCTTTGGCTTATTCACTGACCCATTTTGATTTTTTACAATCTTTTAGTGTTATTCCTAACATTACCCTTTCCATCGCTCTTTGTGTTATTCTGTTGTTATTGTTTTTTCAAGTGATTTAGTTAGTTTCCCTGCCGTGAAGTAAAGGTTAGCAAAAAAAAAAAAAAATATTCTGAATTCATTCGATAACCACGTCTGAATGTTGCTGACAGTGTAATTCTTGGACTTTTCGTCATCAGAAAATCGATTGCTTGTCTTCTCAGAACCGTTCCAGAAGTCTGACAACTGCTGTACTCCCAACATGATGCATGAGAAAATAATGACCACACATTGATCCTCTGTACAGAGGAGTAGACTTCTATACCCACAGACCAGAAGTGTATGAGGTACTATCGTGACTGGAAAGGTAGGTTCGGTCAGTAGATATATGCTTTATGTTATTAATCTAAAAGCGCATTCAAAAAGCCCAATCTGTAAACATTTCAACTGACAAATGGCCACACTTCCGGAACGTTAAAGTCATGCGGAATAATAGATCACTTCCGGTCTCAGACCTGAATGCGCAAGACATTTAATACCTCATCTCTTTCGAAGTACGGAATTCGAAACACTCCATACTAGAAGGCAAAAAAAACAACAACAACAACAAAAAAATGGAGGCAAAATATTTCTGTGAACAAAATTAGCACGAAAGGTTGAAACAATTTTTTAAAGACGGTTGCGCTCCTCTCCCAGCCCTGCACCAGGGACGCATTTCGATTTGAATTGGTATGTAGGGTGGGGAACGTTTGAGTTGCCCATGGGGACAAATTGAAAAACAAATCACCTAATTAAATGCGAAACAACGCAACGCTTATTGTTTCAAGATGTTACGGCCTAATCAGTTTGTAAAAACCGGTTCTCGTATGATCGCCGAAGTAGATCAATGTCGGGCCCGGTCAGTACCCTAGATGAGTGACCGACTGGATATACTAGATGCTGTAGGCAGCGGGTGATCCTGTTAATTTCTCTTCGAGGAAAGTGATCTTTAAACTACGCTCAATAACACAAGCCAAATACTGCACTCTCCTTGGATATTATGACTGGCCTGGTTATGAAAGGAATGGAAAAAAGTTTCAAGATTACTTCATCCACTAAGTCAGCCATGTGTAAACTTAGATCGTCCGGAGGTTTTTAACCTTGAGGACCTTCTGGGGGAATTGTAAGGTTTCTGGGGTGGATTGGGGAGATAGTAAATGCATATGTAAGAGACCCCCTACAGTGGAGCAAGTCCGAGTTTTCTGTTGCATGCATCGAATTAGTGATCCTTGCAAGTCTCAAGTTTGGTCGAGACCAGGATTTTATAACTACGAGATTGATGACCATCTTGGTAGGATGCAACCCTAATTACACAGCTTAGTATGTACTCAATTAGCTGCTGAGTGTACATGGAAATTTGTCCAAATGAAGAGTTTTGGACACTCTTTGCTCGCTCATACCGGGAATCGAACCCAGGGTCTTCTCTGTGTGAGACAGACGTGCTAAACCATCACACTATTCAAGCAGACTAAATGCATACGTGCACATGCAGAAAGAAATGAAACATTTTCAATTTTTGAAACTGTCAACCAAAACTGTCAAGTTGCTCTGTCTGGCTATCTATGTATATATCATTCGTACTGGCTGCAACAATGAAGCTAAAGGGCTGAAAATATAAACCTTTAATCTTTATTATGTCAGAAAAAAAATTTTTTCTGTTGTTTTTTTTTTCAAATCCCCCCTCTGAATAACTTTCCAGAGAAGGGTTCAGTTTGTAATGTAGATTTATGTTAGTTTGTGTCCGGCGGCGTTCACGCTTGTTCTTCCGGAATTCAGACCTTTTTAGAGATCTCTGTCCAACAAAAGACAAGAAAAGTAACGTATTCATTGATCAACCTTTTTTCTAATTGATTAATTGATCACCTCCAATGAGGCATGCTGTCAAAAGACGTCGGCCACATGACACTTTCTATTGAGTGACTAACTAGACTTGTTATATCCATATTATTTGGAATGTACCTTTTGAGTCAGTCTCGGAACTTGGGAATAATTTCAGGAAATACGATAAGAATGGAGCGTCAGCAAAAAACGGTTGTGAACCACTGATTGAATCCATCAGGCCTGGCCCGGTGGCAGAGGCGGGAAATATCGATGTTTGAGCTGAGGTACAAACCCAGTTGGTTCAAGCTCTCGTTCCAGTTCTCGTTACATTTTCTGTTCACGTTGTTCATTTGTTTATTCCTCTACACACCTTCTGGGCCGCAACAATAACGCACACGCCGATAGTCTCTGGAGTGGTGCTGTCGTATTTTCTGTGGCAAGTACACCGAGAAAAGTGTTACGTCGACCAACTTATAAAATCATTCTAATTTGTTACCCATAAATTTACTAGTTTATCTCAAAGTGATATTGATTATTTTCAATCATGAATTTTCGTCGAAAAAACTATCACATTTTTTTTCAACAAAGTATTTTTTTCAGGTTGATCAAAAGAAACATTTTTTTCAGTGCAAGTTTTTACGGCGTGGAGTCGCTAGCCCCACCCCAACAATTGTCCTTCACCATGGCTCAAGTAGGACTCGTTCGCCTCATAGAGCTGAAGGGGCTCTAATTTCCCTTCTGTTTACCCATAGCTGTGGAGAAGTGAATTCATGCCTTAGTGAGTAGTGAACGTAAACAGGTTCGACGATTCCGTTTCCAGCCCTGGTAACCGTTACACCAACTTGCACCTCCAGCTCAAGATTTTAGTCATAATGTCTACTATAAGGAGGATATGTCCCTCGCACTGTGTCAACCTGACTCATAAATTAAGTTTCGGGTGTATTCAAATATCAATACACTTCAAGTTTAGGTTGAGAGCAATTCAGTACAAAGGATTAAAAAATTTTTTGTCGAACTATTAATATCTACATTGCTTAGATTAGTCAACACCAAAGCCACTAGTAACGGACGTTCAGTGAGGATCAAAATCACTTCAATAGTACGATGTTCCCTCTTGTTCTTTGCAGTCAGTGGGTGTAAAAATCTCATGTGCAATTTCTTCTCAAAGGATAAACGTGGGTGCACATTTCTGACATCTGACATAATGAATCAATATTCTTTCAATAAAAACTCAGCAATCTTCAGAATTTGAAATCTTTTGTGCGCACATTAATTTCTTTTGTGTGCTGATTGTGACACGTACGTAGTGGAACGCTGGTTGTGAAACGTTTGTGCGCATGCATGCGCACTCAACTTAGAGGGAACTATGTCTGTAGGATAAATCTGCCAACAATTGCCCCACGGAAAGAAACCAGTCTTTTGCTATTATTGATAATTACAAAGTTCAGCTCCGTACGGCTCAAATCCACAAGTTCTCAGCGAATATCGGAGTGGGAACAATCTACCTGACTATTGTAATGAGTCCGATACACTGTGGGTACTTGCAGCCTTGATAAATAGTAGAAGAATTACGGCACACCTACTGGCTGAGATAGTTGCGTCTTTCCCTGAAGGTTACAGAATACAACGGACACCCAATGAAGACCAGAAAGTAACTTGTGATCACCAAAACGAAAACACTCACCTGCCAAATAGATTCGTGTATATTAATTATGATACCTCATTTTGGAAATCTAACGACTACAATTGAAGAAATTTCTGTCTATGTCTCCTCAGATATATAAGTAAGCACATAAGGCGGTGGATTATCGAGTTTTAAGCTCCTTGGATCAGTGGTTTTCGTTTTTCTTAAATATTACGACATTTCTTCATAACTCCCATGAAGTATCTCCCTTTATTTCCGCTCTTTGGAATTATCAAAACTTATTAAAATTTAGAGATAGGATATCCAAATTGGCAGTACCGAAGGTGAGTAATCGAAATATTTCCAAGCCGTAGTTCCGTACGACAGACGGGAAAATATAAGGCCCGCTACCAACTCAAAACATGCACCTTTGGAACGGACATTGACTGCCTTAGTTTACATGAATAATAATTCTTCATTTCGGAAATATTGATAAAATCCTAACCACTTCCAACGGCCATCTTTCTGCTGGCGTCGGAACCATTCTGGACACCGTGTACTCCAACTACTTATTTATCTTCAATCAATTAAACTTAACACACTCGCAAGCGCACATATGCACCTACATGAACACACACACGCATACATTCGTGTACGCACACTTGTAAACACGTGTAAAATAATATACACATCGTTTCTCTCTAAGCCCTACAGGCAAGACCCCTCAACAAGAAAAAGAAAAAAGAAAAAGATGTACAGAAAAAACAAAAAAAACAACCAACCAAATTATAACGAGGGGATGAAATAAAACTCAACGTACCTACAGATAAAAACTAAAAAAAAATATTAAAAGCCAGAGGTAAAAAAACAAAACAAAAAAACCCTAAAGAAAAACACCAAATAAAAATACGAAAAAATTACCCATCCGAACGGCCGCCGCCGCCGCCGCCGCTGCCCCAACTACCAACTCCCATCCATTTCCTCTCTCACCGGCCCCACTTATTCTCCCCGCCCCCAACTCCTGACCTGTTCGCCCCTGCCCCACAAGTTACCAAATCTACCCCAAAAGATTCGGAAGTTGTTTCTGCGCAATTTCCCACGTCCGTTTTTATCTAATTTGAATAAATACTACGGTTTTTGGCGGCAAAGTCGACCCTCGCCTTCCAAATTTGAGAATTCGCGTCACCCGGTGCGCTCCCGTAGGGAAGGGACAAGTGGGTGATGCCGAGTTTACACACATATGCGTGCGCACACTCGCATATGTACACATACACCTATGCTCATTTGGGGTCTATGTGTGTGTCTATTAGTTTGTTCATATCTATCTATCTATCTATCTATCTATCTATCTATCTATCTATCTATCTATCTATCTATCTACACCGGTTTGTTTATATGTATATATTTAGCAACACCATTTTTTTCTTATCCATTTATCTACATCAGTTTATTCATATCTATCGATCTCTCTATCTCTCTCTATCAATCAATCTATCTATCAATCAGTGTGTTATCTATCTCAGTTTGTTTATATATATATATATATATATATATATATATATATATATGTATATATACACACACACAATTATTCTGTTAATGATTTCTCTCTTACTGTACACATATATAAACATATACGTGTGTGTGTGTGTGTGTGTGTGTGTGTGTGTGTGTGTGTGTGCATGCGTACGCACCCTTGTACATTTCTTTAGAAAACAATCATATTTATCAGTAACTAGGGCTGTGCCCATTCTAAAGACGGCGGATATCAACAACGTACAATTGCCAGTTCGATGAGCCGAAATCTTTCGTGACTTCCCATTTACTGCAATAGAGCAGTAGGTATTAAGACTACGTATAAGTCATTGGCTAGAAGTTACTAAACATAATAAAAGAAACTAGCATTCCAAGGGAAATTATGGATCCCCGGGTCCCATCTATACTGTATTTGAGATGATGAATTAAAAGATTGGAAAAAAAGGTGATCAATGAATGAATTACTTCTCACACTTTTTGTTGGGTTTTGATCTCTAAAAAAGGTCTGCATTTTCAAAAAAAAAAAAAAAAATACACAAAATAAGGGGTCACAAACAATTGGCCAATTTAGCATAAACTTACTCTGCATATTACCCCCCTCCCTCCACACACACAGAGACTAAAAATCAATTTTGGAAGGGAATTAATTAAACAAAAGCAACATTTTCCTTACTCATCAAGAGGAGTGTGAGTAAGATTTCACGATTCTACAGTAAGGGCTGGGCGAAAGGTCAGAACACATGAACAATCAGAACCCAGCAACAGTGATTAAATCGGTCGGTTGTGTATAGAAATGTTTAACGAATACCAAATATCATCAAAAACTGCAACAAATTTATAATCGATATTGAATCCATCAGGCCTTGCCCGGTGGCAGAGGCGGGAAATATCGATGTTTGAGCTGAGGTACAAACCCGGTTGGTTCAAGCTCTCGTTCCAATAATTTTTTGAAAACTATGACGTAACAAAAACCATATTCATTTTAAAAAAGTTGATGAATAACAGTGAGTCCATATACAATAAACACCCGAATAATTATATCTTTATGTAGAGAAAATTTTAGAAAAAAAGAAACAATAATTATATAATCATTTTTTGAAAAAGATTTTCAAATATTTCTCAAAATGAACAAATGAAATTCTTCAAGAATGAATGAAATTGTTCGAAAATTAATGAAAGAATTAATCATCAAAGAAAGATGCAGACAAACAGTTTTTTTAGGAGAGAATAAATGAAAGAAAGATTGAAAAAAGAGAGAAAAAATGTTTAGGAGTAAAGAGTCCGAAATACAAAGTTATTCAAGAAAATTGAATGAAGAAACAAAAAAGACGCACAATATTCTTCAAGAATGAAAGATAGAAGGAATAATAAAGAAAAAAAAAAAAAACAGAGTGTAAGACAAACCAAATTCTATAAGAATGATAAAATGGAACAAATAATGAGCGGAAGAATTGTTGGATCAAAAAAAAAAAATTCCTTTAGAGACAATGAATGAAAGAAAGGAAGAATTAATAATGAAAGAGAGCGAAAAACATATAAAATTATTTGACAATTGAAGGAATAGTTAATAACGAGAAAAAAGAGAAGAAAATGATTGTAAGAAAAGGAAGAAAAACGAAGAAAAATGTGATTTTAATAATGAACAGATCTGCTCAGTCACTCAAAAGAAACCGTCATGAGACCAATTTCTTTTGGTAGATTGTCCTGTTGATTTGATCAGGTGGATAATTAGAAAGAGGGTGATCAATAAATAAGTTAATTCTTTCGTCTTTTTTTCCTGTTGCAATGGTCATGAAATACGACTGAATCTTCAAAAACGAGCGCGAATGCCGACGGGCAAAAACTAAGGGATCAATTCAGCATAATCTTACGTTGTAAACTGAACCTATTTACAAGGGGAATTTAAAAGGAACATTTTTTTTTCTAGACTTGATAAGGAGTAAACGTTGAAATTTAGCTTAACTAGTGCGACCTGTACCCATGAGCCATTCATACATAGCCAGACCGATAAAAGGTGATCAATGAATAAGTTACTTCTCTTACCTATTGATGGATCACCAAAAAAGTCTGAATTTAAAAAAACAAAAAAAAAAAAAACCGAACTAACGTGAACACTATCGGACACAAACCAAGGGATCAATTTAGCATAAGCTCACATTGTAAATTGAACCTCCCCAATAAAAAGTTGGAAGGAGAGTATAAACATTTCTTTTCAGACATAGTAAGGATCAATTGTTTAAATTTCCAACCCTCTAGCTCCTCTAGAGGCCTGTAGGATTTATACATACATAAATACATAACCAGCCAGACAGATAGACAGACCAACTTAAAACCTGGAGAAACCTGTTGACAGATTTGGTGACAGTTTTGGTTGACAGTTTCTAATAGATAGAACAATAGACAGACAGCCTTGACTCACTTGAAAACTGAAGAAACCTATGTTGACTGTTATGTTGACCGTTGGCGGTTTCTAATAAATAGATGTGTCAATAGGTAAATAGATTGATAGCCAGCCAGACTCACTCGGAAACCAAAGAAACCTATGTTGACAGTTTTGGTGAGAGTGCATCACACGTACAAAAATAGTGTACGGTAGAAACAAAGGGAGAAGAAGAAGAAGAAAAAGAAAAAAAAGAGAAAAAAAACGGAGACAAATGTCATTTTAATAATGAATAGAAGGTTGAGAAGAAAAACGGAAAAGAATGGAATTCTTGGTAATGAAAAAAAAAAATCTTTCAGAAAAAAAAAAAAATCTTTCAGAAAAAAAAAAAGGAGGAAAGAGAAACGAAAAAGATGAACTGCCCCCCCCCCCTCCAAAATAAAAATCTCAGCTAAAAAGAATGAAACTCATTTGTTTTCCGTTTTCTACTGTACTCATTTCCAGTGCGATGACTTTGGAGGCCAGCTCCCTGTTAATTTGTTTACCATTATTATTATCTTTTCTTTATTTTTCTTTTCGGTACCAGGGGGCGCCACATGTCACGTTATCTGTACGTCACAGGGGCATTGTCATGATTGTGTCAGGGCGATCGTGTTACAAGTGATGTAACATGAACACTGTCATGGCCATCTGTATTACATCATATCACTCAGTAACTTTCGCACACAAGTACTCACATGCATACATACATGCATGCGTCTTCAACACATATACATCGAACTTGCATGCATTTTAGTTTACTTAGGCGTAGTACCTAAATAACAATAGGTCAACGAGTGGGGATCGAACTATACTAGTGAACGGTCAGTAAGGTTAGGTTATTTACAACAGGCGCTCAATAATTACGCCTCGTAACGCTATATTTGTTCCTAGCTTGTCAGCGTCCTTTTCTGAATGCTTATGAGTGAAACGTATAGAGGATGACTATAATACCTTTCGGACTCTCCTCTTGTTACCAGGACTGTGATATTCATACGTAATTGTTTTACTCACTCTATGTAATTGAAAATGTGCTAAATCGACTGTTGTTCCATTACAAAAAGAGTATATTCCATTACTCCAAGAAAGAAGTGTACCCAATCGATGCATCCCCCCGAATAGTCACCAACGGAGCTTAAGCAAAGAATCTAATTAAAAGACTGGCCTTCAAACTGAGAACTATGCAAGAGGATCATGCTCAACATCACGTAGAGAGATCACAAAACAACAAATGGGTGAATAGACGTCAGACACATCATAGAAAAACCCTTAGAGAACTCAAATGAAAACAGGGTGTCAGACAATCTCTGGACATCAGGACTTGTAACGTGGATACCTAGAGATACTCATGCGCCAAAATGTGACCGGTAGAAAATAAGTTGGTGCGACGAACTAGACAAGTTCAGAAAGTATTGGCTCCTCGACGCCCATGATAGAGGGGTCTGGCGAATTTCGAGGAAGGTGTGTGTGCAACGACCAATGCTAAAAGGTAGCTGATGATGATAATGGCCACACAGGTAAAGGGTGTAATAGCCATTTTCTATACTTTGTAGACCCAATCAATCAGAAAATATCGCTTATTACCGAAAAACAAAGAAGTTTTGTTTTTTTAAAAAGTTGCTCAGTATTATTTATCCATCGTAGTCTGGTATAATGCTACAATAGAAATCGATCAACCAGCGGGGATCGAACCCACTACACTAGCAAATGCTTAGTTAGATTAGCCTGATAAATACTGCTCTACAACAGGCGCCCACTTATTATCTATCAAGCTTAATCTGTGTCAAGAATACAATAGTGCAGCAGTAAGTGAATATCAAACCCATTAATATAACAAAATGGACTACGAGACGACCTTCTTAAGAATCTGAAGTAGGCGCCCCAAATCTTATGCATGTACACTGAAAAAAGTGTTTCTCTGGACCAACCTGAAATAATTACTTTGTTGAAAAAAAATTGTTAACCTAGATTTATTAGTTTGTCTCGTCGTGAATTTATGGATAAATATGATAAATCTTTGAGATAAACTAATAAATTTACGTGTAACAAATTGGAGTAATTTTTAAAATAAGTTTTACCACGAAACGGTGTAGATATTTACAAAGCTCGACTTTGTCTTGCACTAGACTGCAAGAATCGAACTCCCTAGCTATTGCTTCCGGGATGAGCTTGTTGGTCATTGCTCAAAGGTAAGCACAATAATCGTATGTTTACTAGATTAAGCCTTGTCTGGCCCGATGCCTCAATGATGAGACTGTAGATGTGGATCCAGATCACCAGCAGAGGGTTGCTGAACTAACAAGCTATTATATACCTCTGCCAACTAAGTTGGAGTGTTAGATGTATTACTATGTGTGAGTCTGTCTTTCCATCTTCCCGTCTTTTCGTTTGCCCGTTATTCTGAATTGTTTTTTTTTTTTACTACATGCAATTCCTTCCAGCTCTGACCCCAATTTATAATCCAGGGGATTGAAATCTTGATTTTCAGAGGACCGATCCTCGGTTTTGCTCAAATCTGAAACAGTGTCGTTGAGCAACTGTTGAGATCACTATGGCCTCGTGAGCTAGAGAAGAGTCCTCTCTATGGAACATGCTCTCATTGAGACCCTCAAGAATTTCACTGTCCTATACTTGAGCAGTTATTTTTTTTTGACTCCTTACTCAGCTAGGTAACACAGACTCTATCATTTTGGTGATTGGAATACTCATCAACTTTGAAGATCTTTCTTACTATGCGAGAACAGTCCTGTCGTTATACGCTTTCGACAGCCACATGTTCAATGGATCTCTTTATGGTATGATGAACTGATATCCTATTGATCCCAAGTGGTTTGAGCAGTTTGAAAATAACAGAACGTTCATGACTGGCCTTATGAAGGCTGTTCACCGTGATAATGTTTTATTTATCACCTCATTCCACAGTTAAACGTTAAAGACTATATTTACTCAATCATACACTTGAAAATAATGATTAAGTTTGTAACTTTCTTATGGATAAAGCACAAACAATTTTATGAAGAATGTTGGAAAAATATAAAATATAAATTTATAATTGTATTTATGGTAGTACTTGATATATATATATATATATATATATATATATATATATACGTATGATTGTATTGTTGATGTGAAGTGATCCGACGGAATATTCATATATATATATATATATATATATATATATATATATATATATGTGTGTGTGTGTGTGTGTGTGTGTGTGTGTGTGTGTGTGCATAGAAAATTCAGTGTTTCGCGGTGACTCAGTTTCATTCCATTGGATGCAATCGTCAGACTGTTTCTCCCCCCACCTCTCTTTCTCACATACGCACACATACACTCTTTCTCTCTCTCTCTCACCCATATATTTTCCTCCTCTCTCTCTCTCTCTCGCTTTCTCTCTCTCTCTCTCTCTCTCTCTCTCTCTCTCTATATATATATATATATATATATATATATATTACCTCCACCGACGGCGCAATTGTTCGATGTTTGATCCAGTTTTAAGCCAAGATACTGAATATTGATTTCCAAGTCTGGCCGTTCTAAATTGTAAATTTGGCGCAACACAATCTTTCTACTGCCAGTTTCTCTCTGTCCGGCGACGTACAGAATTAATGTATTCATGGTAGCTTTTTCTTCGCTCAAGTTATCTAACGTCGAGTTTCTTTTTTATCTTGAATTTCTTCTGCTCTTAGAAGGATTCATGAAGCATAATTTAAACAGACACGATAACCAATCGATGGAACATCTGGGTGGCTGGTGTGCGTGCATAATGAATCTATCTATCCCCCTCCTACATCTCTCACTCTATCTATTTATGTCTCTTCCTAGATATCCATGACGGTTAATATCTGTCTTTCTATCTGACTATCTATTTGCATTTATGCTTGTGTGTGTGTGTGTGTGTGTGTGTGTGTGTGTATGTGTGTGTGTGTGTGTGTGCTTGCGTGTGTGTACATTGCAGATCCATTTGTTAATCTGGCTGGCTAGCTCTGTGTACGTGGATTTTTGACATTATTATCAATGATGATTATGTTCTCGACGGATAATTTTTATTCTTTCCCACATTTGAAAGTTCTCACTGATTCAACATCTTACACACACACACACACACATATATATATATATATATATATATATATACGTATATATATATATATACATTTATATATATATATATATATATATATATATATATATATATATATATATATAATTATGAATGTCTTATATTACTTTGAAGCTCAATTTAAAATGACTTCCCGTTATCATATAGTGAATGTATCATTTGGCCTGGACCGCGTAAATAAAATGAAAAATGTTTATTTTGTTTACGCTGTTCAGGTCAAATGATACATTCACCGGGTAACAGCAGGAAATCATTTCAAGTAGAGTTTCAAAGTAATATAATGCATTTAATTAACAGCTTAAGCTTGTTTTAGCCTATAGCTGTCAATCTTATAACAATGTACATGTTTATATTTATATTGAACTGACAGAAAGGGTCCAGTTCGACTATATAGTTATGTTGTAAATAGAAACCCCCTAATCCTAAAACCTTTAAAACGGTTTCTCAAAATTTAAAACCTCCCCCCATAGAGTATACATGCCGAATTTGGTTGGATTGTGTCCATGTCTCTCTAGCGTAACAGACAGACAGGCAGACCTTGTGACACCTCCCAATCGGATATAGTTGCTTCTTTTTCACCAGCATCGATTATGAGGGTTTGATCGGAGGTAGGAGCCATTTTAATGCAAGCAGGCTTTCTCAATTTGAAAGTGGCAAAAACTTGACCGTTTAATACAATATCCTATTGAAATTAATTATAAAGAATATAATTTAGGTTTAGCGTTTAGTGTTAATGCCTCGGGTAAGTGTTTAGTGTTAAGGTTAGTGCTACTGATTATGGTCAGGTTTAAGATTAGGTTTAAGCTTAGTGTTTAGGGTCAGGTTTAGAGTAGGTTTAAGCTTAATATTTAGGATTAGTTTTAGGGCTAGCATTAGATTTATGGTTATAAGGGTTTGTGTTAGGGTTAGGTTTGGGGTTAGTGTTTGGGGTTAGTGTTTGGGTTAAGGTTATATAAATCAATTACGGAACAAATGAAAGCAGCAAACTTGTCAATATCACGATGGTAGTTTCGCTATTGAAAAAACGTTTACACCGTCCATACAGAAGTGGCGACTTTACGCTGCTTCAATATATGATAACCTAAACGCCTATCTGATTTGCAGACATCGATTTTAACCGTGTGGAAGTACTTTTCGATCTTTCTAATGTTACAGTCATACCTCGACTTGTGCCCGACCGATTAAGGTCCAATCACCGGTACGTCCCTATAAGAGCTCGAACAACGCTAACTGCAGATGGTGGGAGGTTCAGTATTTGTAGTTCAATAGCTCAACTGCGAGTGACGAAAATTTCAGTCATGTTTTTTTTTGCTAGCTTGCTATAAAGAACGCAGTCTATGTGTCATGTTTTGTTCCAAGTCTCCACGTAAGGAAAAGCGAGAAAGTGAACGTAAAATAGCAGACACCTTAATTGGTTAAACTAATGACTTTGTAAAAGAAACAGAAAAGCAAAGGGGACTTAGGTAGAATAGAGACGTTTTGATAAATATGTATGAGGCATGATATCTTATGTTGTACAATGCGTTTATTTCTTTTTACCTTCAAACGGTCGATTCGAGTCCACATCGAACCGCTTCCATAAAACCAGAACGTAACCCGGACGTAAATTGACACGTGGCTGTATTGCAGGGTTCGTGGCGTGCGTTCAATCGTTGATGTAATCATGTGAAGAACGTACACATTTTTGTCGACGCCCAGTATGACATCGTCATTTGTGACAGCTTTTGTTATCGCATATTGCTGGGGCCTTCTGTCAGTGTCAGGTTTGTGAAATCTAATCCAGACTCAAAATGATACGTAGACTGCTTAGTCAGTCCACAGAAACCAATCACATGACTAACGTCTTTTAGAAGCATCTCGAGTTGGGCATGATCAATTAAAACATTGGGGAAAAAAGGGTGATTAATGATTAAGTTGCTTTACTTGCATTTTGTTGGGCAGTGATCACTAAGAGTTTGGACTTACAGGAATCAATTAAGCATTAATTCACATTGCAAATTGAACCCACCCAACTCTATAAAAAGCAAAAATGATTTCTAGACAAATATTGAAAATTTCAGCCCTCTAGCTCTATTGACGTGGCCTGTATGTGTGACACATACATACATAGCTAGCTAGCTAGCTAGTCTAGCCAACTTAGAAACCGAGGAAATCTATGTTGACAGTTGTGGTTGACAGTTTCTTCATATATATATATATATATATATATATATATATATATATTGAGTCTCTAAAGATATCTTTTTGAGGAAATGGGTGTCGAAAGGTTTAATGGAAGCTGGTAATAAAGGCTATTACCGTGAAAGGGAAATTTAAACCGTTTATCTCTCTATACGGATCTGACGCTAAAAGACGCAATTGTAAAGTGTCCAACTTAATTATCTACACAGTAGAGAGAATATTACGCAGAAAGTCGGATTAGATCTCAGGAAATGCAGCCACTTAACGTACATATTCACGTTTTCAAAATTATATTTTTTAGCAAGCCTCCCACCCCAGCCTGCAAAAAAATAATTTTCCTTTTTTGAAATTAGGAAACTCGATTGCAATCTCAACCCGTGATTCTCTTACCAAGCAACATTCCAAATCAAACCAGAACTCCCAACCATCACGATAGACGATCCCGAGTTGTATTGAACAACCGAAGCCACCAAAGGTGGCAAAGGGTTCTATCCCCCCCCCTTTTTTTTTTATATGTGCGCGTGTTTTGGGTGTTAATGTGTTTGGTAGTTCCAGCAATTCTGGCTATACTATTTTGTCTATAGACTTGACAATTGGGATCAGTGCTCCACTAGTCTCATTCCGGATATTCAAAAAATATTTTTCGGAATAAAAGTTTTTTTTGCCCCGTTTGGGTGTCTTATTTTGACAGCTTTCTAAATAATATTCAGATTCTCCGTATTTTTTACTCTATTTTAGATGTTTTCCAGTGGAAAACACCAGTGATTTCATAAATAGAATTTATCTATCAATGTTTTTTTTATATGACTTCGAATTTTGAAGCTAGAGTTTATCGGTTATGAAGGCGAGTTCTCTACATATTTAACCACTAAGAAGGTTGCAGTCCGTCCACAACTTTTCGATAATATACGATTGGTAACACGACTAGCCGCAATTACGCTGATATCAAACTTGTTCATTATGCGATTAGAAGCCATCATCAAAACTGTCACCAAACCTGTCCACACTGGTTTCTTTAGTTTTCAAGTTGGTTTGGCTGGATAAGTATGCGTGTATGTATCACGCATACAGGCCGCACTAATGAAGCTAGAGGGGTGAAATTTTCAACACTTACTCCCTAAGAGAATTTTTTTTTTGTTTTCTGAAAATTCCCATCCTAAATAGGTTTTTAGTGAAGGGATCAATTTGCAGTGTAAATCTATGCTAAATTGATCTCTTGGTGTTTGTTCGGCAGCATTCACGTTTTGTTTTGTTTTTCGAAATTCAGACTTTTTTTAGAGACCATTGTCTTAGTAAGAGTCAAGTGAAGTAGATAAATCATTGATCACGCATTTTTTTCTTTTTAATTCGTCACCCCCAATAAGGTATGCTCCCAAAAGGCATTGGTCACATGACAGTTTCTAATGAGTGACTAACAAGTGATGTTTTATGCTTATACTTTGAGTCTATTAATAACATTATTGGTGCAATAGTTTCCAAGTTATGGACAAAACATCCGTTCATTTTGCCTGAACCATTTTTTTACTCGGATCTATCTATCTAGTTCTGTTTATATCTATTTATCCATCTCAGTCTCTATCTATCTATCCATCTATCCCAGTCTGTTTGTTTATATCTATCTATGTCTGTTTCAATCTATCTATCTATCTATCTATCTATCTATCTATCTCAGTCAGTTCATATTTATCTATCTCAGTCTATCCATATCTATCGATCTATCTATGTCCGTTTATATCTATCTATCTATCTAATCATCTATCTATCTATGTCTGTTTCAATCTATCTATCTATCTATCTATCTATCTATCTATGTCTGTTTCTATCTATCTATCTATCTATCTATCTATCTATCCATCTATCTATCTATCTATCTATCTATCTATCTCAGTCCGTCCATATCTATCCATCTATCTATGTCTGTTTATATCTATCTATATAATCATCTATCTATCCATGTCTGTTTCTATCTATCTATCTATCTATCAATCTATCTATCTATCTATCTATCTATGTCTGTTTCTATCTATCTATCTATCTATCCATGTCTGTTTCTATCTATCTATCTATCTATCTATCTATCTATCTATGCCTGTTTATATCTATCTATCTATCAATCTATCTATCTATCTATCTATCTACAAGTTTCCTCCCAAGGAAGAACGTTCCATTAATCAGCTAAAATGGTGTGAGGCAAAGAAGCACTTACTATTGATTAATACAGGAGAATTATTTTAGCGTTCCAAGACACCAAAATTAACCTTATTCTACGTCTGTCATTTTATGCAACGTGTAACACTCTTACGGAGTTTTCTTATACCTTAGGATGTCCATGATGAATCAAGATAAAGCAGAGATGCTCACAGTTTAAAGCTATAATGGCTTGTGGTATTTCGTAAAATTGAAGTGGCGCTAAGCGAATTTCATGTACATACAATATACTTGAGATTAGAGAGAGAAAACACCCGGCACGTGTTTCATGGTAGACCAATTTCTCAAGAGAGGTGATTTATATTTAGCATTATTATAATGCCAAGTATAATCCACTGCTCTCGAAAAATGGATCAACCATAAAACATGTGTTGAGTGTTTTTCACTCACTAATCTCAAGAGAGTATTGTTCAATATTGTTTGGAGAACTTTTAATTTAATTGTAGCTAATTATAGGAGTTTGGGTGGGAGGTCGAAAGTTATTCGCAGAATAGAAATTCCACGAGAGGTTTTAGCCCCCGAGGAACAACAGTACATTTAATAGTCAGTGTAGGACAATTATCGGGACACAGGACTTCTGCGAGTTAAGATATGATATAGGACAATTCCTTGAAATATAGGAGAGTCTGATTAGATATACTACGGTTTGCAACACTTGTGTTGATGTCAGTCTGAGAGTATTGTACGTTTTATACAATGCTTCCTTTCCTACTTTAGAAATCCTTTCATTCTATGCCTTTTATACTGAACTTTACTTCAGTTTTTTTGCACTTTCTTCCTCAGTTTACACACTACGATGTCGCAAACCAAAGTGTTCCTGTTTCGAAAACAAAACTTGACGCAGAATGTTTGATTTATCTATTTTTCTCACTGGTAATCTTTGCATCTTTACAAGGCTGGGAATGTGACTGAGAGGGTTGCATATTTGCCACCTATACCAGAGGCCGGTGTCTAAGCAAAGGTAGAAGCGAGGAGATTGGAGTAACACAAGCTTTCTGCTCTCACACTTCCTACAATTTGATCTGAAAAACTTGGGCCTGTCTCATGGTCAAAGTAGCTATGCATATCTTAATGGTACAAAAAGTTGATGTAGGAGCCAGGATTTCGATTGCTGATTTCCTAGGCAGAAACGTCTTCAACGCTTAAAAGACTGACCTCGTACAAACGTCCTTTTCCCGTTCACCTTTAGTTGTCCTTGTGCCGTATCCTGCTAAGATAAATGAATATCGATAATCATTCCAGATTTGTAAGCTGTGACCATTGGCATAGATCATTGCATAGTGCTCAACGGTGCTATAGATCGGCGTTCGAATCCAGGTAAAAGCCAATGTTTTGAATTCTGTTTGGCTCTCCCCTCTTGGAAGATTGGCATGATGCAATCTTTCTAACCCCAACCTAACACATACTCTTTTAAAGGGGAAAACATTGTATGAAGCCTCAGAAATTCTACAGAAGTTATTTTACATGACTAACTGTACATTATTGCTGATACGGGTTGCTCTATCTATGGCGGAATTCTGAAAAAATGGAGCGCAAATAAATAGATAAATATTTACAACTTTGTTGCTTCTAAATATACATGTACGTATGAACAGTGAAAACCAATAGTTAGTAATGTAGCTATCAATGGATATTCATATTGATAGAAAGGTATATTACCAGATCCAATCTTTTCATATCTTTTTTGGTTTCCTTCTTCTTTTTCCCCTCTTTCAAATTCTCATTTTTTTTCGCTTCTGTTTTTCCTGCCAGCTCGTATTTTCTTCATGTCAGTTTGTCTCTGTTTCTTTCTCTTTTCTGTCTTTTTTTATTCCGCTTTCTTCTTTTCCTTTTTTTCCCCTTCTTTCTTCCCACTTATTTTTACTATTTTGTCTCGTTTTTTCCCCCTTTGTTCTTTATCGAATTCTTTCTTTCTTCTTCTACATTTTGCTCTATCTTTTGTAATTTCTCTCTCACTTTTTTCTGCTCTTTCTTTTTTCGTTCAGCGAATTACTTTTTGTCTTGTTCTCTCTCAATCTCTTTCTTTCCTTTTCTCTTCCTTCCTTCCTTTCTTTCTTTCTTTCTCTCTTTTTTTCTTTCTTTTTTCTTTTAATCCCTAATTGCTTTATTTTTCTTTCTCTCTTTTATTCTCCACACGAATTACTGTTTCTCTCTCATTTTCTTCTTTTTTTCTTTCAGCCTTCATTGCTTCATCTCTCTTTCTTTCTTTCGTTCTTTATACGAATTTCTTTTATTCCCTTTCTCTCCCAATTTGTTTGTTCGTCTCTTTCTTTCTTTTTCTCATTTTTCTTATTTCTCTATTCTTTCTGTCTTCCTGTCTTTTTCCATTCATTCATTCATTCTTTCTTCCTTCCTTCCTTCCTTCCTTCCTTCCTTCCTTCCTTTCTTTCTTTCTTTCTTTCTTTCTTTCTTTCTTTCTTTCTTCTAATGAGTTACTCTTTGCCTTTTTTCC
>OY735214.1:15389217-15414217 GCA_963457665.1 Thysanoteuthis rhombus
AGAGCGAGTTCCTGGATTGTAAATACCTCCAGGCAACAGATTTTAGTATCTATTGACTTGCAACTTTTGATAATTTTCCGATATTTGGGGGTTTTTTCGCACATTTTTCGTCTCTAATTTTCAACTTTCTTTTCAATCAAATAAGAAATGTAATAATTTGAGTCATAACCTCTCTCTCTTTCCTCTCTTTTATATATATATATATATATATATAATATATATATATATATATATATTAATGGTTTGCCTCCGTGAAATAAGATTTTCCACGTCTTGCAGACCCTTTGGTGCCAGTGGAGCTGCTTACGTGCATAGCCTTTAGGCCAGCACAATGAAGTTTCAGAAGGATGTGTCCTGGTCGTGACTGATCCCACCTTTCGAACCAATGGTCCACCGAGATGGGAGGAATGTACCGAGGACGTAGGTTTTCTGTTGGAGTTCCCATCTCGTAGGCAGATGGTCGAGTCGACTATTGGGGTCTGACTGAAATTGTGTTCCGGTTGATTGAAGCCTAGAAGCTTCTGACTAGTCCGCTTTAGGCCGATACTTGGGCTGGTCATAGATGTCTACCTCCTCTTTAAAGGAGTTGTCTGACAATATGTCTGACATATTCATACAAGTCATGTAGTTCGACCACCAGTTAAACAATGATCCCCAGTTAAACGATTTCATATTAATCTGACCCAAATCTATCAGTAAAAGGTGTTTCTTAATAAAACCGCTTATTTTCTTTGCAGTAGGATGTTTGTCCTGATGATATATACTACACCACATTGAAACTAACGAACTCTTTGGTTCATAGTATGTATATAAACCTGAACATTTATCTCTTTTCCATGGAAGACTCGTTTACGATTGCGTGTGCCATGGTAGAAGCTGTGTACAAGTTGCAAAAGCATCAATTTTTATGCTAAAATGGGTTGAGTATGTGACTAGGAAATTTGTCTGGTCTCAATCACGCCAAATAACCTTAGAGCTATCATGGAAGACCATGTTGAAATCGTCTCCTATGAATTGTTCAAACAACAGCATCATTCTCTAGTATATCTGTTGCAGTTGAAAGGAGAGTTTGTTTTGTTTTCTTGGTGCAGTCGGGGTTGAAAATCAAACAACAATTATTAGAATCTCCTTATTAGGTTGGATTCCATGAAATCTTCGAAAATCAATTAAAACTATTGAAAATACGTTGATTTTGTATTGCATTTAAAAGAAAAATGGCGTCTTTATTATGAGTCACCATTAAAAGCGGATTTCAAGAAGACTTCTGGTAGGATATCGATTTAAAAATATTGATGGTTTATTAATTTGGTGTTGCTGGGAAAAAAAATGTTTGTTTTATCATGTCACGGCTTGGGCTGGATTTCGCGAAAGATTCAGGTGTGAAATCAATAAAAAGAAATATTGGTACTACGCTGATTTCATGTTGTTTGCAAAGAGTGTCTGTTTTAATATACGTATCGGTTACCCCATCAATAGAGAGAGAAAGAGAGAGGGAGAGAAACAGAGAGGTAATGATTTTTCATTTATCCTGACCGGCTCCACTCCAAACTACGATGTAATCTTGTAATGCTTAATTACAATCACTTATTTCCCGAGAGAATAATACCAAATATGTGATTACAATGGAGGCCCGTGTGAACACATTCTCATATGAATAACTCGATGGGCTATCCTTCTTTTTTTCCATTCCCTTCTGTCCCCAACATACGCATGCGCGCTGGCACATTGACACGATGGAAAATTGACTCAATACATCAATATGTTATTAAAATAATTACGGTTTCCAATTCCTCCCCGTCTATGAATAAACATCCCTTGTCTGTGATCTTTTAAAGCTCACACACGCGCGCATGCATATATAGTAAGAAGAATGCGTACCTGCACAATGTGTTAATATAATTGTAAAAATGAGTTTTTACAATTATATTAACACGTGGTACAGATAACAAGAATATTTTAACTCAAAATAGACGAAAATAGAAAGAAAATTGTTCAGTATTTTTCAAGTTTTTACGATTATATCTACACACTGTGCAGGTACACATTTTTCTCACTGGTCCTGTTTTCTTTAATATTAATATGTTCACACGACTATCTCAATCATAACTACCATTGTTAAAAAATGTACTTGTCGGGTGGATTCGAAACACCAAACTCTCAATTAAAAAACGAACTCCCTAAATAACTGTGCCACACGTAATAGTGTTAATTCCTTCATTTAATCTAATCATTTGTGTCAGACCTTTGAATTCTTTCTCATTTCCAACACTAAAATGCCTGCTTATCTATCTATCTATCTATCTCAGTTTGTTCATGTCTATTACATGTTAACAAATTGGAGATTTCGAAGAATTAGTATATAGTGATTTTCTGAGTATTTTTCCCCGAGTCGGTGTATTTAAAAGTAGTTAGTCACAATAAAGGTCTCTATAAGATGACATGAATTCTATTAAAATTGATTGAATCATCAATTTGTACAAAAACTCATATTGAAGGGCAGACGACTAAACGCACCTGTGTCCGATATATATATATATATATATATATATATATATATATATATATATATATATATATATATATATGCGTGTGCATGTGTATATAAGCATACATATATATAGATATATAAGAGTATATGCATACACACACACACATATATATAGAGAGAGAGATTGGATTCTGGACACTTTATCAAATTATTTTCTTCTTTCTTTGTTTCCTTTCTTTTTGTTTATTTATCAAGACTTGTTGCCAATGAACATTTTGCTGAGAAGCAGTGCTTAGCGTTATTTTTGCAGAAAGTTCGATTCTAACTGGGTGACCCATGTTTGTCGTCTTGTGCAAAATCCGGCAAAGTTTAGTAAACACCTATATTGGCATCCACCATGTGGTAATGGTTAACGTGTTAGTCTATCAGACCATTTCAACTGTGTATTGAGTTCGATCATGACCGGGTGTCCTTCACTTGCAACCTTGAGCCAAATAACGCCAAGCGTAGAAAATACTTATATAAGCATCTCATCATATCGTAGTGATTGTAAAACAAGTTTGATAGAGAATTTTTACTGTAAGGTGAATTCGACCCTGACTCGGTGCTCACAGTAACTGAGCGCTGACCATTACTGTAGTAGTGAGTTGTACTATGATTGGTATCCAACTATGGTGGTCTCACTGATCAAAACTCATCAAAACGCACCAACAAAAGTCAGACAACCACTAGACATCACAGCTTACAACGTGGATCCCCAAAGATCATATGCGAAACAGTGGCTGACAGAAATTAAGATGGCGCGACGAGCTAGATAAATTCAGAAAGTACTGGTTCCGCAACGCCGATGATAGAGAGATATGGCAAATCTTGGGGAAAGTCTATGTCCCACAGTGGACGCTAAAATGATGATGATGATGATGATGATGATGATGATGATGATGATGATGATGATGAAAAGCACCCCCTGTAGCTTAATTACTGGTAATCTCGTCTCGCTGGCCGATTCCCTAGTGTGGTGTATTCGATCTTCACCGAGTGATTTCAGTCTGATCAAGGTAATGGATTGATTGGGAGATAAAAGGATCGCAATCTGTGTATGTGTGAGTGTGTGTGTGTGTGTGTGTGTGCGCGCGCGTGTGTATGTGTGTGTGTGTGTGTGTGTGGATTGAATATATAGATAGAAACAAACAGTTAGAAATAGACTGATACATATATATATATATATGTAGAGAGATAGAGATAGAAGGTGAGTGAGAGATAGATAGATAGATAGATAGATAGATAGACATGAAAATACTGATAGATAGATATGTAAAATCAGATAGATAGATTTGAAAAGACTGAGAGATAGATAGCTATGAAAAGACATAGATAGATATGAAAAGACAGATATATAGACTGATTGAAACAAACAGATAAATAGAAATAGACTGAGATTAATAGATAGATAGATAGATAGATAGATAGATAGATAGATATGAAAATACTGATAGATAAATGGATATGTAAAGTCAGATAGATAGATAGATAGATAGATATGAAAAGACTGATATATAGACTGATTGATTGATAGAAACGAAAAAGACTGAAATATAGATAGGTATGAACAGACAGATAGATGACTGAAGTCGGTAGAAATAAATAACCTTCGATAGATATGAATAGACTGGAATAGATAAATATGGACAGACTGGGATAGAGAAATAAAGAGATAGATAAACAAAAAAACGAAAACATTCTGATAATCCTCTTGTCCAAGCAACCCGTGGAATACCTGAAATAATCGATATATAATACAACGAGGCCAACACAAGTGATTCGGTCAGATTCTTAATAACCCGTTTTCCTAACATCACCGCTTGGTCACCTGACCTTAGGAATCAGTCTGACGCGTCTTTTGCAACGCTGAATACAAACTCCGTTAATTCACTGTCGGATCAAGCAATATACAGCAAAATAAACCCTGGACGTGCCCTGCATACATAATTGCTCGTAGACGGTGTCCGGGTTTTCAGTCTATATGGATGAGTATCGGGGATTAAAGTAGAAAGGGAGATTAATTCTTTATGGATTGCTTACATCATCATCATCATCATCATCATCATCAACAACAACAACAACAACAACAGTTGCAGCAGCAGCAGCAGCAGCAGCAGCAAAGATGTGGTTGACGTAAAACTCCAGTCCAAGTCTGAGGTTGAAGTTGACTTCGTTTTTCCGTGATAACAACAAGAACAAAAACAATCCTCAGTTAATTCAGGTGGGTAAACTCTCCACTGTTCGTGTGTGCCGTCACGTCAGACCAAACTGATCTATAATATCAACGTTTCCCAATAGTGATTTGGATCTGAAACCAAATGATCGGTAGGCGTCTCCTTTGCCGACTGAGCCAAACTTACTAGTGTGTATATCTACTGCCGGGCTTGTTTTTTTTTTTTAAACCTTGACTTGTTGATCCGATGTATACGAGCAGTTATTTCACGAATATTGATTGATAGCAAGTTTTAAATTTTACCCTGATTGTCTTGGTGTAGTACAAAATCAAGAGATGAGATAGGAAGAAAGAAAGAAGGGAAGGAAGGAAGGAAGAAATGGAGAGACAGAGAGAGAAAGAGACAGACAGATAGACAGACTTTACGGATAACGAAGGAGGGTGAGAAAAGAAATTTGTTTTTGAACGAAAACAGAAAAGATTCAGAGAAGAAGAAGGAAAGAAGAAAGAGAGAAAGAGAGAAAGCAGTAAAAACTAGGAAACAATAAAAAAAGGAAAGAATGAAGAAAGAAAGAAAGAAAGAAAGAAAGAAAGGAAGAAAGAAAGATTCGGGAAAAACAGAAAAAGTAAGAAAAGGAATAAAAAAGCATGAGAAGTTCGGGAAGATGAAAGAAAGAAAGAAAGAAAGAAAGAAAGAAAGAAAGAAAGAAAGAAAGAAAGGGGAAGAAAGCTGTGAAAGTTAGGGGCAAAGAAAGAAATAAAACGGAAGATTGAAGGAATAAAAGAAACGAGTGAAGATCTGAGAAAAAGAAAGAAAGAAAAGCAGAAAGGAAAGAAAGAAGCAAAGGTCCAGGAGAAAAAAAAAAGAAGAAATAAAGGAAAGAAGTAAGAATTTGGAAAAAGAAAAGAAGTAATCAATAAATAAAAAAAAATGAAGAAAGGGAAGAAACAAGAAAAAACCAATTTAATACTGCATCTTGGAGCCTATCTATACATGTCCACAGCATATATTGGGGTACTATGCTTACTTTTTGCTTTTTAATCAATCTTTGTATTTTTAATAGATTGAAGCACAAGATTTTCTAAAATGTGAAATTCATTGATCTGAGACAAAATTTAATTATGTATATTAAATAGAGGATTCCCATATTTGAAGCTTTTATCTGGCATTTATCTGGCATTTATCTGGCTCAGAATTCACTCATTAATACGCGATTTGGCCCACAGAGACGAAAAGGTTGCCGCCCCTTGGTCTAAACGTCTAGGATCCAATGATTTGGGCCATTATCGAAATCAGGCAATTCGAAATTTGAGGACAAAAAGTTAAGATGTTTGTCGGGTTTACTTTTTTTCATTTTAAAATTTGGCATTTTTACCCGACATTTTGTGCGGAATGATAATTTAAGTTTATCTATGTGATCATAACTTACCATTTGCCTGATCAAAGTGCTATTTGTGCTCATATTAATGAATAAATACAGCTATGCATCAATATTCGACCAGTATGTCCCAAATCTACGTCAATAACAAGCGTATCGTACATAACTTTGAATTAAAAAGGCAGCTCCAGATTCGTAAAACCCTTATGATAAAATAAAACGTCCCCAAGAATTATAAGTCCGTCTTTAGCTCATGCTTTTGAATGTACCGGGATATCTTGAATTGTGCAGTTTTGATTGGTGCAGGTTTTGATTAGCGCTATTATGGTATTGTTGTATTAATTAATGTTGACTAAGTATAAACTGAAAAAAGCATAAAATTACTATAAAACCTTGAGCTGTGTGGTTTTGAAAGGTAAGGAACATTTTGAAACGATTTGACCGCAATAATCAAGTTATATCAGTATTCAACAATTGGCTGATATATTCATGAGCAACCAGTCTACAAAACTGGTTTCGAAACTTTGAAAACTCATGGATCCCTTCTAAAAAGGAAATATTTTGTCGAGCTTCTATTTTTAGTAAATATTATTATTATTATTATTATTATTATTATTATGGAATCTCACACCAGTTGCCTGGTGGTAACCGCTGGAGTTTGAGTGACAACAAGTCTCCTCAAGTCTCCAGCCCTCCTCTCCTAGTACTCATAGGTTGCAGTAATTCTGCGATTTACAGTTTCACAGCGGTTGCTCAGTGGTTATCACTGAAGGCTGAGTGACAATAAGTCTCCTCAGGTCTTCAGCTAACGTCTCCTCTCTCTTTCACCTATCATGTCAGGGCTAAAATTCGTTGCAGTACTTATATCTCTGGCACCTTCCTCATATCATTATTATTATCATCATTATTATTATTATTATTATTATTATTATTACTACTACTACTAATAATAATAATAATAATAATAATAATAATAATAATAATAATAATAACGTACCGCACAAGGCAACATACAAGCAAAATTTTTCACTTAGCTCAATCATCATCATAAGCAGCAACAGCAGATCTGTACCATACATTCATCATCATCATCGGTCTTTAATCGTCGGTCGTTAGACATAAACCTTCCCCAGTATTCGGTACACCTTTCTATCACGCGCGTCGCAAGCCCAATACTTTCTGAACTTGTCTTGCTCAGCTCTCCATCTTGTATTTTGCCGGCCTCGGTTACGCATGTGATCTCTGGGCATCCATGTTGTGAGTCATGATGTCCATCGGTTGTCTGCCATTTGAGTTTTCTTATGGATTTTATGATGTCTCGGACTCCCGTTCTTCCCCTGATATACTGTGCTGTCTTGTGATCTCTCCATGTGATGTTGAGCACGATTCTTTCATGTGAACGTTGCATGGTTCTTAGTTTAAGGGTACACCAGAATGAATGTAATCCATTTTAGATGAATCTGAGGTAAGAAGGGGAAAAAAAAACCCAATAGTTCAATCATCCAAACCCACACTCTTTTGTAACGTAAACAAGAAGAGTTAAATAATGAACGGAAAAAATAAATAAGGTGACCCCAGTTTCAAATGCACCGGTCGAAGAGAAGGACAAGTCTGAATTCAGAACTAGCTCACTAGAGGGAAAAAAGATAGCGGTAACGAAAGAGCTCAATTAGCCACAACCCTTCAAAGATCAAATTCGTGAAAGATTTTTATCCAGCGGAAGAGTTGAAACAGTTGCCGTTGCTGCTGCTGCTGCTGATGATGATGATGATATATCCAGCCTAGTGAAAAAGTTCGCTTGTATGTTGCCTCGTGCGTTATGTCATCAGTTCCTATACTCATTGAACCCGGACATCCGTTACATTGTAAGTAAACAAGAATTAATTGAAAATTTGAAAAAAAAAAAAAAAAAAAAATTATTGAAGCACGCGCATGCGCCCTCGTGTGTATTCACGCAGCAGTTCTTCCATTGATATGTTTGATTAAAGATGATAGACATGAACTTTTTTTTTTCCTTCTTTCAATTTATTAATTAATTCCAAGATAACGCATGTTTGTAACCAATGAATCTTGATATTGTCCAAAAGTTTGTGATCCAGTACTTTCAAGCATACTCCTGATAGCCATTACCCGGATCGGGGGTGGGGGAAAGTGTGGATGTTATTTTGCTTTTTGATATTCAAATACTTGTGAACTCGGCGTTTGCCGTCTATGTGTCAAGATGGATTAACAAAAGAGTTTCTATACAAGCGACGTACAGACTGGATCAATCGAAACATTCCGATGAAACCCGTAGCAACAAAAAGAATGGCATCAAAAGGTTGAACAAAACCTGGAATGTGGGTAAACGGCTCGGAGAATGGACTCGGCGAGCCAAGTTCAAACTCCAGTTCAGACACTTTGTGTACATTTCACACTAATGCCACAGGGAAATGCGTGAATACACCCATCGCCCCGACTGTGGGTAAAATAACACAGGGTGACGTGAGTGGAGCCACTTTGGGTGCTTGTCGCCTCTAAGTCCATTTCACATATCAATCGTGACGAATAGGTAGTGATATGATATGTCAAGCCTAAGCCAGCGTAAGGACACTAAAATACTAGGAGTGATAATAACTTCTAAAAATTACAGAAGTTATCTAAGTACATCTGAAGAAAGCCGCAGAATGGATCAGCTGAAACCTGGTGGTAAGAGCAAAAAGAATAAGATCAATAGTTCGAACAATCGTTGGAACGATGATGAAAACATATTATAGACATTATCTTGAAAATTAATAAGGAAAAGTCAAGATTCTTCAGAGAAGATTTATGAATATTTCCATTGGTAGCATGTTGCATAGAGGGGTCGTTGCTAATGAATACCATCCTCACTTGGTGACCCATTTTTGTGTCTCTGTGGTAGACTATGTGAAACTTGATAAATATCTAACGTTAACTCTTAACCTTTCCACTTATCCTTCCCCTATCTTTCGTAAGTCTTTCTTTCCTCAATCTCGATCCATTAATGTTCCAGCAGTCACGCCCTTACGACCTCCTTCCTCACCATCCTGCGTTCCCTACCTATCAATTCTCCCCTTTGTTTCTCACCATTCTCACCCGGCAATCAACTACGTTCCGTATCAGGAAACGCACTATTGAGATTCCAAGAGAACAGACCTTCCGGCCAGACCTGTCTGTCTACAAACCACCGTCCGTGCCAGCTTCCTATTCAAGATCGGGAACTTTTGTCTCCAAGGGATTGTTTGTTCGATGCACCGTCCGCAATTTTCCGCGAATGCATTCCACCCAGAGACGCCATATTCGTTTGTCTTATCCAGAGGGCCAGGCAGAAAATACATGGCTATCACAAATGCCTTGTCATTACCCACCGCCATTTTCCTTCGACATTGCATTCTTTCTTTATTTACTTCGGGCTTTCTTCTATTTCTATTAATAAATTTTTTTTCGAAGAGAAATAATTGGGGACATATGTTCGTCCCCAAATTATCTACCCTCCATTTTTTCCGGCTCTTTTTCGTTGTTATCTTTAAACCCCCCCTCCCTATTTTAGTTCAGATATGTTCCTTCTCTCATACAGGGGATTCGTTCGCTCCTTCCATTTTATTTTTAATCTTTGTTTATTTACTTATTTGTCTTTCTGTTAGTCAGTCTTTTTTTTTCTTTCCCCATTTCTTTTTTTTCTTCCTTCCTCTCGTTCTTCTCTTCTTCCTTCCTACTGCTCTTGCTTTCTTTCCCTTCTTTGTTTCATTCATTGTTTTTTCTTTTACTTTCTTTTTTTTTCCTGAATTTCGTCCATTTTTCTCTTTCTTCTTGCATTTCCTTCTTTTTTAAGAATTAATTTCTATCTTTTTTCTTTCTTTCTTTCTTTCTTTGCCCTCCTAACATTCTTTCTGTCTTCCTCCATTTCGTTTCGTTTCTTCCCGTTTCTGTCATTCATACTTCCTCATTCTACATGTCTTCCTTTCTTTTTCCCTCCCCCTGTCTCCTTTTTTTTTATCTATTTCTTTCTCTATTTGTTAATCTATTTTATCTCTCTACTTTTCTTCTTTCTTTTTCTTTCTTTTTTTCTTTCTTTCTATCTTTCATTCATTCTTTCTGTTTGTCTCTTTTATCTCTATTCTCTTCCCTTCTCTTCTCCTCCACCTCCACCTCTGACTTCTTTCTGTCCAACTGTCCAGTGTTCCCTTCCCTATAACTATAACATCAAGCTTGTTTTTGTTTCTTTTTTTTATTTCGTCCCTTCAGGCCCAGAAGCAAAACCTCGTAACAAATAAATGGACAACAACGATAACATGGTGATGAGAAAAAGGCCAATATTTTCTTTCGATTACATCTGATCCCCAGATATCGGCCATGACAGGCAAATTGGGAAAAACAATATGGCGGAACATAACGGATCACTGAAAAACATGAACTCGCACGAACGTGCATGTTAGTGGGCAACTGAAGATTCATCGGGAGGGAGGGAGGGAGAGAGAGAGAGAGAGAGAGAAAGGAAATGAAATTGAGAGGGGGGGTATGAACAAGATCAAGAGGGGGTCAGAGAGAAGGAAATGACGCTCGCTTCCTTCTGCTCCATCGACAATTACACACATTTATTCATTCTTTCATTTTTTTTATATGATCAAATGGCTTAGGTCAGTGTGGTTCTCCTAAGATCACCCAAGTTGAGCGACATTGAGGCTGGATGGGTGACCGTCTGGGAATTCCAGGGACCAATCACTGGTCGTGTTTTACCAAAGACTCTAGGAATGGTATTCAATGCTTCTCTACTATAGAGTGGAATTGAAGGTAAGTGATTCGTGGAACAGGTACTGGAATTGCACACAACGCTATTCGAAAGGATAGTAGCGAAAACAAAGACGAGCCTTACGCACAAGTATATACATATTAACATTTCAGCATAGGTATAAGTTGAATATTTCGGTTATATACATGTGTGTGGTATATTGATATAAATACTTATATATATATATATATATATATATATATATATATAGTAGAATGTTGATTCGCTGCACAAACTAGTTCATGTTTCTGCCCTCTTCTGGCCTCATCAGGAATCATTCGCCTGATGAGGCCCTAAGAGGGCAGAAATATGAGCTAGTTTGTGCAGCGAATCCTCATTCTATAATTTATTTCCAGCTCTACTTCAAAACAACTTAACTTCATGAGTAAAATGTTGTATGTATCGAGCACTCTATGAAATAAATCCATTACATTTCAGAAGTTGCTTTATGTTATTGATATATTATTATATTATGTTAAACTGCTTGCCTGATTTATACCATATATATATATATATATATATATATATATATATATATATATATATATATATATATATATATATATATATAGTGTCATCCACAGACAGCTGTTTCGATGTATCATATCTCTTCGGTGTGGCTATAGACTTTCCATTATCCTATCCAGTACCACAAGGCAAGAATGAAACCTTCGCTTCAGACTCGGAGGCCGATATCCTACCTCTGAGCTACGGAACTTGACGGTCAGTAAGGCTGAATTTAAGCGATATATTTATTCATGCATAAATTCCCCATCCAACAAAATGCTCTATTCCTATGGAAGAGCATTGCATAAGCTTACAATGGATGAGTTATCTCACTTAAAGAGTGCTCAACCCTGAATAGAGGAGCATATATATATATATATATATATATATATATATATATATATCAGCAATAATTTGTATATAAGCAAACAATCGTTTATATGAAAATTATTGCTCATAAGTACTTGAAAAAGCACAAACTCTGTTTCTTGCCTATGATTGGAATCTTTCCAAAATGTGTATTAGTCCAGTTGAATGATATTTAACTGATTAGTTTGACAAATGGCAATGTTAGTTAGCCGGTACAATGTCATTGGTTGATTCTTCTATCAGAATAGAGATGGGCTTGAAACGCGCTCGAGTCGCAGACCGCACTGGCAAGCGACAGTTGCTTGCATTAAAAGACAGAAAAGACGAAATTGACAAAAGCATGAACAAGATATTATTAAGAACAACTGAAGAATACTTCAGGAACCTTTATGCCTCGAAAATGACAGTACAACCGACGGACACTTTGATAGAGAACAGCGATGTCCCAAACGTAACAACAGACGAAGTATTTTTTTTTCTTTTTTTTTTTGCTACGATCTATGAAAAGCCGAAAAGCTCCTGGTAAAAATGCCATAATAGATCTTTTGGAAGATGTTGGAGAGCTCTACCACAACTGACTGGCGCAACTATTCACACAACGCTTACGAGAAAATAAAGTACCTGAAAGCGTCTATCTAGGGATAGTGAGCCTGCTACACAAGAAAGGAGATGATGAAGACCTTGGCAATTTCCACCCTATTACTTTACTACCTAACATTTACAAACTATTCTCGAAAATATTTACGAATAGATTAATGAACTTTTCAGATGAAAACCGACAGCGCCAACAGACAAACTTTAGAAGTGGCTACTCGACAATAAACTACCTACACACATTAAAACAGCTGATCACAAAGGCATTAAAATACAACAAACCACTTTGTTTGGCCTACGTAGACTATGAAAAAGCTTTCTATTCGATAGAACACTTGACAGTTTTCTATTCAGTGCGAGAACAAGGTAAATATAAGAATTATACAAAAGTAATTGAGAATGTATACAAAAATATAACTGCAATAATTAGACTTGATAAAGATATTACCGACATAAAGATTGAAAAACGAGTAAGATATGGGATGTAATACCACAAACACTTTACAGCAAGACTTGAAAGCACCATTCGAAAAACAGACCGGGAAAACGTGGAAGTAAACATAGACAGGGAATATTTGAACAATTTAAAGTATTGTCATAATATTGCATTTATAGCAGAAACTGTAAAGGAAGTGCAGAACATGTTGAGTGACCATGATAGAGAAAGCAAAAAGATAAGGTTAAAGTTGTATAAAACAAAGACAAAATTAATGTTCAGAGGTAAAGTCCCGAAAAAGACCATAAGAATAGACGGAGAAGCCTTGGAGGAATTTAAGGATTACATTTACCTCGGTCAGGCTATAAGGCTGGAGAAAGATCCTGGAAATGAAGTAAGACTGCGCATAACAATTTGGTATAAATAGAGACGTACTGAAGAGCAAATTGCCGGTACGCTTAAAACGTTAAGTATACAATCGATGCATAATATCAGCTTTGGCACAAGGGTACAAAACATGGAAACTTACAAAACCACCCAGAAGGCAACACAGAACCGCTCAGAGGGCGATGGAAAGAGAAATGTCGGGAATGACATTGTGCGATAGATAAAAAAAAAAAACCAACATGTATCCGAGAGAGGGCCTGGCTGAAAGATATCGCATTAGTGATTAAGCAGCAAAAAACAGAAATGGGCAGGGCACGTAGTGAGAAGAAAAAAAATAGCGGATGGAGTAAGGAGCTAATCGATTGGTGCCCGCTGTGCAGTAAGCGGAGTTGGATAAGACCAGAGAGATAAAAAAAGTTTGTAGGTAAATTCTATTGGCTATTCATGGGAGGAGATAGAAAATATAGTTTTCAGGCACTGAACTTATGATCACACATCCATATATATATATATATATATATATATATATATATATATTATCGTGTCATCCACAGACAGCTGTTTCGATGTATTACATCTCTTCAGTGTGACTATAGACTTTCCATTATCCCATCCAGTACCACGAGGCAGGATCGAAACCTTCGTTTCAGACCCGGAGGTCGATATCATACCTCTGAACTACGGAACTGGACGGTCAGGCTGAATTTAAGCGATATATTTATTTATGCATAAATTCATTATCCATCAAAGTGCTCTATTGCTATGGAAGAGCATTGCATAAGCTTACAATGGATGAGATAGCTCACTTAAAGGGTGCTAAACCTTGAATAGAGGAGCATTATGTATGTGTGTGTGTGTGTGTGTATGTGTGTGTGTGTGTGTGTGAATGAGGATAGTCAGTTTTAGGAACTAAATTTTGCTTGAACAGAATCATTTACAGTAGAGAGCGAAACAACAATGTATATTCATGTCGTCCGATGATGATATGTATATAATCCTATATACTATAAAGTTATATGCACATATGATCGTGTATAACTATATATGTATATATCTGTGCATATACAATGTATACTGTGTATATATGAACATATATATATATATGTAGATTATCATATGTACTATAAAGTTTTATATATATATATACGATTGTGTATATATACTATAAAGTTATATATGTATATATATATATATATGTATATATATATATATATATATATATATATATATATATATATATATATAAAGATGCAATCGTCAGATCGTACGGTCTGTACTTCGGCTCACCGTGAAGCACTAAATTTGCTATCTATTCATGCATCCTCTATCCCTGATATCGAGCACTCTTCAGGCATGGATAACTCAAGCTTAAAAAATAACAGTATACATATATATATATATATATATATATATATATATATATATATATACGTGCGTACGTGCGTGTGTGTATGTTTGTGTGTATATGTGTGTTATGTATATGCCTATTGATATATCCACACTGTAAATTATTTCAGAAATGCCTTTCAAGTTAACTCTACTATCCAATGCTCCTGTGTCCATAATGCTGGAGAATTGCCAGAGAAAAGTGATAACTATATTTCAGTTAAAATCATGGCTGAACAAGTAATCCATTGGAGTTTGGCAATGGATGACTAAAGCTTATGATAATCATGCAATAGTGGCAAGCACGATTTTCATAGTTTGAAAATGGAAATTTTCACCTCAAGGACAAGGAACGCAATGAAAGACTTCAGAACTTGAAAACTGAAGAACTAGGAGAACCTTTGAAGGAAGATACAGCCGGTGGTACATAGTGGTTTGTCTTCTTAACTACGGATGCGCATAAACGCATAAATATTTTAGTATCTGTGAACAGCAATGGACAGTAAAAGTCTTTCCGGTACAATGTGGGGAAGGTGGACCCGGTTGTAAACTATAAATTTTCACACCCTCGCTCATTCGATGTTACAAACGGAAAACAAATAATGAGAATAATGAGAAGTCTTTTAGAGATATAAAATTTTAGAATTCTCGTAATTAGCAGAAGAATAGTAGAATACAAAAGAGGAGAATTTTTCTTTCAAATAAATCCTTAAATACTGCTTTCGACAGTGACATCGAATGAGCGAGGGTGTGAAACTTCACGATTAACAATCGGGGCAATTTTCCCCACATTGTACCAATAAGGCTTTTAGTGTCCATTGCTTTTTACAGACACTAAGATATTGTTGCATTTTCGTGCATCCATCGTGATACATACTACCATAGGGAAACTGGACACAGCACAACTAGTCAAACTCGTTTGAATGATGGATTAGATGAGAAAAAAAATCTTCTTTTTTGGGGGGGGTCAAGAAAGTCGACTAATGATTTTACTGCCTCAAGTTACAAATGTGACGCAGCAGATGACCAAGGAACTAGGAGGAGACGTTTTCCATGCTGCGCTCACAAGAGTTGTCACCTCCCGACAATCATTCTCTTCGCACCAGGGTCAGTGCTTTCGGCAAATAAAACTTGAAAGCTTGATTGAGTCAAAAGCGAGATCATCCTTCTTGGATGGAAAACGCATTAAAGCCGAAATATGACATGAAATCATAGAATGCCTTTAGCCCAATAAATACTCACATTAAGTAGCTTGAATGTACATTTTCAAAAAACATCATCGCTTTCAGTAATGTAATATCTTACTTTGGCTAAGCCAAGTAAATCTCATTAATTGTTTACAGCAGATATCTAGAGCTTCGGGGCCACCTGCACGCACTCGCATATAGAAATAACACGGGAATTGATAATTAAAACATTTTTTTTGTCCAAAAAACATTCCTAATAGTTTCTCATTTTGTGACTCTACTGGCATGAAAGGAGAGACTGCCTATTTTTTTTTTAAAGAAAAATCTATTTGTATGTAGCTACTTAGCGCCCCCATCTCAACTTCAGCCCCCTTCGTTATATCATTAATCAGTCATCACATGTTTTTTTTTTCGGCTTTCTATCTTAGATCTATGGTTAAAAATCTGTTCAGACAAAGCTCAAGCTTACGAGGGTGAATCAATGACTGTAGCCTGATACATAGCCGTTAAATGGATTTTGATCTGAAAATTTCACAAATCATTCCATGCAATTAATCATTATCACAGAATTAGGTTGATTGACCAAGAGGGAGATTACGTTGAAAAAACATTTGTTGCTTAAAAAAGAAAATGCTCTTTTGATCATCAGGGTCCGTGTGTAGTGAGTTCGATGCTCTCTGAGTGACCCCACCCCTGTCGTGGCTTTACGCCAAACTAAGCTAAGCTGAGTTAATTTTGAGTCTTGCCCAATGCCAAAGATCAGTGTACAAGCCCAGGTTAAGACAAGGATTTCAAATGCTCTTTTCATAGGCAGACCCTTTCCACTTTAAATATGAGCAAAATTTGAAGATCTCAGTTCAATGTTCTATTTTCTGTTTGATCTTTTAAAATCTTGAAAGGTTTTTTTTCTCCTACGGAGTCTCAAAGTTCACTTTTTTTCTTCTCATTTAGAAAGAAATTGGTCTAAGAAAATAGAGAGTGAGGCTTCAAGTTTCTTAATTGGTTGGAAGACACTTCATCGGTCGGGACGTTGAGTAAACGTACCGTTTGGTAATTAAGCAGACATTACAACAGAGCCAGGCTAGTTTACGTGACATTTCCCCGAAACCGTTCAGCATCGAGTGAAGTAAGACGATCTCTGAAAAAATAAAAATTATTCTCTCTTTTGTTTGTCTTCGAGTTATGATCAACATCGTTTCCTCAAAGGAAAAATAAGTTATATGGATCACGTGACACTTTTGCCGACCAGGATTCTGACGAAAAATGTTCTTGTAATGATAAAAGCTTCTTGTTTGTTTTTTTCTTGCTTTTAGAAGAATATTCCAGTAATTTGAATTTTAAACAAATACTTCAGTAATTTGAATTAATAAACGTTTCAGGAGATACTGGGATGAATCCCCCTATGCTAACGATTTGATTTTCTGAGTTTATTTTCTGGGTTAGAATTATTATGTTGAAGTATGATGTACTAAATATTTACCAAATCAGGACTCTTTTGCATAAACTTTTACTCTTCACGTTCTTTGGCAATAAAGATTGGCTGTTAATGCCTCACCTTATTCTAACAGCTTGTAACAGACGAGACAACTATACACTATCGTCTGCTCACCAAAATCTCACGGAAGACGAGCTTTGTTTTTTTTAACCAGAATCACAGATTCTTTTAACTAAAAGAAATAAAGGATACACAATTGTCTTTTGTCATTGGTAATGATGATGATTATGTTCTTGACGAATATTTGCAATTTTTGAAAGTGTCCCATTTCATCTCTAGAAATGCTACATCATTTTCGGGGTAACGTAATATTCAATTAAAGAGACGAATTCCTTACCTGTTAGAACCGCTGTATGTCTGTTAAATAAACATGGTGGATGGTGAAGAAATATACCAATACGCATGCGTGCAGATAACTGTTTTTCTTAGTGTTTCCCGACAATGCCGGGAAGCCAATTTGCCCGTATCAATTTAGAATGGACCCATGTTTTTAAATAAAAGAGAATGGTGTGGTGGGGATGGGGAGAGACTGGAAGTGAAAATGAAGATAAGGAAAAGGGGAAGAAAGTTAACAAAACGAAAAACAAAAACAAGGACAGGTCTGGTTACTCACGCAAAAGAAACTTTCAAGTGACAAACGTCTTTTCGTAGAATGTCATGCTCCTATTTCTTCCCACGTTAAGCCTGACCTTGTGTCACATATTGCTGCGGTGGGACAGAGATTAAATAGATGTCACGTTGGTTATCGATAGAAAAGAATTGGAAAAAGGGGTGATCAATGGATTAATTACTTCACTCGCCTTTTTTGGATGGTGATCACTATAAAAAAAATGGTCGAATTTTCAAAAAACAAAAAAACAAAAAAAAATAACCAAAAACAAGACGGCGTGAACACAACCAGACACAAACTAAGGGACCAATTTAGCACTAATCTATATTGTAAAGTGACCCCCTCCCCCCAACTAAAAACATATTTTGGGGAGGAACATCTAGAAAACAAAGAAAGAAAGCATATTTTTTTTTGTCAGGTGTAATAAGGAGTAAATATTTTCATCCCTCTAGCTCCATTGATGCCACCTGTACGAACGACATAGACATAAATAACCAGTCTGCCAAACTGACTCAAAAGGAGATAAAAACCTGTGTTGATGTTGACAGCTTTAAAAGAAGGAAGAACAGAAGAGAGAATAACAACTTGAAACCCTGCCAAGAACGTCAGAATCGACGAGACTGGAATAGATAGAAACTCGAGGAAGAATTGAAATTGTGCGTAAACCACATCAATGGATACTGAAAAAAAATGTACCGGAGATTTGAGAAGACTTGCTGTCACTCAAACTCGAGCGATAACAACAAAACATCTGCAATGTACATGCAAAGAGTATTACCAACTCAAAACGTGATTTCGCGTTGGTTTGTCTACCTAAAAGAAGCTAAATTTAAAAAAAAGAAAACCGCGGAGAATGGTCCAAACACACACAAAAGATGCAAAAGATGGTCGAAAACGGGCTCAAATGACAGCGCTGCTTTAGGGTTTTTCGCGCTTCCGAAACAAGAAACGCGCCAAATTTAGCCCGAAGAGCGCAAAATTGACAACACAACGTGCGAACGGAGGAAAATAATCGGATAAGAGAGGAAGCAGGGTGGTGGAAGTGTAATGTAAGAAGAAGAAGAAGAAGAAGAAGAAGAAGAAGAAGAAGAAGAAGAAGAAGAAGACGACGACGAAATATTGATGCTTATTATTATTATAATAATTTTTATTTCTATTTTATCAAATACTACTACTACTACTACTACTACTAATAATAATAATAATGATGATAATAATAAGAAGAATGCGGGAAAAGAGAAATCTAGAATTAGAGAATTTATTGATGTTTATATTATTATTATTATTACTATTATTATTATTATTATTATTATTATTATTATTATTATTAGTAGTAGTGGTAGTAGTAGTAGTAGTAGTAGTAGTAGTATTTTCAGTTTTGTATTATCTAATTATGATAATAATTATGATAAGAAGAAGAAAAAGAAGAAGAAGAAGAAGAAGAAGAAGAAGAAGAAGAAGAAAAAGGAACATCGGATGAAAAAGAATATCGCTACTGTTTCTACTTCCACTATGTTACTACAAAACCACTATGGGCCTCACCCGTTTTGACACGGTTCGTTATAGCGCAGCTTGTATCATAATGCATTTGTTTGGCAGACTCCACAATATAAATCTAGCTCCCAAATAACCAGATTTGGCTCGAAAACAGCTAAATCTACCTCTCAAATAGCTAATTTCTCTTTCTTTCTTTTCTTTTTTATCGTGGTTCGGTTGTAACGTGGTTGGCTTTCTTTGACCCCCAACATCCACATAATAACGAGGGACGCCTGTGCTGAGAAGAAGATAACCTGATGATGATGCATGTCAATTCGTTGTCTGTCGTGACATGCCGTACGCATCTGAGCGAGCTTTGAAAATTTAAGGCGTTTGTCAAAGTCGACCCGGCATGTGGTTGTCCGAGAAAAGTGGACAAGGAGACGGTGGTGTATTTGGAGCCGGTGCGACGGGGGGGGGGTCGTTGTGTTATTGATGAAGACAGGGCAATAGAGGGCAGGGGGGAGTGGGTTAGGGTTTCTTAGGTGGGGATGGGGGAGGTGCATATGCATGGGGGATTAGAGACTTGAGATTAGGCGAGATAGCAACGCCAAAGAGAGGCGAATGTGTCCCGACTTGGGATTAGATAGTGGGGGGATGCGTGGACCAAGCGCTGATTCTGGGACAGGTTGCCAAAATCTGACAGATGGGGGAATTTGGAAAAGGGTGATAGACAGGAAATGTGCTGGGAAACGTTTGAGAGTCTGTATATATATATATATATATATATATATATATATATATATATATATATATATATATATATATATATAAAGGTGAGTTGAAGAAGGAATTGGAGATTGAGAAAGAAAAAAGAAAGAGAAGACGAAAGAATGAATTATGAAAGGAAGAAAAGAAAGGAATGGGAAAAAAAGACAGTTTAGGTAGCCCAGGAGAAGAAAAGGGAAAGAAATAAGAGACAGAGAAAAAAGAAATATCGGAAAAGACCAGAACGTAAATGAGAAAAAAAACAGGAAAATAGAAAGAAGTCAAGAATGAGAATATCAGAGAGAGAAAAGGAAAGAAGAAAGAGAGAAAAAAAGAAGGAGAGAGACAAGAGCATGAACGAGAAAGATAATAAAGAAAAAGAAAAGCAAGAAGGAAGAAAGGACGATAAAAGGAGGAAACATAAACGAGAAAGAAAATAGGAAATAATAGGAAGAAAGAGGAAAAAAGACTAGAGCATGAATCAAACAGAAACGGAGGAAAGGAAATAAGAAAGAAAGAAAGAAGGGAAGGTGATGCGAAAGAAGAAAAACAAGCAACTAACAAAGATAGAAAGAGAAGAAAAAAACAAGAACATAAATAAAAACAAAAGAAAATAAGGAAAAGAAAAACTTTTAAAAGACCAAAAACGAAGAAAAAAGAAGAGAAAAGAGAGAAAAACGTAAAAGAATGAAAAAGAAGAAGGAAGGAAGAAGTAAATAGGGGAAAAAACCCAGAGAAACATGAATGAAAGAAGACAACGAGAAATAAAGTATTATATCAAAGAGAGACAGGTCTGGTTTATCACTCAACAGAAACAAGAGTCCAGCATCTTTTAGTAGCATGCTGTATTGAGGGTGATCAATAAAGAAATGGTAAAAAGGGGATCAATAAGTTACTTCTCTCGCCTTTTGTTGGGAGGTGATCACTGGAAAAGTCTGCATTTTAAGAAAAACATTTATAAAAAAAATAGGCGTTAACACTGCCGGACGCAAACTAAGGGTCTAATTTAGCATAAACTGACACAGCAAATTGAACCCTCACTAAAAACCCTTTTGGGAGGGGTTCAAAATACCAAAAAACAAACTCATTTTTAGAGCAAACGTTTAAACTTTCAACCATCTGGCTCCATTGGCAGAGCCTGCTTACGTGACACATACATCAACAACCAGCCAACCAGCCAACCAGCCAGCCAGCCAGTCAGCCAACTAACCAAACTGACTTGAAAACTGAAGAAACCTACGTGGACAGTTTCGATGAAAGTTTTAGTTGACGGTTTCTAAAAGGGGAAAAGCTATGAAAAGAGAGTGAAAAAGTTATAAAGATCGGGAGAGGCTGAGAATTACTACAAGAGAAGGGTGGGTTGAAAATCATGGCTGACATTAAAAAGAAAGACGTGGCAGAGAAAAGAAAGAACGAAAAGGATGAACAGAAAGATTTTGTCTTAAAGAAAGGGGTAAATGAAAGAGTGGAGGGGGGGGTCTCAAAAGAAAGAAAGAAAGAGGAAGAAAGAGTAACGAGATAAGAAAAAAGAAGAAAAGAATTGATCGAGAAAGGAAGAGTAACGAGATAAGTAAGAAAGAAAAAGAAGGAAAAATAATTCGTAAGGGGAAGCGAGAATAACGAACCAAAGAAAGAAAGAAAGTGAGGAAAAGAGAATTTGTAAGGGAAAGATAGAGTAACGAACAAAGTAAGTGAAAGAAAGAAAGAATGAAAGAATTTGTGAGGGAAAGGTAGAGTAGCGATCAAAGAAAGTTAAAAAAAAAAAAAGAAAGAATTTGTCGAAGAAGAGAGAAAACAAAAAAGAACGAGGTAAGCAAGAAGGAAGAAAAATGAAAGAGCATAGAACGAACAGACGTTAAATATGCAAATCTCCTTTCACTAAAAGCAGTCATGGTTAAGCCATAGCAGATATCGATCGTCCGGCGGTTGATGATGACGATCGGGCGTGGCCGTGCTCGAGGGGTGGGGATCTGACAAAAGAAAGAATTCTGATCAGTTACATCGAATGATGGGCGCCACAAAATCATACTTCAAAAGCTACCCCAGGGCTCAAAAAGAAGAAAACCCGTTTTTTCTTTGACAATAAGCCAAAAAGTTACAAAAAACAAGGTTGCTTCCTCTGTCACATGAAACACGGGCATAGTCCCCTCAAAGCTTGTGCATGCACGCGTGCGCACACGTTTTGCAACCAGCGCACAAAGGAAATTAATGTGCGCCCAAATTCTGTTTTTATAGAAAAAATATTGATTCCCTACGTCGAATTCTTGAAAGTGCAGACATGATTTTGTCACAGAGAAAAAAAAAGATTTGTTGATTAGTGCAACATAAAAGTTTGGCACGCACAAAAAACAAACTTGGGTAAACATTGCTCAGGGCAATGGTTTTGTATCCCTTTATCGAACGATACAACGAAACCCACTCATTGTTTCTGTTGCAATTATGTTCTTTTTTTTTTACAGCACTAGGGCGCAATCCTGACGCCCAAGATGGACTGCCCATTCAGAGCTAAAGAGCTCTGTTTGCCCTTTTATTTACCCACAGGTGGGGGGGGGGATAGATTCATGCCTTTCCCAATTATATCAATGCAAAGTGAACGCAAATTGACTCAGGTGGAGTTTGAACACGGTTCGCCGATTTTATTTTCGTTGGGCCACTTGTACCACCTTTCATAAATATCATCACGGTGTTTCGCTTCTTTTTTTTGTTTTTTTAGATGTTTCCTCGTATCACTATATGATATGGTCTCTAATATGTTCAATATCAATTTTCACGGTCATATCGCGTTTGATTTATATGTTTATATATATATATATATATATATATATATATATATTAAATATACATATTTGTCCAGACCTTTACATGAATCATCATCATCATCATCATCATCATCATCATCATCATCATCCTGCCACTACTACCACAACTAGTAATGCTAAATATCGATTTTCTCAACCGTATCATACTGGATTGATATGAAAGTTGGTCCAGACTCTCTTCCAACAACTACTACTATGGTGAATGCAACATTCAACAGGGTCAGATTTAATTAGATTTAGTCAATGCGCCTATAAACAAGAATAGGAAACGATACTAGGCAGCCGAACTTATACACACATACACACACACACACTCCTTTATATATATATATATATATATATATATATATATATATATATATATATATATAAAACTGTAGAAGAAAAAATTAGATACCTCTCTGTTTTTGATTTATATTGTATTTATTGAATCTTTGCTTAGATTCATACAGTAGGGAATCAAGCAAACGTTTGTTCTATTGTCTTGATTTTTTTGTTAGATTAAACATTCTAAAAGGTTAATTCTTGACTAGTATTTCGTTCATCTTAATTTTACTACAGAGCGATTTTTGTTCATGGGGCATGAATGTCATTTTTCTGATTGCTAATGTGTAAAATGAATAGAAAATGGTTGTTATTCCCTTCAAACTTTTCTCTTGTGGCCAGGATAGTGATAATTAGATGTGATTGATTTCCTTACTTTATGTGATTAGAAAATGTGCAAATTTACCCATTGTCTGCATGAAACTAAGTAGATTTCATATTCTCAATGTCCTGCTCGCAAAAGCAAAGTTTGAAAGGAATAATTGACATTTTCTATTCATTTTGCACATAATCCATTATTATTTCCCGGGAACAAGGTGCTTTAAAAGTTGCAAGAAAGACGGTAAATCAGAGATTTCTTTGAGATGGCCCAGATTTTGCAACCAGATGGGGCTACTATTTGTTTTTGAGCATCGGAAGATTGTGCTGCATCTGCGTCCTTGATATTCAGGCTTAGAAGACTGTTCTTCATTGTCTAGATTCTATCACTGATGAAGACGCTCGAAGCATACTTACCTCCCCTGATGTGACTACACCGGTCGTAAAAGCGGTTGACACTTCTTACCGATGTACAAAAGATTTGTAAATTTTCAAGCACTTTAAGCAAACGGACCACAAATTATCCAAGGAAACAAACAAAAAATAGCAAAATAACACATGTAGCGCTTAAAACGTGAACAATATTGGAGAAATTCAAAATCACAAAGATCTGTAATTAACTGAGAGATAAGTGCTCTGTGTTGTTTGAACACAACAGTAAAAATCATGAAGTAACGCGTACAGCTTTTAAATATTAGTTGGGTAGTGTATATTGCGCTGTTAATCGTTGTCGTAGAATTACGGTCCGATTCAAAGTTGTGATAAAAAGCGACTCAAAGTTAGGATGAAGGAAAAAGCTAGTCAAAATTAATAATAAATGAGAACAGGTTTTAAATTTTAATCTCAACGAATAATTTTTGCCAAGTTACGGCTACTGATAATAAAGTATTCTATTGCCGAATATTTCTAATTGTTCATAATTTTTTCGCATTTTGCCAGCGTCAGTTATACTTGGGATTATCAAGACTGTGGAGTTTTTTAAGGGAAAGCCTCGACAGAAACTTTATGAGCGGTAAATTGCTAATCCAAATTAGAAAGCAGCAAAAGAAGGCATACAACAATCAAAACCATGAAAGAATTAAAAATTGAATTGAACAATGATTGAACAGCCGTAGCGTCAAAATTTGGAGTCATGTAGAAATAAATTCCGTCAAAGAATAAATATGGTCAGAGTGAATTCTATTTAAGACATTACTGGCGATATCCTCTGGAAAGCATCTGAAATAGAGTTAAAAGCATCTAGATTCTGGAAAATCTACATGTTATTATTTAATCGGACAGGATAATACCCAAAAATGTCAAAAAACCTCTTTAAAAAGAAAAAAAAAGTAAAATCAATTTTAGGAAGAGTTTAGTGGAGTATTGATGCCAATTTTCAAGTGTGTCGACAAAACGGTATAGCCAAGTGCACTGGAACACATAAACACATGCATACATATATTTAAAAAAAAAG
>OY735214.1:15419217-15474217 GCA_963457665.1 Thysanoteuthis rhombus
AATAAAAAAAACTAGCCGTGTATAAACCCAGAAAATTAATTAGTCTAAATTATCATTATCTGTATCAGTCAAAACGACGTCATTTTACATTAGTCGGTTGCAGTGAAGAGCATATCAGAATGAAAGGAAATACCATTACGAATGCACGTATTGAAACGCTTCCCGGGTCACAAAAACAAAATTAATGTTCTAAATATGAATTAACATTAAATAAAATAAATAAATAAAACGTAATCCAGGGATACATCTTCAAGCTATCATCTTTCTTTTACACTAAGGAGGTGAAATGTTAGGGCATTCTCTGATGAAGGCAACCTAGGTATTTCTTGTAAAATGGCCACATCGGTATCAGTAAAGCAATTGTCTTTAACTGTTTTAATTTTTTTTTTCTTGGTACTACCAATAGAGAAAACGAAAACAAACATGGCGCTGGAGAGAGTGGAATAGAAAGTTAGTTTGAATGTTGATTTGAATTTTTGCGCAACATCCGAAGTTCTCGTAGCTTTGATGGTAAGACAGCTGTTCAACCAGCATCCCCCTGGCCAAATAGGGAAGTGAGTTCGAGTCTCACCGAGAGCTTCTTGATTTATTTCCGATCCACTCTATTTACTTACTGTCGTTCGATGACGTCCGGTTATGAAGAACAACTAATTTAAAATTAAGGTGAAAGGAAATAATTGTCAACCGACTGGAGAGTCAAATTCCACTCTCACTTTTATTGCGACCCAAGATCATCATTGGAATTTTTTCTATTGTATATATAATAGATAAAACATATACGTGAACGATTGGGAATGACAGAGTATATGGAGACTTTATTAATTAATTTATTTATTCATAAATGAATTAATTAGTATGCATGTGTTTATTTTTGTTTTGTTTTTTCTCTAACAGCATGCATGTGCCTTTCAATGGTTGAAAAGCTTTCGTAGAAAACAAATTTAGAATCAGATGTTTTGATCTGGATGCAAAAATGGAAATCAAGGAAGACGATTCCTTTTGAGTCATCAAGATGCGTTACGACTGTTTTCTGTCTGTGGTGAAGTCCGTGTGGGTATGTTCATGGGTATCTTTGTAGTAGCAGTAGCAGGTCTTAAAGGGACCATAGGTTGTCATGGATACTAAGGAGTTGAGTAGTAGTTTAGTATTAGACTGTGTGGGTGCTTGGTAGGTTAGGGATAGTCCAGATGGTGGGGTAAATGGGGGTCCCTGTTGTGTATGATCGAATATCTCTATGGAACATTGTGTTCTGTATCCTTGATTGTCATTGTGGATGTTCTGAGAAATCTGATGGCTTTGAGTTGTACGAATGGAATATCGTACAAAGGTTTTTTTTATAGGTAGGGGTCTGTGTGACTGTGTGAAGTTCCCAATATTGGATATACATGAAGGGGATAGGGTGTGGATGTGGGGTTGTTATAAGTGGGAGGATTATGATGTTAGAAATCAGTGCAGTTAAGGTAATAATAAATTATATAAATATATTTATATAAAAATACATACATACATATAATTTATCATTATTACCCTAACCCCCCCCCCACATATATATATATATATATATATATATATATATATATATATATATATATATATATATATTGTTTCATCCACAGACAGCTGTTTCGTTGTATTACAACTCTTTAGTGTGGCTATAGACAATCCGTTATCCCATCCAGTACCTCGAGGTAGGATTGAAACCTTCGCTTCAGACCATTTATCCTACCGCTGGGCCACGGAACTGGACGGTCAGTAAGGCTGAATTTAAGCGATATATCTTCTATTATCGCTTTAATCCCTCGTCAACCAGAATGCTCTATTCCTATGGAACATCATTGCATAATGCTCACGATGAACGAGTTATCTCACTTAAAGAGTGCTCAACCCTGAATAGAGGGGAATTAATTATTGTGCCATCAACAGACAGCTGTTTTGTTGTATTATAACTCTTCAGTGTGACTAAAGACAATACGTTATGTATTTGTCAGAATGGAATAATCCCCGCATATCTATTTTCCTAGATATGTAAAACTTGTCAGTTTGGCTCAGTTGGTAAGACAGCCGGCTACCAATCGCCGTTGAGTAATGGAATTAACATGTCGACTGAGTGTATAAATCAGACAAGTGCAGAGTTCAATCCAATGTAACTTCCAATACTCAACAGGGACGAGGGACGGTAATCCAGGCTTGGCGAGTAAAGAAAAAGGAAACAACGTCACCCACTGATCAAGCGTAGCTACCATTGGGAAATTCTGTTCACCACCATCATGTCCGGATAGTACACCTGAAGAAGGCTGCAGAATGAATCGGCCGAAACGACACAATAATAAAATTTGTCATTAAATGTATATGTACCTGATATTTTATTAATATCTGTGATACAAAAAGAAGTGGATCAGTAACAAATAAATAAATAAAATAAGAGTTTTGAGCAAGAAGCAATCATTCATTTTCCCTTTTTAACTTTTCATCGTACCTTTGTGGGTGCAAAGTCCCTTGAAAATTGATGTCAGTGATAGACAAAAGGAGGATAACTGACAGAAAAAGAGCCAAACTTCGAAAAATATTAGTAAGTAAATAAAAGATCAACATTTTGTTTTTTTGTCTTTTTCTTCATCGAAAATGACGGGTCCCCACTATCGTAGCAATGATGTCCATATCGAAATGCACCTTTTGTGGTCTTTAGTTCGAGCCAAATTTTCACTATCGTAGTTGTGGGGTCCCTATCAGAACTCACATTCCGATAGAAACTCCACCGTTACGATAGTGAAAACCTGACTTAAACTTCAGTCTGAAAAAGTTCATATTTTTCAACGTTCATTTTTTTTCTTTCAAGCTCGAACGATATGATCATGTTTTCAATTTTTAACGTTATTATAATTGTATCCTAATTGTTTTCCTCGTGAAATTTTCATTTGATTTGAGAATTTACCGTTGCGAAACTCAATCGTAGCTGTGGAGTCCCTTTTGGAAGGCACATTCGGTTAGGGACTCCTCCGTTAAGTTGTTTCACGAATCATGCATCTGTGAAGCGTCTGTTGAATGGGGCTATGCTCCCACAAACCAGTTTTTTGTACACGATCAATCACTAAATCTATTTTCAAAAGAATGAAGGCTTTACTATCTTGAAAAGGTCCTGCGAGCTGCACCGAGAGCTTTTGCAAACCGCAGGTGGTGCGTGGGCTGTATGTTGTGCAATCCTGCAAGAGACAGTAACTGTTGCTCATTTGGTACTAACATTGGTGCTAACTTTATTTCGTGAATTATTCTACCTCTCATTCCCATCGTTATTGTTTTCCTAGCAATTTTCCGGTCGGTGTGTTCTTCGGCCTTCCTCTCAGAGCGTAATCCAGAGGAATAGAGCAATTAAAACTAACATTGAAGGTGAGGATATCAGAACTCTCCAGAATTATGATAAAGATTGATATCTAAATTCCTAATTACCGGATGAATAGAGCCAAAAAATAAAATAAAAAGGCACGCTGAAAGTATCAGACGATAAGGAAGCTTACGAAGATTTTTAGTTGAAAAAAATTGAAGGAATATTTGGCGTACATTTTAAAAAAAGGAGAATGGTTAGTGGGAAGAAAGTGAAAAATAATTGCGGCGTTTCCAGTGAAAAAGAAAGATTTTAAAAAAAACTTAAATTAGCAGACGATAAGAGAAAAATAATAAATGTTTGAATGATCGGAATAAATAAAAAATAGGGTTTTGTTTGTTTTGATTGTTGGGAGATACTGAAAACAATTGTGACATTTTTATCGATTTTTTTAAAAACCACACTGTTACTGGCAGACGATAAGGAGATTGCAGAAACTTTGGAAGAAAGATATAAATACTCGAAAAATCGGAGTAAAGAGAATAGGTATTATGGAAAGTCCCTGCATATCGCTGTGGCGTTTTCGGCACAGAAAAGGGGATTTTTAAAAGAGGCTACACTGAATGGAATATAATATTAGGGAACTTGTAAAGACTTCTAGAACAGAGGTTTTTAACCGAGGTTGAACACAACCCCAAGTGGTACGTAAACTGATTCGGGGAAATGCGAGAAGAGATAGCTCTCAGCACCAACATGCCACGCGTTTCAAGGTTGATCAAGAAAAAGTAATTGCACCCAGTGTATTAAATGGTTTGATTAGTGATATCTCCACGTAGACTTTCAATTCGGAAATCCGATAAACTTTAACATTTTGTTATCTACAATTTTTTAATATTGACTTTGGCAATTTTGACGTTTTTGAATTAAAATTTTCAACCCTAAGATTATGAGGAACGAGGAAGATTTTGAAATCTCGAAGGATTGCTAGTATTGAATGAAGTTAAAAACTGCTGTTCGAGAAAAAGAAAAATCTTTGAAAGACCGGAATAATTCAGAAGAGGATGTGGCAGGTTGGCAGTCTATTTGATAAGTTCTCTCTATTTATTTATCTATTTGAGTGAAAAGATAATTCGGAAGACCATGTCGTGTACGAATTATGTATTATCTGTTTATTTGAGATACAAGCTAAGTTTGCCCTCTCCTATAGTTAGGAACAGCCTACCAGAACTGACAAACATCAACATAGGTTTCTTTAGCTTTTAAGTAGGTCTGACTGGTTGTTTGATTGTCTAGCTGCCTGGCAGCAGGAATGAATGTATATGCCGCACAGTAGGCAGCACCAATGAAAATTTAAACATATACTCCTTATTATATCTAGACAAAAAAAAAACTAAAATGCTAAACTGGTCCCCGATTTTGTGCCCGGCGGCATTTACCAAACCCATTTTTGTTAGAAATTTCCGACTTTTCAAGCGATCACCTCTCGACAATAGGCGAGGGAAGTAACTTGATCATCGATCACTTCTTTCTCGAAATTTTAATTGATCATCCCTAATGCAGCTAGCAGCCAAAAGACTTTGGTCACGTGACGGTTTCTATTGAGTGACTAACAGGACCTGTTATTTATTTATTTTCAGAGATAAAGGCTAGGTTTGTCTTCTTTTTTTTTGGTCAGGATCGGAGTTATTTTATCGGCAGGTGTTGAAAAAGTAAGACCTTGATTTATGTAAAGGTCAGAGGGGCAACCGGGTGTGCTTTATAAAACTGAGAAGATAAGGGTAGGCATAAGAGAACGAAACACACACATACGTATCCACCCACACATACACTTGTACACAAATACACCAAAGAGGCGTGTACTCATGCAGAGATCTCCACACCGCACGAAAACGTATGCACAAGTACAGACGCATACATAGGCGCGCACACACATTTTTATAAACATTTACAAACACGCATATGCACACGCACACACTCGCGCGTGTGTAGAAACACTAAAGACCTAAGAACACATCTACACACTCACAAACATACGTAAACTTACGTTCACGCGTATGTAAACACAAAAGGACAGATTCATGTATACGCCGACACAGGCACGTACACTCACTAACACGCACACACACACACACACAAATATATGCTCATGGTGAGTCATTATAAAGTCCTTATGCAAGTTTGAATAGAACAACCGTAGCCATCAGAGATGCCCAAGGGTTCTATCTTTTTTTTTTCTTATATGTGCTTGTGTTTGTTTGTGTGTTCGTGTGTTCGCGTGCGACTGTCCATACAGTTTTGTCTACTGACTTGAAATTGAAATTACTGCTCCATTCTAAAATTGTTTATTTCTTATTATTGGAAAGAACGTTTTCTTGACCCTTTTTTTTGGGGGGGGGAGGTTGTGTCGGCTCATTCTGACGTATTTAATAATAACATCTATATTCTGAACAATCTAGATGTTTCTAGATATTTTTTTCTTACCCTTCTTTGAGATGTATTCTCGTAGAGAACGCCAATGATGTCATAAATAGAATTTATTCTGACCATATTTATTCTTCGATGAAACTTTTTTACATGACTTCAAATACATTCATTGTTGTTAAACACTAAAATGAACACAATAGTCAGATTTTGACAACAAACTGAATTTCAAGTCACTGCCTTTGACAATGTATCATACAGAAAATCCTTTAATCTGTACTCTTTGAAATATGATGTGATATTTAAGAGGATAGCTGTCAGTTTTAATATACAGGAAAGGATTTCTAGACCCATACTTGTCGTACACACACACACACACACACACACACACACATATATATATATATATATATATATATATATATATATATATATATATATATATATATATATGATTAATAATTGTGCCAGCCACAGACAGCTGTTTCGTCGTATTACAACTGTTCAGTGTGACAAGAGGCTCGATATCCCTTCAAGTACCGCTAGGTAGGGTCGAAACCTCCGCTTCGGACCCAGAGGTAGATGATTGATCCGTCCATAAGGCGATGTTAAGCAGTTGCCTCAGTGCAGAGGTCTTGGGGGTGCATTCCAAACCGTAAAAAAAAACCCAGATTTACTCATGTATGAAAGCTGACTTTTTTGCATTATCTTTTTCGTTTCAAAAACTCATAAGCGACTTATACTAAGAGTTAAGAATCCAGTATATTTGATCGGCGCGATCGTGGGGATAAAGGATAAAATGATACTTCTGTCTTGGATATGAGGTCGTGCGGAGAAATTCAGAGAGGTGATTGAGACTTTTTGTCCTGGAGTATCTACTGTAGTATCGTCCTATCTATCTTCTATCTAACTATCTCCAACGGGTAACATAAGCCCCCGAATCATTAAATTCCGTTTAATCTGCCAAATTTCTCTATCCACCTTGTGACGGTTTTTTTATTATCTTTTGTTTTGAGCATCCGATGAAACGTTGTCATAAAAAGGTGCTGATGTGTCTGATGGGTGCGAAAAGTGTAAACTTTTGATAACGAATGTACTTAACGACTTGCGTTTACTTCGTGTGATAATTTATAGAAACTATTCCTTGTCGTACGTAAGTGTGAAGTTTTCAAACCAACAGGAGTGGAGGAGACCGTTGTACCTGAGCACATTTTTTTTCCAAAAATGGTGCCTTTTATTTCTTTAGTATCCTTTTATGCGATAAAAGTCGAATTTGTACAGGTCTACACAGGTCTGCATACACCCTTGAACAGGCCAACACAGACCCTCATGGCTTTTACTGTCATCGTCATCGAGTGACAATAAAATTGAAATGTCTTAAAGTAGATGATGAGGGTGAAATTCAGACAATACCAAATACGTAACAAGTCTGGCTTTTGCAGGGCCAGATTCCTCTCCGAGTTCTATGCTGAATGAAACGATTACTGCTACTTTTGTATTGCATGTATGATTAATGAAAATAATATTATAAGTTATGATAAATAATTTTTTTTTAAATTCCAAAATTATGAAAACTATTCTTTAGTATAAATGTATCTTTTTATTGGAATGAAATGAACCCCTTGCGTATTTCTCAAATGAATATTCGTAGCCATTTGAGACTTCTCAAATTAGCTCAGGCGGCAAGAGAACTGCCTACCAATCAGTTGGTAGTGATTTCAAATCACAGCTGGGGAATGTTATTTTTACATATCGGTTGGTTCAATATGACGACAGATAACAATTGAAGAGTTTATTCCTCTAAATTTGGCGAGGATTGTTCTCGTTCTTAGAAAAAAAACAGAGTCAACTCCAGGCTTGGGCTGAAGTTTTGCAAAAAATTATTAATTTTGTTAAGATTCAGATAACATGAGCTGGAATATTTTTTCCAAAGAATTTTTCGTGCTTCAAACCAATAAAACTTTCGTTACATTAAAAAAAAAACCAACAGGGAACTAGCCAGATACGTTGAAGCCATACTCCCGGATCGTGGAAAGTGATGGTCCAGATTGGCCTTATGGTAATTTTGTTAGCAGAACCCCTTCCTGAAGGAAATTTTATGAAATAATGTTTTTATAGCTCTCCTTCTGAGAATTATGGCATTTGATGAGCAGAAAGAATATTGTCAAGGGACGAAATTGAGCATGGATCCCCCTCAAAAGAAATCCAATCATTTCATCCATGGGCCATTGTTCACCCTTCCACAATCTCAGAGAAATCTGTTCAGAATTCTTGGGGATATCTTTTGGACAGACAGACATGAAATTTTAACAATATGTGGTGTGGAGATATAACTTCGAGGTATGGGAGTTAAATGTGCATTGATCCGCCCCAAAATATAATCACTTCTTCTGTAGCCGATCATCCATCCTTCAACAAAACTTCATTGAAATTCATCGAGAACTTTCAGAGATATCGTGTAAACATCTAGGAGCATATGCATATATGTACCGAGAAAAAAAAATGGAAAAAATGTCTTTCCATCAAAAAAGAAAAAGTTCCTGGATCCGCCCCCAAAATGCAAGCGACTCATCGTCACCCCATTGCACACTCTTACACAAAATTCCAATGAAATGTACAGAGTACATTTGGAAATATCGTTTGGACGGACAGACAGAAAGACAGACAGACGGAAAGATAGAGACGACCAAATACATACATTAATCTATCAACCCAGATTAAATCTGCCCACCATGGTTTACCGAGGAACCATTGGGGTTATGAAACAAGCATAAAAAATGATGGCTGGTAAATGCGATAATAATTTCACGAATTATCTGCTTCTATCGCAAAAAACCTCACGATACAAGCGGACATAAACATAGACTGGCTCACTGACCTGAATATAAGATAAAATTTATTCAGAACAAGAATTATCAAAATGTGGAATAGCTTTCCCCGAATCAATCGAAGCAGCTGAGAGTGTACAATCGTTTGTGGCAAAACTGGATGAATTATGGATAAATCAGGAATAGAGAATAGGTTTCGGAACCAGGGTCCGTAGACCCCTGGAGGTCCTTCAAATAATGTTTGTGGGTTCGCAGCAGTGTTCCCTCTGAAACTGACATAGCGAATCGTGTGGCAGAGAAACAACATCATTCATTGCTTAGATATTTTTAAAAAAACGTAACTGTTGTATAAAGAACTGTATCACACATAAAAATTCGAATAAGTGTAATCCTTTTAAAGTGAATACGATTTTAAAGGTCCAAAATTGCTTTTGTTTGCAGTTCAATGATAAGTCTAAAAAACTAAATGCTTAAAACAGAAGCCTGCCAGAATATTTCCTTTGTGGAAGGGGTCCTTGAGTTTTTGAAGTTACGAAACCACAGACTCAGAGGATTAAATCCAGCGTGAAGAAACTTGATCGGCAGAGGTAAATAATCTTGAATGATTCAATTCACGTAATCAGTTTTCAAGGGTACAAATTAAAGATAGGCAAGTCTTATGTTTTAGTGGAAAATCGAAGGAAAATCATTTGATGGTTGAATTCAATATTGTATTTTATTTTCATCTTTATTCACGGATAAAAACAATTGTATAATTTAAAGGAAAAAATCTTGATCGATCATAACATTTGTATTCTAACTTTGCAGGGAATAATTGTGGTGGTATTATTCCTCAATTTTGGGGTGTTAGACTTTGAAAATGTAAACATATTTCTTAGGGTATGAAGACTAATAGAAACATTCGATTCATTCAGCTGAATAGGAAATGTGTCTTTGTTCCTTTCAATGCGTAACCCAAAGAATCATTCAAGAAATTCGACAACTCTTAGTATCGTTTGACAGTGGAAATTTTCCTTACTGATCCATTAATTAGTTTCGCCCTCTTGGACATTTCCTCCTCTGGACGTTTGAGCGACCTCCCAAAAATCTTTATGTGACACCCCCCCCCCCAGGGGATGCGACCCCTAATTTGAGCAGCCTTGATACAGAGTAAAAACTGGAGTCGTAAATTTGAAGTCTCACAAAGGGGTGCATGGAAACCGTCCACACATATGTATATGTGTGTGTGTATATGCATGTGTTTGCGTGTGCGTGTGTATGCGTGTGTGCGTGTGTGTATGCATTTATTCTTTCACCATTCACTACGCACTGATGGCGCTTCGCCTAAACTTGTCTGTATATTGTCAACGCAACAAAACAATATGAAAGAAAAAAATTATTTCACATATATATACGCCTGCTTTGTCCTCATTACTCTGGTACACACACACACACACACATACATACATACATACATATATATATATATATACATACATATATATATGTGTGTGTGTGTGTGTATGTGTGTCGATGTTTGTATGTACGTATGTTTAACATATACTTACAAAAATTCCTGACCATTGTCAGCACTTTCCTCGTATTCACTCGTAAAATCATTTAAACGTATTTCCATAGTAAAGCAATTTACTGTACATTTCAACAGCAAATACTTATTCATTATACATATAATAGCCTTATTCTGTCAATAACACTTTAGCTAATTCCTGATCGTAGGCAATCTCTCCATCCTGATTTTTTATAACACAAAGATTGAGTCCCGAAACTCGTTTAAACAAATTCAAGGTAAAGAAAAAACTGTTAAATTTGACGGTTAAATCTTCATATCATGTTACTGTAGACATTTTCATTCATTCATAGCCCTGTCTAAGAATATCAACGTTCTCCAAGAGTTGGCTATTACAATTTCTTCTATGAGGGGCGGTATAAAAAAAAAGTTACAATATCTTCCCTCCAGACATGCCTCTGTAGTAGATATTTTCATAGGTTTCCTAACAGGACATGGATAAGTATTAAATGATCAACTTTTCTAAGTGATGGTATTATCATTATTTTTAATTCCATGACTACTTTTTTCCTTGGTAGCTTTTTATCGCAAGTTTTTTTTTCTCTCAGACCGATTACTCATCGGCAGTGAGCAAACAGTAATCGGTGTGAGTGAAAAATGTCGCTATAAAAAGCAACTAATGAATTAAGATGAAGGTAAAAAAATGATTTAAAATACCCCATCTAATAAGAATAAATAAAAATGTAATCATATTACACCCGATACATCGAATTACAGGCTAAATGTACTATGGGACTTTTTGGAATGTGATTACTTCCTATGTACGTTTATTTTTTGTATTTGATACTTCACTGTATATATATATATATATATATATATATATATATATATATATATATATATATATATATATATATATATTGTAATTGATACTTCACTATATATATATATATATATATATATGTATATATATATATATATATATATATATATATATATATATATATATATATACATATATACAAGTGATTGAATGTTGTCTTGTATTTCTTCAATAAATCGTATCTGTGACATCACAGATCGCATATCAAAAAAACTATTGTAGTGTAATAGATGCGAGACGAATTCCGTTCATCACAACATTGCTTTGAATACAAGCGAACCGTTTTTCAACAGAAATATTAAATTAGAATCAATTCAAAGAGTAAATTTGGATTTATGCCATGCGAGAGGACAGTTTGATCATATCTGTCCATTAGAAACCGTCTACCAAAACTGTCACCGAAACAGTCCACATAGGTTTCTTCAGCTTTTAAGCTATCTGGCTGGCTGGCTATATGTATGCATGCATCGAACGTACAGGCAGCGCCAATGGAGCTAGAGGGCTGAAAAATGAAACATTTGCTGATCATCATGTCTAGAATTTTGTTTTTTGAACTCCCCCACAAAAAAAAAATATATTTTAGTAGGGGATCAATTTGCAATGTAAGTTTATGCTGAATCGACCCGTAAGTTTTCGCACGGCACACATACTAGTTTTTCGAAAAATCGTGCTGTTTTAACGATCACTACCCAACAAAAGACGCTAAATGTAACTTATTCATTGATCCCCCGATTTTTTAATTGATCATCACCGTCACAGCATGCTGCCAAAAGATATTGGTCGCGTTACGGTTTTATATTGAGCGATTAGCTTGACCCGTCTATCTCTTTCTGTCTGTTCGTATCTATTTATCTATGTCAGCCTGTGTGTTCGTATCTTGATGTGTTCGTATCCATCTATCTATGCATCCAAGTCTCTCCATCCCCCCTCTCTCTGTCCGTCTGTCTTTCTATCTGTCTCCCCCTCTCTGTCTCTGTCTCTCTCTCTCTGTCTCTGTCTCTGTCTCTCTCTCTCTCTCTCTCTCTTCAGATCTATCTCAAGCTGTACTTTTCTCACAATCAATGTAGGGTAATCTACCAATCTCTAAAACGGACATTGTGATTCTCTTCTCTCTCTTTTATTTTATTGTCTCGTTATTCTTTCAGTAAATGTCTATCATTGCGTCCCTAATATTTTTCCGTTCCCCCCCCACCTTTTTTTGTTTGTTTGTTTGTTTGTTTTTTGTTGTAGAGGCGTGTCAGATAAAAGCTTCCACCCCTGTGTGGGCGATCAAGAACAGGCACGTGTATTCCATACGTGTATTTAATTAGCGGAGAATTTCTTGGAGACTCTGTGATCAGTACTATTTCTCCCATTCCAAAGTTGTTTCCAGTTAGCTCCCGTAGACATGGAAGCGCCAATTTCAACGATACAAAGATTCATCGTTCCATTGAATTAGTTCAACACAGCGACGACAGACACAATATTAAACAATTCCAGACAGCTCACCAAAATATATACCTATATAATATACATTTACACATAGAAGTATATATTCATCTATATATGTAGATATAATTACGTATGCATAATACATATATATATATATATATATATATATATATATATATATATATATATATATATATATATATCAGAGATTGTGAAGATAGAGTAATTCAAGACAATAGATAAAGGAGTGATTCTGAGCGTACTGATACTCTTAAAAATTCCTGTAAACATTTGTCAACAGCTATTTTTTTCAGCGGCTATATATGTATAGTGAGAGAGAGAGAGAGCGAGCGAGTGAGATAGAGTGAGATTGAAACAGAGAGAGATTGATATCTTAATCATACACAGGAATACTTACACGCTTACATGGAAATATTCACGTGTGGTCCGCTTTTTGTTTTCGTGAATGTTTATAAATATACGTGTTTAATCTTGAGTGACCACCTATCTCATCCCAGATCAGTAAATAAACGGGCACCTCACTTCTGTCCGCTAGAGTGTGTGCGTGTCTACGCACAAATACACACACGCACACCAATGCACGCACGCGTACACATACGCATGCACTCACTCATATACACTCATTCATTTGGTATGTTCATAGTGGGATTATATGATGAACACATCGCATTTCATCTTATAACTGAATTGCGCAGGCCTTTGGGCCATTCACGTACAGGCCCTACCGACTTAAGATCTGTAAAGCCGTGGAAAACTTTTGATGAGATATTTTACCAAGCATGTATGAAGTTTTAATCTCTTCTTGCGAAAGGTGTGTAGAAAAAAGATTTAGAAATTGAAAATCCTTACAAAGGCTCCTAAAAGTTTGTTTTTTTTACCTATTGAAAAGTACAATTCAACACAATGTTCAACAGAAATTTACTCAAATGAATTTTAACGCCCGCTTTTCGTTTCTTATAAGATTGCTAACATGAATTCGAGCGTTTACGGTATTTTTAACTTAAACCGAGATGAATTCATGCTGAGTCACCAGATAAAGAATAACAGATAAGCATTTAATTTCATTGTTGCGTTAATTTCTTATGAATATTTTCGTTTAATTATACTTTTTAATAAAAATCGCAATCTGAAAGATATTTTTGGTGTAGGCTTTCATCGTGTGGGCATTTTTCATGGAAACATTCTCAGTTTGCTTATTTCCTCTCCATGGTAATTCATTAAAAAATGGTCGGACATATTTGCAGAAAATACCTACTTAAATGGAACGGCTTCATAAAAAGAGCTCTTGGTTTCTGAAATATCAATCTGTAATAATGTAGGGCCTTATCTACACGCAACAAAAATCATTTTCCGTGTGAGGTTTCTTTCATGTGAATTTTTTTTCGTCCGCCAGCCAAAGTATATCTTTCCTCATAGATAACAAAAATTTAATGCTGCCTTCATAGACCCAGTCGTATTCCGTCTTTAGTTATTATCGTTTAATTACAGATTACGCTCCATCTTATTATCTTATCACACCACCCAGAGTGTTTTGATAAATGCAACAATAATAAGATGAGGTAAAACTAATAATAAAATAATAATATTGAAAATGCTCCATTTAATAAGCAGCAGTAATAAGATGAGGTGAAACTGATGATAGAATAATAATACTGAAAAGGCTTCTGAATTTCTTGATGATCAACGAATACGGAAGACAAGTGGAATCAAAACGACGAAAATGCTGCTTTTTTGCACAAAAGAGTCTTTTGTGTAATTATAACGAAATATTGGTCTGTCTCGTCTCCGTAGCAGAGATAGCTGTGAATTTCCCGGCAATGTTAGAAGTTATTTTCCGAGCCGGTTCAAGAGCCAAAACTTCGAATGCTTTTTCAAGGTGTTTTGTACCGTTTGTGTGGCTCACCATGTTGGGAATGCATCACATTGGTATGTGTATTAACCGCTATTTCTTTGCTGTTCACCAAGTATCTATGCAGAAAGTCCTTTCTCTTTCGCTCGGGATTTACACCAGAAAAGGGTCGGAGAAAGGACCGACCGAAACATTATGTAAACAAGAAACGTAACACAAACAATGAGTTCACTACAGGTTTCCTCAACTCTCCGAAAGTAGAGCGTTCTGATGATGATGATTTTTTTCGTAAGTCGAAATGGCGTAAAGCGGAGAAGCAATTACCATTATTTCAAGTGGGAACGAATTTGGAACGTTTCTTGGCCACAAAATGAGAATGATGGTAAGTTAGTCTTAGTCGTCGGAGATTGCAGTGGTGGAAGATACCCGAGACTGTGGTGTAGAAGAGAGAGAGAGGTGGGGATGTAGAACGTGCATGCTATCCCTATAACGACTCACTGCAAAACAAACGCTGAACGCTTTTTTTCGTAGAATTGACAAAGCAGCGTAAAGCTAACTTTTTGAAAACACGAGATATTCTTAACTCTTGGAATGGACTTGTATGCACGTATTTATTATATATATAATATATTATTTGTGTCATCCAAAGACAGCTGTCTCGTTGTATTACAACTCTTCAGTGTGGCTATAGACTATCCATTACCTCATCCAGTACCACGAGGTAGGATCGAAACCTTCGCTTCAGACCCAGAGGCTGGCATCTTATCTCTGCCCCACTCAGAACTGGACGGTCAGTACGGTTCAATTTAAGCGATATATGTACTCACGCATATATTCCCCATCCACCAGAGTGCTCTATTCCTCAATTGGAAGATGTGTGTGTGTGTGTGTGTGTGTGTGTAATTCTGTCCTTTTGTTTGAATGCATGGACCTGCTTGAGCAAAGGTAGTTATAGATCCAAGCCAGATGGGAAATCTAACCCTAAATCTTAAACTGCTCATTAAGCATTTTTGTGATCAGTGCTAAATACATACATACATATATACATATATATATATATATATATATATATATATATATATATATATATATATATATATGTATATATGTAATGCGCATGACGTACTCACAAGTAACAGAACAGTATGAAAAAACAAGAAAGATTAACAGAAAAAAGTAATAGCAAGCAATTTCCTTTAAAAAAATATACGACAATGGAGTACATTGTAATAAGAAGCAGTAAATACAACAGTGGGCACCTTCAAACCCGTAGGCCCATGCCAACTGGCCCAGTTGCCCATCCATCGGTCAGGCCTACGCACAACTACGTACGCTTTGTAATAGTCAATCATATATCAAAATTAAAAGCTGCTGTTTATCATGGCTTAGCTCCGGAAATCTATTCAGTACGTCTCGTCGCTCTTTAACCGTTTCTCCATTATTTGGGAATTCATCTTTCTGACATTCTATTCCTTAAAAAATAATAGAAAAAAAAATCTTTCCGTGTCAGTGATTTCATCTAAACTTCAGAGCCATTTTGATTCGTCGGAGCAGATGACGCCATCTTGAAAATATCCGATTCGTTTTCGATGGTGGGAGAACAAAATGGCGTTCTTATCAAACAAATAAATGCAGGAATTGATAAATATATATTTTCTAAAAGATGGAAACCTTTCTATTCTTATTTTTCAAAATCTTATTTATTTCCTTTTTCTCATATTTTCATTTTTCCATATCATTTTTTCTTTTTAAGTTTTTGTTATCCTCTGAATTTTTCTTTACTGTTTCTATATGGATGGCAGTTTGAATATAACTCGACGAAGTTTATATATATATATATATATATATATATATATATATATATATATATATATATATATATATATATACATATATATATATATATATATATATATATATATATATATATATATATATATATTTTGTGTGTGTGTGTATGTGTGTGTGAGTATAAGCTGAACTACAATTATCAGACACTTAAGCCACAAGTATCAAACACCCAGTGAGAAATGTGTTCATTGCATAGTAGTAATACATAGTTCTACCAGCTCGCTAATCATTACCTACGACGAAGCGCCTTAATAAACTGTGTACACATTTTTTATAAAAGAAAAATATCCCACAATTACAAAAGATACGTTATCAGAGTTTTATAATATAAATTGTATTATGACTTTCATGAAATATGTATCAGCTATGAATAAAGTGTGTAAATATTTTCTGGTACCTCAGAGAGTAATAATTTATAATTGATTCTTTACGAGGTTCGAGGTGAGTCTGTTTCTGTGTTTTTGTATTAAGATGAAAGATGATATAAACAGCAACAAAAAAACAGTAAATATTTCATCAAAATATGACCCAATTGATGCAGTAACCCGTTTTCAAACGATCCTCAAATGACAATATACCATCTCTATAAAAAAATTCTTCAGGTTTAATGTTCATTCAATGAAAGCATGAATTAAGGCTTTCCTGTTATTTAGACTTTTATTACTGATATGATGTTTAAAATGCTTGAAAAGATGATAATCTATTGGAGAAATGTCAGATGAATATGGAAGAGGCTGAAAATTTTCACATTTGGATTCTCTAAGCATACGGTTAGCTGACGAGTGTAGGGTCAGGCAGCAATGTAATGGAGCATTTCATTCAATTCATTTTTCCAAGTTTTTAACATTTCCTATTGCCTTGAGATGACCTGCCTTAGTCCCTTTCCGAATTCTAAAGTCTCTAGAAAGTCATTATTGTGTAAGAAAATTTTTGGGCAACCTTCGGGTTTTATTATTGGTATCCAAATTTCCTGCCCTAAATCTATTGAACCAACGGTGAACAGTTTGAACTGTAGTAGCGCCCACTCCTAATGCTTTAGTGATCTTATCAGCAGCTTGAGCAGTATTATGTCGTAATTTGACATCGTATTTGGAAATTAGTCTCACATCTTGTGTATACGCCATTGCTATTAAGGGCTCAAACTCCTCTAATGATTACGAATCATATCTGTATTGACGCAGAATCTGCAAAAATGCAATAGTAATTATTTAATTGTTAGGATCATTCTCAAAGATGTATAAAATTTAATTTCACGTACAACATAACATATTTATCAATAAAATCTGATCGGGTTAATTTCAAATATTTCAAACAGAATTTGTTAACATCACTAGCCTAATGCATAATATTGTCTACAACTCTTTGAGAATGGTTTTACCATGAAACACGTGTAGAGTTAATTCTCTCTGATCTTCCGTAATCATATATGTGAGTGTGGGTGTTTACATCTTAGCAATTTCAATTGAGGTTTTATTAAAAAGTGACAAAACTTGTTCAAGTAGAAGAGTCTATAGTTTCAAACGGTTGGTATGAGATATTTTTCCTTCAGTATAATATAGAGGAATCTTACTTTCATTATGTACAACGGACAGAGAAATGATGAAACAAAACGAAAAAGTCACGCTATTCATTACGTAGATAGATTCTTTGTTATGAAAGTTCAATAGAGCTGTACTTATAACCATGAGTATACATGTATACGACTTTTGGAACCCCATCATTTCTCCCACCCTTTGTTCTTCATTCAATTTGTCTTTTACTGTATAGAGTTAATCTTGGGAAATATCAAAAGGCCAGGATTTCAAATGCTGATTTTCAAGGCAGGTATGCTCTTCCTATTTTGGAGAAGGGTGTAGTATAGTCTTTCTCACTGTATTTCCCATTCAGTAGAGAGTATGCAAGATGGTCTGCCTCGGTTGACATTTCATACACACGGCTTTGTGCCAAAACTGGTATGGTCTTATAAATATTAGAAACCGTTAACCTAAACGTTCGACTCAAGAGTTTCAAGTTTGGTTTTTTCTTCAAGTTGGAGAGAGACGTCTGGCGAATCCCGGGGAAGGTCAGTGTCCAACGATGGACAATGAAAAAAACTGATGATGTAGATGGAGTATGTCTGACGCGTACAAGCAGTATCAATGGGACCAGAGAGCTGAAAATTTAAATATTTACTTCTAAGTATGTCTAGAAGAACCCCCCCCCCACATTTTTTCTCTCACCCAGTCCCCGTGGAGGTTCAATTTGCAATCTTACAGCAGCGCTAAATTCAAAAAACAGTCCCTGCTGGTTCCAATTCTAGACTTCCAAATTTTGCATTCCTTGACATGCCTGACGGGTTTTAAAACATGCTAACTAATCCTTTTTCACGCGAAAAAAAAATGGCTGGTGTGTTTTGGAACACCGTGATGACAAGTTACTCTAGAATTTCAATCCTTTCAACACTATCTTTGATATTTGGGAATGTTGCCGCTCATTCATTCATTCATTTCTTGTCGCTCGCGGGCAGGCCAGTTGAGAGGCGGAGGGGCGTGTTTGGCCTTCGTTATTGAGCGTAGCGTTGAGATGTCACCTCCTTACAAGGACATATGAGATGGCCACGAGAGGCCTTCCACACCAGAGCTTTCCAAACTTTTAGAATTTGCAACACACTTGTAAAAATTATTTTTCTTAATTTTTCGTTCCACGGCACATTACAGAAGTTTTGTTAGTTAGGCCAAATAAATAATGTAATCTAAGCTGTCCAACTGACCCAGAAAAAGTATCCTCTGAAATATATACAAAAATTATGCTTAATTATGCAACACATCTAGAGATTATTGGTGACACATTAAAGTGCCGAGATACACAATTTAGAAAGCTCTTTTCTCCCAGACTCACTGCTGCTTACAGTACCATGTATTCCCAGTCGGTCATCCATCTAAGTATTGACTAAATAGGTATTGACCTTACTTAACTTCGGTGATCGTATGAAAACCGGTGTGTCCGACACGATTTCATTCTTTATTCGTGACCAGATCTGGTCCAGTCATATTTAGAGAAACTTTCGGGTGGTCTTGGTACTCAGTTACAAGAACTAACAGACAAATTTGTGTCTTACTTATTAGCGATGTTTTATAGGGGAAAAACGATCTTTTTTTTTTTTTGCTTCTATTGTAGGGCTCCTTTCTTTCTCCTCGCTCCTCCTTTCGATCTTTCTACTTATTTGCTATCAGTCTTTCTCCATTCTTCTTTTTTTTTCTTCTTTCTTTTTCACTTTTTCTTCCTTCTTTCTTCATTTCTAGATCTTTCTTTCCTTTTCTCTTTTTCTCAAACATTTTTTCTTCTTTCATCTAAGATCTTCTTTTCTTTCTCTCTTAGTCCTCCTTTCTTTTTTTAAACTGTTTTTTTTTTTCTTTTTCATTCTTTCTTTTCTTTTTTAGAGCTCAACTTCACTTTCTTCATTCTTCTTTAAATCTTTTTCCGTTCTCGACATTCAAACATTTGAAATCCTAGTCTTTTCAGAGATTAAAACGCCGACTGTTGACGCCATTAGCAAATTCGATACTTCTTGGCCTTACTTACCCTAAAAGTGTAATTCCGGAAAACATACTTTTAATAGTAATATTATCTTGATCTTTTTTTATTAGAGGAATATTCATAGTCTACGTATTATTATTATTACTAATAATACTTATAGCGTAAGTAACACAATAGCATCTAATATGGCAGCAAGAGGGGAAAGAAAATGAAGGTTGACTTTAAATGGTTAGATTCGATCTTATGCCAACCATAAAGATATAGAAGCTGAAATGGTACTGCAGCTGTCGTATATAGACAGACTCCCCGGTGTAATATGGATGTTAGTTCCTTATTCTTTATTTCCGATATGCGCTGTTTTCTCACTACCGGAGACTGGTGGTTTCAATGGTTGGGATGAAATGTAACAATAATCTAATAAATAATTGTCGAAAACTAATAATACTCGTTGATAATCAATATTCTATTATTCAGTAAATGTGTGTAACCAAAACTACGTCATTGCTGTCGGCTAGCGTTGACCTGATATAACTGTATAATAACTATTTCAACTGCTGCCATCTGATAGAGCTAAAGTGGGTGTAAAGGATAATTTCATCGTCAAAATGTTTATGCTATTAGGAAGAAGAAAGTTTAGAGTAATTTTATAGATAACTAGCTGGATCCCACGCCTTCTGGATGGCACATTCAGCTAGTTTGATTAATAGAGCAACAGAAGATGTTGAAATTGTAATTACTTCGAGGCTTATTCCAGAGATTGAAATGGGTTTTGCGAACTAGGTATATGGTAATGTCTCTATTAGAAGACATTGGGCATTTAAAAAAAAAAAGAAAATGGAAATTGAGAATTAGGTATACGCTGTACACCTGAGTACCCTTTTCCGTTTTCCTCACTGGTTTGCTCGTATTATCATTGGCGCCTATGACCAAGATTGGTTTATGCATTTTATTTGCAGGTTCGGTAATAGGAGCCAGAATTCAAAAAAATAAAAATGAAGATGTCTATCAAAATAGCGTTCAATTCCCGGGTCGCTTTCTTCTTCCTAGATATATTTGTCGAAATTAGAGACTCATTTACTTTTTTTCCTGATAACTTGAATGTTTACGCTATAGCCTGATTAGCGTTCTTCTATTAAGATAAAGTAAATAATTCCTGAACGCAAGCAACTTCTTCTTCTTCTTCTTCTTCTTCTTCTTCTTCTTCTTCTTCTTCTTCTTCTTCTTCTTCTTCTTCTTCTTCTTCTTCTTCTTCTTCTTCTTCTTCTTCTTCTTCTTCTTCTTCTTCTTCTTCTTCTTCTTCTTCTTCTTCTTCTTCTTCTTCTTCTTCTTCTTCTTCTTCTTCTTCTTCTTCTCCTCCTCCTCCTCCTCCTCCTCCTTCCTTCTTCTTCTTCTTCTTCTTCTTCTTCTTCTTCTTCTTCTTCTTCTTCTTCTTCTTCTTCTTCTTCTTCTTCTTCTTCTTCTTCTTCTTCTTCTTCTTCTTCTTCTTCTTCTTCTTCTTCTTCTTCTTCTTCTTCTTCTTCTTCTTCTTCTTCTTCTTCTTCTTCTTCTTCTTCTTCTTCTTCTTCTTCTTCTTCTTCTTCTTCTTCTTCTTCTTCTTCTTCTTCTTCTTCTTCTTCTTCTTCTTCTTCTTCTTCTTCTTCTTCTTCTTCTTCTTCTTCTTCTTCTTCTTCTTCTTCTTCTTCTTCTTCTTCTTCTTCTTCTTCTTCTTCTTCTTCTTCTTCTTCTTCTTCTTCTTCTTCTTCTTCTTCTTCTTCTTCTTCTTCTTCTTCTTCTTCTTCTTCTTCTTCTTCTTCTTCTTCTTCTTCTTCTTCTTCTTCTTCTTCTTCTTCTTCTTCTTCTTCTTCTTCTTCTTCTTCTTCTTCTTCTTCTTCTTCTTCTTCTTCTTCTTCTTCTTCTTCTTCTTCTTCTTTCAGTCTTTCAGTCTTCTTCAGTCTTTCAGTGTCTGTCGTTGGACATAGACTTTCCCAACGATTTACCAGACCTCTCTATAATGGGCTTTGTGGGGCCGTTTCTTTTAAAACTTTGACGTCACTCTATCATTTCTTTGCCATTTGAATTTCCAGATGGTTTCTAGAATATCTCTAACCCCTGTTTGTTTTCAAATATAATGAGCTATCTTGTGATCTCTCTGTGTTGGTAAGTATGATTCTCTCCCGTGCACATTACGTCGTTCTCAATGTGAGGGCCAATCTTTATGTTAGGGTTCCATGGTTCAGCTCTATGGGTGACTATGGAGAACGATGCATTGGTAGTATACCTTTAGACTCTACACATCACATTACTACTTACCCGACTCGTCTGCAATGTGCAGATTGGACTTAAAGGCGACATGCACCCGAAGTGGCGTCAATCACTTCACCTTGCTCTATCTCACCTATAGCTTGCGGGAGAGATGGATTCAAGCCTTTCGCAATAGGATTGATATGAAGAGAACACAAATTGTACCGTCCATACTTTAGATTCAACTCGCTGAGTCCATTCTTTAGGCCGTTATCCGCTGCTGGGGGGAGAGATGGATTCATGCCTTTTGCAATGGGATTAGTGTGAAGAGAACATAAATTGTCAGATCCGTAGTTTGAATTCAGCCCGCTAAATCCATTTTCAAAACCGTTATCCACTTGGCTACCTTACACTTCCCATTTTTTGATGAGTCTTTTTTTTTTCGAGAAATTTCTGGATCCTAGTGATATCCAGTTAATTTTTTTATGACAATTCAATGCATACCTGACATATGTATAGATTCTACTATTTACTACCTAAATTCTTTTTTTTTTTTGGTATAAACATTTGAAATTTTTTTTCGAATGCTGAGACCCTGAAACGTACTTTTAGAAACCTCTTATTTTCTGCTTATCGCTACAACCCAGGCTGCTCTTATCGAAGGCTAAAAGTTGTGGGAAATATAGATTGGTGGGTAGAGGCAAATAAGGGAGTTCTTGGGGAAAAAAATTTTCGGAATCCCAGGGAGTTATATTTGACGGTACAAAAGTCACTTTTCATTTTCAATTAACTGGCTGCTGCGTTCGCCAGATTTGACCACTCCTGGTGTTTTGTTTATTTTCCTTGGGGTTTTCTTGAAGAGTTTACGCAAACAAGCCTGGAAGTGAAGAATAATATTCGCCCAGAAACAGAGCACTGGAACCAAATGAATTATGAGCTTCCATGGAACTTTGGCTTGAAAGGGTTAGAACGGGAGGGATTTCTAGAATGTGATATTCGACAATTGGTTCAAAATGATTTGCAAGGTTCAAAATGAATATGTCTAAAGGGATATATTCTTCATCTTTTTTCATTAAAAAATATCATTCAAGTTTTAAAATAGAAAGTGACTATTGGGCCATCTTATATATTTGTTGAAAATTTCCCAGCAATCTTTTTTGAAAACTAAGGACCAAATACACTGTTAAAACGATTTTTCACCAGAAATATTAGCACACACCTAATATTTAAGGACAGAGACTAAATCAGATCCTGTCCGTATTTTGTGCTGTATTCATTCTTAAATCAAGGTTTCGGTCAATCCATTCTACGATCTTCTTCGGTTTAAAAATGTACCTTCTGTAATTTCGAGAAGAATCGTTATCATTCATTGATCTCTCTTTTTTCTTTTTTATTTTGTCTTGTTTCGGCCGATTCAATCTGCAGCCGTCTTTAGGTTCACAAAGATACCTTCCGTAATTTTGAGAAAAGTCACTCTTATTTCAAGGACTGTTCAGACCATTCATTCTTAGTGTTGCTTTTGTCGTTATCGCAACGTTTCGGTGAATCCATTCTACGATCCTCTCAAGGAGTACAATCTTTGTGAGAAAAGACATTCGGGTTGGTGTCTCTTTACCCCAGAAATGGATGGTAAATAAAAAAGAAATGATAGCCAATATAGTGACCGGCTCAGCTCATAGACAACAGTACGATCCTCACACAATACTATTCCGATCGAAGAAAGCGGTTCACAATGATTTATCGGGAAAATGGATTTCTGCATGATATAATTTGTTTGTTTTGTTTTGTTTTGTTTTGTTATGGGGGGGGGGTCTCAACAGGGTGAGGATCAGAGAGCATTCCCGAGTATAGGTATGGATCTACCAATGTTACAGGGATTGCAGTTTCGTACTTTGCAAACTTTAGTATGAGAGAAGAAAAGAAAAGCAGTAGAAGATGTGCTAAGCTGGGTAAGTTAGAGTTGAGTTATACGCGACCGGCGTCCAGGTTCTGTAAGTAGAGCTGGGATTTTGAATACTGATTCTCGGATCAGTCGGGTCATCTCATCTTAAAATATTGATCTTGTGCCATACCAAGAAAAAGTTTTATCAAAAAAGAGAAAAAGTTTTTTTTTGTTTTAAAAAACGAAACAAAAAAAAAAAACGCAAGAAAGAAAAACGATACAAAAACATTAACGATAAATTTTTATGTAACTAATATATTTCCCCAGGAGAAGAGAAGGTCGCTATGAAAAATAATACTGCCCTCTGATCTCGCGTGAACAAGCGAGATTTACGATTTTCATCTTCCTTTTTATACGTTGTTTCATTTCAATTCTTCATCGTGTGTGTGTGCGTGTGTGTGTGTGTGTGTGTGTGTGTGTGTGTGTGTGTGTGTGTGTGTGTCTGTGTATATGTGTGTGTGTCTTTAAAAGTCTGATTTTTTTCTTTTGTATTTTTCTTTATTTGCCCTCAGTCGTGATTCAAACGACCGACATAAAAACGACAGTAAAAGCCGGAAATAGTTAATCCTGTATATCTTAGGTAATGATTTGCTGTTGTCGTAATGCGGTCTGCAAGATCAAAGACGCGAACGCTACCGGGTGTTGATTAAATCCGAAGTATACAGTCTCATTTTGTCGGTCCTTTGATTTTTAGTTTCCTATCCAGATTTTAAAGTTATGAACGCCGATCTAACTCTAGCTAGTGCAGAACTTCTTTCTCTTCTTTGTCCCAAACTTCATTCAATTCTTTCTTTGTTTTTTCCTTTCTTTCTTTCTTTCTTTCTTTCTTTCTTTCTTTCTTCTTCTTCCTTTTTTATGTAGCTGAATTTCATCCCTCTCTGTCTGTATCTTATATCTATCTATCTATCTATCTATCTATCTATCTTAGTCTGGTCCGTTTATTATTAATCTCTCTCTTTTTCTTTCACTCTTTGTATCTATCTATCTTTGTTTAATATATAACTGTCTGATGGTTTTTGATATTTCTCTCTCTCCCCGAGTCTATTCATATATCCCTCACTCTCTCTCTCTCTATCTCCCTTTTAGTCTGTCCAATATCTCACGCAGACTGACCGTTATTAATCCTCTCTCTCTCCCCCCTCTCTCTCTCTCTCTCTCTGTTTAATAAGGTACCCTATTTGATCGAATTTGATCTCTCTTTATCTCTCTCACTCTTTCTTTATCTCGGTTCGTCTATTATCTATCTATCTATCTATCGATCTATCTCTCTTAGTCTGATTGATATCTAAACCAGCCTGTTCGCTATCAATATATCTCACTCTTTCTCTCTTCCTATCTATCTTTGTTTGATATACAAAGTTGTTTTTAATATTTCTGTCTCTCTCTAACTCACTCTATTCATATCTATCTCTCTTTCTCCTTTCTCTTTCTCTCTCTCTCTCTCTCTCTCTCTCTTGATTTGTCCAATATCACTCCCAGACTGACCGTTATTGATCTTCTACCTTCTCTATCTATCTTTCTATATTTGTTTAATAACTCACTCAGTCTGATTTTAATCTCTTTCTCTCTTTTCATCTCAGTTAGTCCATTATCTATCTATCGGTCTATCCCTCATAGTCTATTTAATATCTAAACCAGTCCTTTCGTTATTAATCTCTCTCTCTCTCTCTCTCTCTCTCTCTATCTATCTATCTATCTATCTATCTATCTATCTATCTATCTATCTATCTATTTGATTTATAACAGTCATCATTTTTATCTCTCTCTCTCTCTCTCTCTCTCTCTCTCTCTCTATCAATCCATTTGATATATAACACTGATCATTATGGATATTTCTCTCTCTCTACCTCAGTCTATTTATACATCTCTGTCTGTCTGTCTGTCTGTCTCTCTCTCTGTCTCTCTCTCCCTTTTAGTCTGTTCAATATCTAACCCAGACTAATCAGTAATAATCCTCCTTCTCCCCATCCACCCCTCTCTCTATTTCTATTTCTATCTCTATCCTCGTTTACCCGGTCTGATCGTTTTAATCTCTTCATCTTAGTTCGTCCATTATCTATCAATCTATCTATCTATCTATGATAATTATCAACAGTTCGTTTTTAACACCCCCTCTCGCTCTCTCTCGTCCGATCTCTCTCACTCTCTCTCTTTCTCTCCCTCTTCTCTCCCTCTCTCTCTCTCGCCCTCTCTTCCTCTCCCTCGTCCTCTCCCTCGTCCTCTCTCTCGCTCTCTCTCTTCCTATTCTCTATCTCACTCTCTCTTTCTCTCCCTCTTCTCTCTCTCATCCTCTCTCTCGCTCACTCTCTCTTTCCCTCCATCTTCTCTCTCTCTCTCTTCTTCTTCTTTCTCTGTCTCACTCTCTCTTTCTCCCCCCTCTCTCTCTCTCTATCTATCTATTTTCTTTTTATCTACCTTTACATAACTCTATCCTCCTACCTTTCTCTGTATCTTTTGATTCCTACGAATTCTCCGGGGAAATCCAACGGAACAGACAAGAACAAGAATAAATGTTAATCTGGAGATGGCAGGTCAGCAGAATACGCAGCAAATGGGGAAACCTCCAAGCCCACCTCGATGATGGTTTTCTATGTTGCATTTGAAATTTGTGGATGTCATGCGGCAAAATCAGCGGTCATCGACTTTGTCCAACTAAAGGTCATTTCTATTCCAATGCGCCTACAAAACAAATTGACGGACTGACCTCTAATTCTTCTGTAAGGTCACGAGTTGTTTACGCTGCATCTTCAGATGCGTAGCAAGAGATTTAGGGACCCGGGGTTCTTGGCTCCTTGAGGACCCCCTCCAACAACTAATGAGATTCGTCAGCAGAAATGCAGAAGATTAACTAATATTTATAAAGCTTGGGGACCCCCTCATTGGGGGCGTTTTCAAATACCACCCATCCCCGACTACGCCTCAAAAGTCCTTCCAAATAATTTGCAAGGTCCAAAATAAATACGTCAAAAGGGAAATCTTTTTAATGTTTTCATTTAAAAAGGTATTCAAGTATTAAATGGAAAGCTACTTTTGCCCTACCCTAAATATTTGATGAGTAAAATAAGGTCTTGAGCCCGAAATTTGCTTCTATTAAACTACGGAAACCCTTCTCAACACCTGCTTGCACCTACTGCATCATTTCCATAAGATTCAGCGTTTCATTGCCTAGCTTCCGTTGCTTATAAATCAGAAAGTATTGGCTCTGCGACGCCCACGATAAAAAGGTGTGGCGAATCCTGCGGAAGGTCTATGTCCAACGAAGGAAGTTAAAAGATTGATGATGATTGAATGTGTATTTTATATGGCATGATTATTTTCGCCGAAGTGAAGTAATATTATGACTTTTTCGTACGCAATTTCTTGAGGATATGTATGACCGAATAATAGAGAGCTGAGTAAAGTTCAGAAACGCTTCTTAGATTTTCCCTTACATAGTGTTATGAAAAGCGGTGGGAACTTTTGTATCAACCTCGAAAGTGGCAAGTCTGGTTTGCAATGAGAATAATGAAAGTATACATATGAAAATTTCAACTTTGCAACTATCTCTTTCTTTTTCATTCTCTCTCCCTCTCTCTTTCCTAATCTTTCGCCCTTTATTTTCTGACCATTCTTTCTTTCTCTTTCTTTCTCCCTCTTTCTTTCTTTCTTTCTTTCTCTCACTCTCTTTCTCTCTCTCTCTCTCTATATATATACATACATATATATATATATATACATACATATATATATATGTATATATATATATATATATATATATATATATATATATATATATATATATATATATATATATATAAATTTATGTGTGTTTCTTTTTATCTTCACGCTTTCTTCTTTCTGTTCTTTTTCTCTTTTCTGCTTTTACCGTTTCTATCATTTTAGATGTCACTGTATTTCCTTCCACTTTCTCTTCCTTTCATTCACTCTTTCTTTCTCTCATTCTCATTCTCTCTCTCTCTCTCTCTCTCTCTCAATATATATATATATGTGTGTGTGTGTGTGTGGTTGTGTGCATATGTCTGTATCTTTTTTCTATTTATCTCTTTTTTCAATTCTTCGCCCCTTTCTTACCCACTCCCCTAAGCGACTCTTTTTTTTTAACGAATACTTTCAAAGTAGAGGAAGATGAAATTCCTCCTCGTTGTTGAAATCCGTCTCTGCGCCCTGGTGAAGTCTTATCTGGGGACACACTCGGCCAAGCCGAAATACTGTCAATTATTTCATCATTACTCCAAGAAGTGTCAGTCAAAGAAACCTGACAGCCCAGCAGACGCCGATGGAATCTCCAACTTGCAAACTCCCTACCAACACACAGTTACCCGCTCGGTGCCGAGATAGTGCCACTCGCCGCCATGACAGTTCCATTCGGAAGGAAGGAAGGAAGTAAAAGAGAGGAATTTTGAAGGAAGGAAATTCGGAAGGTGGACAGGAATGGCGGAAAAAGAGAGAAAAATTTTGAGAGAGGCGTAGAAATGAAGGGGTAATGGAAGAAAGAAAGAAAACTGACACAGTGGAAAAAGTGGAAAGAATAGATATCTGAGAGAGGGGAAGATAGACACGAATAACGCTGAATGAAGAATAAAAGGAGAAAGAATGAAAGAAATTCAAGATGAATACCGGAAATGGGGGGGGGGTAAGAGAGTTTAAGGGATTGACTGTAGAGAAAGAGAGAAGAAGAGAAAATAGGCTGAAACGAAAAAGAAAAGCAAAAAGAGAGAGGAAGAGTATGCTGAAACGAAGAGAAAGAAAAAAAAGAAAGGAAAAAAGAAAGACAAAAAGAAAGACAAAAGAAATAAAAAAGAAAGAAGATCAAACGTATGCCATTACGAAAAAAAAAAGAGTGAAAGAAATGTCTGGATGAAGAATGAAAATACGCCGAAACGAAGGAGACAGAAGGAAAGGATTGGGATTTGCCGAAAAAGAGAGGGAAGAAAAGCAGAATGAAAAAAAGAAAGAAAAAAAAACGAAAGTGCGATGAAACAAACAAGAAATCTCAAAAAGAAAGCATACTGCCACGAAGATGAAAGACAGGAAGGAAGGAAGAGTGCCAAAATGATCAGAGGAAGAAAGAACGAATGAAGAAGAGAATAACAAAAGAAAGAAAGAAAGAAAGGAAGAAGGAAAGAAAGAAAGAAAGAAAGAAAGAAAGAAAGAAAGAAAGAAAGAAAAGAAAGAAAGAAATTAGTGTTATGTAGACAAAAAGGAAAGCGTAAAGATTAAAAACTGCGAAGACAACGAAAGAATGAATGACTTTGAGGAAGAGGTGAAAATTCGATGAAAAGAGTAGATGAAAAGTGAACGAGAAAAGGAAAAATAGAAAGAAGAAGGGTCGGTGGAGAAAAGAGATAACAGATACATAATGAAAAATACTTGAGAAAATATCTGAAAGAACAATTTTGATAAATATACGAATTTGTTTTCAAATAGAAAAGGTGAGATAAAAATTGAAGAATAAGAAATCACAAGAACTGCTAACAAAACCAAGTTCAATGCACACACGCATACACACACGCACACACATATATACACACACACACACACGCACACACATATATATATATATATGTATATATATATATATATATATATATATATATATATATATATATAATGAGTCTAGCACAGAGACAATCTAACAGGTCACTCTAGCACCATGTTAGCACAGGGGCATGTACTAAACTTGTTTTGATACAGCACAAGACCCTCACTTTTGTGTACTATGTTATTACATTAGTAGTGGTCAACTAGGCCGACTCCCTTACTACTTCTCCATGGCGAGACACAAAGGTTTTTTTAATCCCCCCCCCCCAAAAAAAGAAAGGAGCTCTGGTGTATGTCGATTAGGGATCTACCCATCTATGAGAAACATTTTGGTTCTTTGGTAGGTCTACGCCAAGCTACCTCAACCATTTTAGATTAGAGGAAACAAATTTCGTCCCTCAAGAAACCTCTGCATAAAAAATGTCATGTTACAACTAACAGCACGTCAATGTGTTCAAAAATTTATATCTATTATAATCTAAAAGTCACTTTTAGTTTTCTACGATGTGCTGGCTGATCGTTTTCAACATAATTTTCCATTCAAAGAGTTCTTTTTGTTTGCTGTTAACATGAAGTTCTGGCCAATCAATTCTACGGCCTTCTTCGGGTGTACTATTCAAAAGTAGTGCTAGTAAACAGAATATTCCTATGGTAGCCACGCTGTAACGTAGGATTCGGGTTATGTCGATTTCTTCTTCTTTCCTTGCTAAGCCAGTATCTCCATACCTTATTTCCGTTGACATGTGGAAGAAATTTATATCACCCAGATCCTACATAGTAGCATGGCAACCATTGAAAATATTTCAATTTACCACCACTATCAGGAAATTCTGTTTAACACCATCATATTGCGATATTACACCTGAACAAGGCTGTTGAATGAATAGGCCGAAACGTCGTGATAAGAACACAAACAAGAAGGTTTTGAATCACAAAAAAACCCAAAACACTTTGAATGTTAATGACCCTTCTCAAAATTATAGAGGGTATAATTGTTGAAGTTGGTGAACATTACAAGATATTCTATTTTTTCAGTAGCCTCTAACCCGAAAACATTTACTTTAAAGAATATAAAGCGGGAGCCAGTTTGCTCGAAGAAAATCTTGTTTAGCTTGCCTTTTATGAAAGAAATGTTTTCCATAAACTGTATGTACTTGAGCAGATATTTAGGCAGAAGAACGGGGAGATAATTAGAGTGAAGAGTAACCAGTCTTAAAGTGAATGTAGGTTCGATCTAATTAAGCAAGATATCGAGAAAACTGCCTATAGGTAAATACAAAATATAGAGCGTTACCTAAAGATGGAAGCAAGATATCAAATTTCATATAGTGAACAAGGACGCTGGGGTTTTTTCTGCTGGTAAACATTCTGGGGCTGTCAGTGTCCAATGTGATTAAATTATGGGCCGCTATACGTTATGTAAAAAAGCCCTCAAATGAAGCAAAAGTCAATTGAAATTTTCGAAGAAACCCCTAACGTAAGACCTTGGGGTCTGCGGAACCCCGGTTGAGAAACGCTATACACTCTCAGCACCAAACGTTAAAAGTTTACTCTAAAACATAGCGACAACAAAAAAAGGTGGAGGTGGGAAAATCATCTGGTATACACCACCATTTAACCTACAAGGAAAAAACAACCTTGGAAAAATATTCCTCCAATTAATCGAAAAATATTTCTCTCGGAGAACCCACTGAATAGAATATTAAACAAGAACAAACTGAACATCAGCTATAGTCGTGCAGATTTTTTTAATAAATCCATACCAAAACATAACAATAGAATAATTAGAAAAGTACCAGCTGGAGACAGCATAAATAGACCGGATTGTAATTGTGCAAACAAACGGCTGTGCTTTGTAAAACAAATGTCTCAAATCGAATAGAGTATACCAAACTGAAATATCAACCCTAGAGGAACCCTTAGAAGTGAAATATGATATAGGAAGGTCAAAAACACCCTTCAAACTAAGCTTAGCCAAATTATATCATCATTTACAAATAAAAAAAATACAAAAACAGTACATCACCTTCGACATGTTATTGCAGAGTAACCGATAGAAAACTGAAACGCTCAATAAAATCAAAAATATTAAATCAAACTCACATACACCAGAATATTGAAACCCCATGTAACCTATGCCTGAATGAGAAGTTGGAAATCCTCACTTTTACTAATAGAATAGAAAAAAAAAACAGAATTATTAAATAGAAAGAATGAAGTAGCGTTAAAGTGCTCAAAAATTTCTATTAAAAAACTTGATTCAGCAACCCACACATAGGTATACTTAAAATTAACCCCCAAAGCTCTTTAATTCCCCTAGTTATTACTATCAACATTGTTATTATTTCATACCCCCAAACACTTTTAAGAACAATTCAATCACCACAATTATCTTGTTCTTGTAGAAAGAGACCAAACCTGGAATAGTTGAACTAAGGTCATTTAAAAGTGAACCCCAACACTGGAAAATAGATTTGATTGAGAATGAAATGCTCTCAGAGAGGAAACATATCAAAAACAACTGATGGTTCAACAACATACTAATAAAGAAAATACTCATACCATCTCCTGCTAATTTATGATTTATAACTACCAGCAAGCAAGCATCTCCACTATGTCAAACAGAAAAAAAATATCGAGCAAAAACAAACCACTAAACAAAGAAAAAAAGAAAAAGGATAAGATATATGAATAGAATAAGAGGAATACCCTACTCCCTAAAAAAAATAGACACCGCTCCAAAAACTTCCTAAATAGGAATCTAAAATAGACTGAATCATTCGTCCGAAGAGGCCCAAACAGGACAGAAACATACACGTGTTTGAATAGTGGATCCTTCACTTCGTCATATTTTAAGCTCTATTCTAACTCAAACTTATGTTCAGCGAGCACTTTATGAAATGAACTCATCATACATCGGATATTGTAATATATCATATTATATTATATTGTGTTCCTGATCTGATTTTATATATACATATATATGTATATATATATATATATGAACGTATTGCTTCCCTTTTGATAGTGTACTGTTGGCTGATGTCTGCATCCAACTTGTGAACACTATATTTATATATTTACACATACATGCACGTGCACGTATATATATATATATATATATATATATATATATATATATATATACACGCACGTTGCTCTTACCATTGAGTTAGACAGCCACCGGTAATGCAAAGGCCAAAATAACTGTTTCAACTCCAAATTCTCATTTCTGTTTGTTTACTCTGTCTTCTCTATTTGTTTCTTTCAACACGACAATCATGTTATTAGGAAATGGATACATGACCCGACAGAATGATAATAAATTGCGTTATATCATACTGAAACTCTATTTGATATGATCCCCCGTTAAATATATATATATGTATATATATATATATATATATATATATAAATATATATATATATATATATATATATATTGCTTTATATTATATAGATGTAATTCATCCTGCTAGATTACATACTCACGACATGGATCCCCCGAGATCACATGCGTAACCGAGGCCGACAGAATATCAGATGGAGAGACGAGCTAGACAAGTTCGGGAAGTACTGGCTCCGCGACGCCCATGATAGAGAAGTGTGGCAAATCCTGGGAAGGGTCAATGTCCAACGACAGACGTTAAAAGACTGATGATGATGATGATGAAGATTACATGCATCCATTTCTTTATATATATATATATATATATATATATATATATATATATATATATATGTGTATAAAGAAAGAGAGAAACATACTGAAAGACAATGAGATTTGTAGGCCTATAGAGTTACAAGCACAAATACAGAGGTATGAAAAGCAAGAGATAGATATTTACTTCTTATGCGTCCATGTGTTATCGTTATCCATCGATATGTACGTTCATACATAATTCAATTCTTCGAGAGTACACGACGACCAAATCTCATGACTACATTTCTTGAAAAATTCGGTACACACACATGTGTGCATGTGTGTGCATGCATATTTGTGTGTGTAAGTATGTGTGTTGGGGAGAGTGCATGCGTGTGTCTATGTGCGTGCGTCCGCGCACACCGTCCTTAATCCTCAGAGTAGAAATTACAGCCCACACTTCCTTTCGGTACGAACTCCTGACGCCATTCCTGACACCATGGATTAATTTACTCAGAGTCCATGTCATGATCGATGTCATTTTATTTTCTTGGGGAAATCAAACGCAAGAAATAAATTATAATTTTTAAAATTTTACTCGACGCTAAAAAATCAGAAAAAAATCGTGCTCAATCAAGAAGAAAGCAGCTCCCCTTTTTTTTTCATCGACTGACGACGTGAATATATAGATATTTTTTTTTTAGATTTTCGTTTATTCATTTCAAAGATACTGCCTTTAATTTTGGAGACAGTCATTATCATTCCGAGAATGGTTTGGGCTACCCAACTCATTCTCTGTATTGCTTTCATCGTTTTAACAACGTTTAGGCCGATTCGTTCGACAGCCTCCCACGGTAGTAGAGAGGCGCAACTGAGGTTAGAGGCACTTTAAAATCAATGAAAAGAGACATTCAAAAGCTTTATCGATATTCACCTAGTGCTTTTCTACTAATGTTATACGATAACATAGAAATTGTTGATGGAGGGCCCTCACAAAGTCAAGTCCCACATACACCCCGGGCGCTCAAATCTCTAGCTAGGCCTTTAACAGGTCTGACTACGCAATAAGCTCAAGGACACAAAGCTTTTGAAAGGACCGCACGTGGACCTCAGTATACCACTGTACATCCCCAGTTTGGGAATATGAAATGTATAAAGTATTGGTATGGATTATGATTAATCCGATAATATGCAAAAAGAATTACAATATGGAAAGTTTTGTTTTGAATTATTGAAATTCTATTCCCAACGTTTCGTCCATTTTGTGGGCTTCTTCAGAAGGCAAAAGACGTGAGGAATTAAGGAGACAACTGTTTATAAATTTGAATTTCGGATCGGCAAGATTAAACCCTCTTATAATTTTCACACACATAAATAAGAAATCCCCCGCTAATCCCAAATCAGACATATGACATGTATTTCCATGAGTTTCAAATTTCTGTAAACCAGGAACACACACATTTATTATATTCAAACAGTACCGCATTTACCCTTATCAACACTTGATACAGGTCAAAGAAGCACACCAGTGTTTAAAAAAATAATACGATTCATATTTCCACCTATAAATAGTTGTCATCTTATTTCTCTATGTCATTAAATTCTTAGATATACATGGAGAACTAGCCAGGAGGAAGACCCTTTTAACCATGACCAATATTAAGAAGAGGAATGAATGAGCACAGTATATTTCTTTCTGACGAATCAAGATTTGCTCAATTTCCAGATACTACATCAAACGACTTTCTTGGCCAAGTTGGTCTCCTGACATAAATCACTTTTAATACCTGTGGGCAATATTAGATAGGTGAGAAGACTAAAAAGCCACCAATACCTTCAGATTAGCCGAATCTCTTACGCCAAGTGGGGTCTGAAATACCTCAAATTGCAATTTCAAAACTTATTAATCCAATGCCAAGACGAGTCGTTGCCCTTACAACGGCTAAAGGGAAGTCAAAACTTTATTGTAAATGTCCAAATAAAGCCAAAGTAAGGTTGTTGAAGTCTACCTACTTCTTGCACTTCTCTTTATATATATATATATATATATATATATATATATATATATATATATATGTATATATATATATATATATATATATATATAGAGAGAGAGAGAGAGAGGGGGGGAATGTGTTTGTGTGAGAAAGAAGAAGGGAGAATTGCAAATAAGTTTAGAGACTAGTTGGGAACTCATCAATAATCATCCCAGGAATTTCTTAAGAGCTCATTATTCAAAATGACTGACGAAGAGTAATCCCCTGCAATAAAACGCTACTGATTATTCTCCCTCACACCTTTTTTTTTTCCTTCAGGTCTTTCAGAGAAAAGAGAAAAGAGAATAATTTATTTGTCATCGGAAAGAGCTACCGACTCCCTTGATGTCGTAATGGCTATGATCGATGGAAGAGAACGCAGGTGACACAAAGCTGAATTCAAACGAAAAGTCCCTGATTGAAATATAAAATCAACGAATCCCAGCCACGATTCGCGAACTTTTGATGTTTGATGTCTTCAAGATTAAAGTTGTGGTAGCACACACACACACACACACACACACACGTACGAACACACATTGTGCAAAAGTTTCCAGTGAAAAACTGGTTTACAACTGTTTATTTAGCAGTCTCTAGTTGGGAAATTTTATATATATATATATATATATATATATATATATATATATTGTGTCATCTGCAGACAGCTGTTCCGTTGTATTACAACTCTTCAGTGTGGCTATATATATGTGTGTGTGTGTGTGCGCGAGCGCGTGTACGAACCGACAAGCTTATATATAGACTCTTCTTGCCTTATCTTCTGTCAATTGCCAATATATATATATGTATATATATATATATATATATATATATATATATATATATATATATATATATATATATATATATATACTTGATATTCCTTGTTCATTTGGGAATTAGAAAATTAGCCATGAAAATGGCCACTTCCGTTCAACTTCAGCAATATAGCAACTTCTGTTAGATTTGATTATGGTTATGACATATTGTTTGGTGGCTTAGGTTATGAGATGTTTATTTTTTTCAAATATCTAATTTCAAAGAAGCAAGGCAAAACAATTAAACAAACAGTAGTTGCATAACGAAAATCAATTTCATTTTTCAGTCAAGGGAAAAACAATTTATTTTATAGAAATAATTTGATTTAATTTAATCATTATGTAAGGGAAATGAGAATTTGAAAAATCTATTTGAAATCAAATGAGAAACAAAGTAATTTAATCTAATTCATTTAATTTTGATTATGTAACGAAAAGCGTCTCAAAGGTTAATTGAAATGACAGTGAATCTCGAAAAAACGGAAGTAGTTACATTGCTAAGTTAACCATTTTGTAGCTAAGGTTTTCTCAGCCCTCAAACAAGGATAATATACTAATACACACACACACACACACACACACAGACACACATATATATATATATACACACACACACACACATATATATACACACACACACACACACACACACACACATATATATATATATATATATATGTACATATATATATTAAAGTACCTACTTATTATCTATGTTTTATACAGACTTTATACTCTTGTAGGAAAACTGTATTATGTCTTATCATACACCCACGAGATGTTCGTTTCTATTTGAGTGTTCGTGTGTGCGTGTGTGTGTGCGTGTGCGGACGGACGCAAGTGTCTGTTTGTATGTGTGCGCACGCTTGTGTATTAGTGTGCACGTATATGGGCGTGTTTGTGGAATTGAGGGAGTGCACCTGAGCAGGCAAAGGGGAGAGGATGTTTTCTCAATCAATTTCTTTTTTTTTTTTTTTTTTTCTTTTTTTCATCAAGTTACGCGTTAGACGATGAAAGAGGCCGAACAACGCCGGCTCAATTCTTTTTTTTTCCAAAATGGCCACCAAAGCCGTCGTCTGCTTTTTCCAATCAGGCAATCTCTCTCGCAGCTTTGCTAAATTGTTTATTGCTTTTTCAACATGGCCCTCTCTCTCAAAGCTTTATCCGTTCACCCCCTCTACACCACGTTATTTAATGTTTATACGCACCACTTCGTATACGTATACATGTTTCCCGTCGTTATCGGTGAGTATAAATCAGGGTTGAAATCTGGTACTTTTCAAGACCAAAATCAGGCATAATTGATACTGCACAAAACTATTTGGTTCTGAAAATAGAGATTTGGTACTTGATAATTCACAAATGATAACAATCACTTGTATACGAATGATATGACGCGACATAAAGCAACTTAATTTGGCACAAGAACAGACAATGTTGGTATTGTGCAGCATAATACATCAGGCTTCATCATCATCATCATCCGTCTTTTGATGTCGTTTGAGATATACCTTCCCCAGGATCTGCCACATTTCTCACATCATGGGCGCTGCAGAGCCAGTATTTTCAGAATTTGTATTGTTCATCTCTCCATCTTGTATTTTGGTGGCCTCAGTTTCGCAGTTGATCTCTGGGGATCCATGTTGTAAGTCGTGATGTCCATCAGTTGTTTTTTTATTCTTGTAACATGACCAGCCCATTGCCATTTGAGTTTTCTAATAGATTCTATGATGTCTCGGACCCCCGTTTTCTTTCTGATATATCGTGCTGTCTTGTGATCTCTCCGATATCGAGCAATACTGCTATGAAGAAAGAACTCTGTAAACCAGACTCGGAGATGTGCATGTGTGTGTGTGTGTAAGAGAGAGAGAGAGAGAGAGAAAGCGGAAGAGGGTTCGCATATCCTCTATAACGGTTGGCTGCAAAATGAACGCTGAATACTGTTTTTACTTTTCGTCTTTTGGTCTTAGAAGCGAAAATATGGTGTCGAGCTAACTTTAGAACAAACACACACACACACACACACACACACATTTACACACACATATATATTGATATATATATATATATATAGTGAGAGAGAGAGAGAGACAGATGTATGTATACCACAAGTCGTATACATCAATCCGAAAAATCTTTATATGAACAAATATATATATATATATATATATATATATATATGCTCTTCCATATGATTAAAGCACTCTGGTGGATGAGGGATTTCTGTGTGAATAAACATATCGCTTAAATTTAGCCTTACTGACTGTCCATTTCCGTAGTCCAGAGTTAGGATATCGGCCTGTGGGTCTGGAGTGGAGTTTTCAATTCTGCCTCGCAGTACTGGATGGGATAATGGAAAGTCTATAGCCACACTGAAGAGATGTAATACATCGAAACAGCTGTCTGTGGAAGACACAATTATATATATATATATATATATATATATATATATATATATATATATGAATACTAAAATAAATTATATATATATAGTGTGATAACACTAAAGGTCACAATAGCATCTTTTACACAAATTAAGGAAATCCCAGGAGAGTCTTTGAAGTTTGTTTGAGTCTTCATCGCTTGGGCAATCAGTCAACTATATCTTACTGTTTACTGTTTACAAGACTTGCGAAATATTCAGAAGCTAGAAAAGATGGGTTCCACATGAACTCACAGGATGGAATATCAGTCAGCTTTTAAACATTTTGGACACTCAATTATTATACACTTACCCTGAACGTTTAAGTACCATGGGTGAATAGAGAGACAAATGGGAAGAAAGAAAAATAAGGGAAAAGCAGAAAAATAGAAATGAAACAAAAAGAAAGAGAGAAAGAACGAAAGAAAGAAAGGAAGAAAGGGAGAATGATAGAAAAAGTTGGAGGAAAGAAAGAAAAATTGCAGAAAAAGAGAGAAGGGAATTAAATATAAAAATGGTGGAGAGAATCGTGGGACAGAAATAAAAGAGAGAGAAATATATATATATATATATATATATATATATATATATATATATATATATATAAAAGGAGAAAGAGTCGGAAAGAAAATTTGGAAGGCAATGGAGAAAAAGAGAAAATAGAAAGAAATAATAAACGAAATGAAAGAAAAGAAAATGCATCAGAAATTGAAGGATAAAATTCAAAGAAAGAAAGAATCAAATAAAAAAGGGGAAGGAATAGAAAGATAATGAGGAAATATGGAGGAATAAAATGAAAGAAACGGAGAGAAAGGGAAGACAAGAGAAGCAGACAACGAAAATAGACAGAAAGCAAGAGAGAGAGAATCAAAGACGAGGAAAAGGGGGCATAACAGAAAAAAAGTGAGAATATACAAAAAGAAAAGAAAAGAAAGTTCGATAGAAATTGGAAGAGAGAATAAAAACAAACGATGGTGAAAAGGACGAGAGACGAAGGCATTGAAGGTAAGAAAAGAAATGTCAGCTGATGACATCCTGAAAAGCGACCACAAAACCCACAGCGATGCATTCAACCTTCCTCAAAGATTTTTCCCGCCCTTTCCCCAATTCGTTTACACAAGATGAACCTTTGCGCCGAAATGTCGACCGAAATCAAACAAACATCAGTCACACAAATCCGCGTTCCCGTCTCCATTTGCAAGCTTCGTCTCGTCTCGTCAAATCTCGCTTTATCTCGTTTCTACATAGCTGTCCCTAAAACCATCTGAAAATTGCTTGCATACATAAGTATGTGCGTATGTATGTATGCATGAGTTTCCTGTTGAAAATGCAAAAGAATGTGATCTCCAATTCTTTTGACAAATGTAAACTAAATAGACAAATATGAAGTTATCGAGGACCACATATTGTATCACCTAGTATGTATATATGCACACGTGGTATATATATATATATATATATATATATATATATATATATATATATATATTAAGAAATGGACAAATATGGTCCGACAGAATGATTAAGAATTGCGTTATCTCATGCAGAGACATTTTAGATCATCTCCCGTCATTACACGGTTGATGTATCACTCGCCCTAGACAGGGTAAATAGAATAAATAATTAAAGAAAATGTGGCTGCTGCAGAAATCGAACCAGTCACCGATAGGATGGCCTCTTCAACGTAGCGATGCTCTCACCTTTGAGCTAAACAGTCGCCGGGAATGCGTTGTGTAGAGGCGAGTGATACATTGACTGTGTAATGACGGGAGATCATCTCAATTAAGTTTATAAGTAGTATAACGCAATTTATTATCATACATACATAAATAATGAAATGAGTTTGAACCGGGAGATTTGTATATCCGTGGAAAATGAGTTACATAGTTTTTGATAATAATAATTTGTCAAGAAACAAAAGTATTAGATCTCACTGACTGTTGATAATAAAAGTAGAGTTTTTTTTTAAATAGCTTTTGTCCGAGCAAATATAACCAAAAATATTTTTAAAACTTTGGAAAAGGTTCTCTATTCTATACATCGATTTGGTTTATATCGAGAATTTTTCGCTCCTTATTATAAATTTTAGTTTTTTGTCTTTTTATCATTTGTCTAAATCCATCATTTCACCATATATACAAACATATTTACATCTATTGACCTATACAGACGCACTACGAAGTACAATACCTAGTATGACCCAAGGCTTGAAGTGTAGAGCACCCATGAGGATTCTGTATCAATGGGACAGAGGGCAAAAACCAATTTCATGCCATTCATAAAAGCGTTTGTATTAAGTGAACAGCATCAGCCGATATCTAACCTTGATTTGCATCTGCTTCAGTGTATATATGTGTGTGTGTGCGTGTGCTTATATATATGCATGTGTGTGTGTGTGTATGTGTGAGCTTGTGTGTGTGTGTATCAATAGATTGACAATTTATATCCGAGGAATTGTTATAATTATAAAGAAACTATATTCTGTCCGGCACCGGTGTTTGGGGCCGTTCGATTTGCTTCTGGATAACACTAGTGCAGAACAATACATAGTTCCTCCTAAAAATGTCTTTATGATTACCATATACATATATATCCACACTCACTCACACACACACATATATATATGTATGTATAGTCAAGTCCCATGCGTCTTGTTGGATATTTCATACATCCAGTACACCAGGAAATTCAGAACCTCATTTACACTTAATTTTATCATTCAATGGGAAAGTCATTTCATGCTTTAAGTTACCTAAACTTTTGTGCAGATCTTTTATATATGTATGTGTGTGTGTACATGTGCATTTGTATGTATGTTTGTTCATGCACGTACGTATACGTGTGTGTGTGTGTGTGTGTATGTGTGTGTGTGTGTGTGTGTGTGAATGTGTCACCTTCGTTTGACAGTGATAGCAAGCAATTGACCAAGACTGCACGGCGTCTGTTACCTGATCGATTGCAAGTTGATGAAGTGAAGAAGGTCGGCCAGTTTCTTTTTCCTTGCCCAATCTCCGGAAGGTGCATTCAGGCACATGCGTCAAATGATCGCGTTCACCATCCGCCATTCGCCTCAAGACGCCGTTGGACGGGTGAAGATTCACATTCTTTCCCTCATTTCCACTCTCTATCTTTCTCTTTCTCTTTTGATAACTCTCTCTCATTTGCCCGCTCTCTTCCTGTCTTCCTCTCTCTCATACATACATACATATACATATATATATATATATATATATATATATATATATATATATATATATATATATACGTGTGTGTGTGTGTTTGTTCCTATCTCTTTTTTCTCTCTTCCACTCTCTTTCCGATGATTTTTTTTCTATTGAACCGTGTATGCATTCTCTGAGTTGCCGCCCCCATTTACCATCACCAGGGAGTTCAAAAACGTAGATAGATAGATATTGAGAGACAGAGACACAGAGAGAGAGAGAGAGAGAGAGAGAGAGAGATGAAGGAGTGTGTGCTTATGAGGGAGACAGGTAAAAAGAGGAGAACGAAAGAAATAATGAAATGCGTACCAGGAATTGTGAATAGAGAAAAAGTGGAATAAACAAGGTTTCGAAACATTGCACTCGATATTTGAAAGTTAGAAAACTCATTTGTAAAGGCGAGCAAAAAGGATATGCTCCTCATATGTACATATTTCTGTCATGAGAAAATACATATATGAGGTGCTGCGGGAGGAATTGAGGGTGGGGGGTAAATGACTTCCCAAAAGACAGAGGAATTATATAAAATCGAGGTTCTTTATCTCTTGGCGTGATTTTGAGAGAAGTGTGGAATGTTCGGTTACACACGGGTAACGCTGAGTAACTTGGCGGCTGAAGAGATTGATCAATTAGTTCAAATTCTTTTGAGTAGCACCTCTTACACGCACATATATATGTATGCATGTACGTATATGTGATGTTTATATTCATGTATATATATATAGATATTCAATATATATATATATATATATATACACATACATATATATATATGTATATACGATAAATATATATATATATATATATATATATATATATATATATATATATATACATATATATATATATATATATATATATGTATATTCAAGATATATATATACACATTAGTATGGAGTATCTACGATTATACTCTAATAATGAATCGTGTGATTTTCTCGGCCCACTGGTCGTAACACTGGACTCTTCAACGGGTAGGAGGTCGATGTAAACTATGAGAGAAATGGTAATGGAAAATAATCTTCCTGGAGCAAAAATGATGCCAGTTCGAGTCTTGCTGAAAGCTTATGCTTTCTTTCCTTCTGCACTGTTTACTGATGGTACGTAGAGTGACGGTCTGAGGTGTTTCGATGTGAAGTCACTAAAATCAAGATGAGAGGAATATCAATTATAGAAAGATTAAAAGCTCTACAGTCATATTCAGTAAACCAGCTCTCGTTTTCGATCAATGTACAAAATAGATCTAGGGCAAAGCAAATTTGATACAAAGTCCCTTCATCAAAATCTGGAAAGTAAACGAAGCTGAATTCATTTCTCCATACAATATTATTCCCAAATTGCGAGTCTCATTTCAACCCCTTTATTAATAGTCACTGCAAATCGGATTTGTTAACTTTGGTAGAACAAGTCGAACCGAGTTGGGCTTTAATAGTGGGAGTGAATTCGTCATCAGTTTTTGCGTACGTCATTGTGTCACTGTTATTCATGCATGATGTCAATCGTTTACCTTCTTGTCTATGTCATCCGTCATTGTTACATACGAAAATGAAATCAAAACTGAATAGTAAGTGTGAAAAAGAAAGAAAGAAAGAAAAAGTCTAGTCAACCAAATGGTCCATCCACCACTAGCGTCAAAAGCAGGAAAGAAAGGAAAGGCCTACTCAGCCCAATTTGTCAGGAGCGTCGAAAGCAGGAAAGAAAACAAAGGCCTACTCAGCCCAATTCGTCACTAGCATAGAAAGCAAGAAAGAAAGGAAAAGTCTACAAAGCCTAACGATTAATCCGCCACAGACCTCGAAAGCGGGAAAAAAATGTTTTGCTCCTAGTTGGGTTTGATCCCCAAATTTACCGATGTCTAGCAGAACGCCCTAGACCACTTTTTATAGAGTTTAATGGCTCTGTTGTTATATTAACTATTTTAAGGACATCTTTAGTTACAAGCTAATTTCCACTGAAAAATACATGTTCTAGTTATTATCTGAAAATAGAATTTTTCGTGATAGAACTTTAATATTTACAAAAAGATCATACCTAGAACTCGGAAACGCGAGCTGACACGGCTTGATGTCACGGAATCACTCTTTTTTTTCCCTTTCTCTCCCTTATTCATGTCTTGAATTCAGAAATCTCAAATTTCATGTCAGACTAATTGCAATAATAAAGTCAACTCTCAAATTATGACGGGTTTGTTTCTTCAACACGATACCAAGTCCTGGAACATAGATCAAACACCCTCCAGTCAGATAATCCAATCATATTGTAAGCTCAGTGCTTCTAAGTTCAACTTTTGAGAGTCGAATTATACGTTTTGAAGCCAGCATTCCAATGCTTTAACCCAGTGGTTCTCAAACTTTATTGTTATGACACACAAAAATACATATTTGACTTGAGCAGCACACCAACCGTAAAAATGGAATGAACTTGGACAATGAACTGAATTAGTCAATGAACAGGATTTTTCTGTCAATATACGCATTCAACGACCCTTTTTTTTCTTTTATTTGTCGCTAGAAAATCTCATCAAATCTAGTGATGAAACCATTAGTGGTAGGACACGAGACAGGTATAATACCCGTAATGGAAACGTTCAAGGCTTGAAATCGATGTTAGCATATTCGGAAAAATACACAGTACACTGCGACACACAGTCTGAGAACCATTTCGATAACCTTTTCTTCTGTTAATGATATTGCCATTAGCAAACATCAAACAAACATTCGGACATTGTAATTAAAAAAAAGAGTCGTGCTGTCTGGCTATAAAGGGTCTGATGTCAAGTGACAGGTAACGCCCTTCTCTTCTGATTCCCCTTCGTAAAAATTTAAGGGAACGGTGGATGGAAAGATCAAATATTTTCCCGCTCTTTTCATCGCTTTGGCGCCAAATTGACGGCCATTCTGTTGATGGGATCAAGTGAAGAAGACCGTTTTCGTTTGCTTTACTGGTTCCGTTTCGCTTTTTGGAGTGACCCCCACTTCTGCCTTTTCTACTCTATCTGATGCTGTCTGTCTCATCTACATTCAAAAGCTGACGTGGCCCAGACAAATACGAAACGAATTGGGCACCGATAAAAGAACAAGGTAAATTAATGAAGATAAATAAAATATGACTGGATTGAATTGATGAGTTAATGATAGACTGGGTCCGGATACGAATGTGAAAGACAAAATTAAATCAAATGAAATATACGGGACGTTTAATCCCAAATGAATATGAAAAAAAGAAGAGAAACCTTACATTCATCAAACAACCGAAGCAATCAAAGGCGGTGAGGGATTCTATCCTTGAATTTTTTATACGTGTGTTTTTTCTTGTTTGTTTGTCGGCTGGTTTGTTTCTTCTTTCTAAAAAAACGTTTTTTACTTTTTATTTTGGAGAAAAGAAGCCTTTTCAGCCTTTGGGGGCCTTATTTTATTACGTTAGTTACGTTAGTTTATTTTTTAGCGTGTTCCGGCGCTTATGACCATACTGCTTTGTCCACAGACCTGAGAATTGGCATCAGTAATCAAGTAATGTTTTGTTTTTTTGTTGGTTGTTTTTTGGGGGAAAAAAGCTTCTTTTTTTTTCACCGTTTTTTGAGTCTCATTTTGATGGGTTTATTAATACCGTCTAGATTCTCCGGAATTTAGATGTTTTTAGCTGTTTTTATTCTATTTTAGATGTTTCCATGTAGAAAACGCCTGTGATGTCGTAAATACAATATTTATTCTCAGATGGAATTATTATTATTATTATTATTATTATTATTATTATTATTATTATTATTATTATTATTATTATTATTATTATCCTACTCCAACTCCTCCTTCTAATAATTTTTCTTGATCATATGGACTACGGTGGATTTTCATTTACTTAGCTTCAAATTTTGACGCTGTGGCTTTTCGATTATTGACTGTGATGGCGAGTTTTCTATAATTCTAAAAATGAAGGGAGGAGACTGTGCCAGAGTTTACAACGCAAAAATGGGACCAGCAAACTTAGTTCAAATTCCGGCTAAGGGTGCCTGTGATCACTTAGAAATAAAGCTTGTGGGAAAGGCATATATTCACTTTAATCTCAGCTCTGTCCCATTGACAGATATCACAACAAAATATGACTGACAGAGGAGATGGCAGGTTAGTTTGCAGTTTAGCAAACCACTTTCCCATAACTATCTTACCTAAACAGGAAGGTATATACATTATCTGTTTTCACTTGTCTGTGGCCTTTAATGAAGCTGATATAATTGTATATATACTTTCCAGTCACTATTTTTTGTTTTGAAGTTTGAAAGGAAAGATAAACTCAAAAAGCAGTAATGTTTAATTCATATAATTCATTTCGAATGTTCAATACCTACATAATATGTAGGTAGAACATTGTAATTATATTAGGAAAAAAAAAACGAAAGAGAACTTAACACTGTGTTTCGCGAGTGAAAGGGATCAGCATAGAGAAGGAAAGGAGGTGAATGAGATAAAAAAAGAGAGACGAAAAGATAGAGAGAAAGAGAGAGAGGGGGTAGATGAAAGATAGAGGCGGGGGCGATACAGGGATGAATCAATGAGAATTAGCTGAATTCTGACATAAAATTCTCATTGTATAATGCTCGATCCGTTCGATTAATTGGGAAGCGTTAGGCCAAATTCATCATAAAGGATTCATCATGTCGAAAAATCAATATTCGTTGAGCAAAACTGTTTTTGTCTTTGTTTTCATCATTACAGTGCGGATTTATTAAGAAGCCTTTGTATCCTGACGTTTATCCGAAGAGTCTCTCATGATATACGCTTTCTTATGATCATGCTTTGTATTCAAGTTGTCAGTTATTGTGATTCTACACACCGTGTGCAGCTATGTACATTTGCTTAAACGAAACTAATAACCATTATTTTTTTTATAGAAGAGATAGACTCCATTTGAGCCCAATGTACGTTGGTGAAGTTTTTGGATTTTTTACCGCTACCCACTGGCTTTATCCCAACTCCCACCCACCTACGTTTTGCTCAAGTCATTTTCTGCAATAACACTATTTCTGGAATCAAGTTTTGGAATACAATTTGTTACTTGTGCATAGCCATTAAGTCAAAATTGACCAACAATCAGAAATTAAAGCAATTATTGCTGAGAGAATAATACCATTATATACATAATATTACATTTTTATAAAATTTCATTGAGAATGATATTTTAATATCGGGGTAAAGCGTCACATCTCTTTAGAGGAAGCCCCCGATTGAGTAAGACAGCTGGATCTTTGCAAGTATTAATTCTAGTCGAGACTGAGACTTTATACCACCAAGTTATATTTATTTATTCATCTATTAATTGCCACCCAAATCACATGGCTTAGTGTACTCAATTAGCTTCCGAGAGCAGGGTAATTTGAGCGAATGAAGAATTTTCTTTATTCAAGGTTACTTAGATACTCAGCGTCAATGCTGATTCCTTTATTTTTATTTTTCCTGTCTAAGTTCCGGAAGATCATCTCGGGGCAGACTGTGAAGACTTTGGGTGAGCTGATATCACCGGGTCTTGAACCGTCTGCGTGTGCTAACCATTACACCAACCGAGCGGTCTTATACGTTTAAAAGATATTGCAAATGATGATGGAGGTTATCAGTAGTCAGGAATTTTTCAAGTATTACTGACAGAATAAGACTTTTTATACATGGAACATTTACTATAGAATTACGTGGTAAATCATTCTACTGTAGAAATCTATTGTAACTGGGGGAAAAAGGATTTTCAGTGGTCAGTAATAAAAGCGAACATTTTTGACGGTGTACGGCTATTATACATATGTATGATACATAAACATTTACTATAGAAGTGCATTTTAAATGAATTAAACAATTGGAATACATATTGAGGATGAAATACTGATGGAATAGAACTATTATATGCACAGTATATAAATATTTGCTATAGAAATGCATTGCAATGATTTTACTATAGAAATACATTTGAAATTTGGAAAATAAATATACGTATTTTTTAACAAAAGTTTATAGTAAGTGATGCTTACAATAATCATATTTGTCCGACCATCGGGGATAACTTATCATTTTTTTCGGGTGTTTCTATGTATTTTATGTACTTTTGTAGAAAAGATCGAAATTTTCGTAATGAATAATAACTGAACACATACATTTTAGCGATCAGGTGTGTATTTTTCAATTCCTACTTTCTCAGTGTTCTGTGTCCAACGGTAAGCAAGAGAAGCAACTTGTTCATTGGTAATTCTTTTTCTCAATTTTCTGGATCACCGCCAACACGACATAGTGTCAAGAGACGTTGGTCTCGTGCCGGTTTCCATTAAGTGACTAACTAGACCTGTTGACTGATATTCAGAGGTGATAATTATTCGACCAGTTGTCTGGACAAGTATTCTCATCTTTGTTGGTTTTATAATGGACATTTCAGATCATGTTTCTCTCAGGATTTCATTTCGTTGTCTGGAAATCTGAAATAATTAAGTAGCATTATTTGACGAGTGAATCTCCACGGTGCGGCCGATGCTATTGTGTGAGCTTCGAACGCGTTCTTCGGCCACCTTATATTACACAGATATCTGGGTAAGTATACAGCCATTTGAAATCAAAGAAAAAAAGGGTAATAGCATCTAAGTCTCTCCAAGAAAAACTCCCCTTGGAAACTCACGAACAGTATTCCTTCCGATGTTCAAAACTACCTTAAAAGTCCTCTTTCAGAATCGCTATCAGCCGCCTCGTCACGTTCTCCTTAATCTCGTCCACAGTCGAGTAGGGAAATAGCTCTACTCTCTCTCTCTCTCTCTCTCACACACACACACACACACACACACACACACACACACATATATATATATATATATATATATATATATATACATTGGCTGCTTTTAATTGGGAGGTTCTTATTTTGTTGCGGAGTTCGTTGACGTTGCGTACTATACGAATATACAGAAATCGCACACAGTCACACTATCCAGAAGTTCTGTACTTACAGTTGTAGACGGCCGTACTGCTCCAATTCCTTCCAGAGGAACGGTAGAACTCTATAGCTAGCTCGGCATCTACCAATAGCAAGCATGAATCTATCATGTGGAGGACACTCCTGTCAATCCTCCGACCTTGGAATCCTGCTCCTTGATGAACCAACAGACCATGGGATGCTAAACCTTATTTTAAAGGGTGTGGTTGGCCCCTTGAAGATCAAATGCTCAGGCTTTCTAGGATCTGCACATAGGCCCTTCCGTCTTTAGTCCTACTGCTGTAATAATCTCTCCCAACACTCTTTTCCGGGATGCCGAGCCATTTATTCGTGTATATATATATATATGATACTTATTGGTCAGTCTAGTACTCAAGAGCATACACACACATACATATCGAATAGAAATGCATAAACCTTTACCAACAACAACTTACTATAACATGGCGGCTCTGATATACATATATATCATAATATATTTCCATTTGTGATCATACAAGAAAAAAAAAAAGAAATAGAAAACAGATTTTATCCACTGCAGCTAATATTCTATCTCAGAAAAATACGTCATTCAAATGTAGATGGGGTTTGTTTCCACACTCAAGTTTTTTTTTTGTTTTTTTCTTTCTTTGTTTTCATAATTGCAAGAACAAAAGATGTCGCCGGTTTCTAATGAGTGCGTTAGACAGGAAATGCAGACATTCACCAGGTATATATCCTTGTAATTCTTATATATATATATATATATATATATATATATATATATATATATATATATATGTTTATTTAGATTTCCTGGCGGATGCTTTCGAAAAAAGGTCATAAATATTTTTGAAAAGATGGTTTATACGACCAGTGACGAAACTGAAATCTTATTTCAAAGGCACCTTCCGCCCGACAGCCATGTCACTCGGTGTCAGATTGATTCTTACTCATTCTCTTTCATTTAGTTCCATTCACTGCAACGTCTACCCAACAAGCCCGTGGCACCAAGTCGTATCTTGCCCTTTCGCTTGATGCACTCTTCGTATTCGCCCGAATGGCTCTCAATATGTGGTCGATCAAGAGAAGTGCGCTAAGGTTTTAGGAGATACAGGGTGTAGATAATTATGATTGAGTGGCCTTAGGAAACGACGACACTCATACATATATATATATATATATATATATATATATATATATATATATATCGGTCACATTGAGCTTTTTTTAAAGGGAGATTATTCTGAAAGACTTTTTCTAGAAATGAAAGTGGAAGTATTTAACACATCATTCAAAACACTTTTTCAAAAACAATTAACTCTGATCGGTTAATACAAAAATCCGTTACTTAAAGGATGATTGGCTGTTTTGTTTTACAATCACTTTAACAAAACGTCTGCAATGCTCCGAGTAACGTCCGGGGTATGTTTTAGTGGTATGGATGCATCTCGACTAGGGCGTAAGTTTATCATTATAGAATGAAGTGAAATATACGCTCAGCACAACATGAAATAGCATGACACATATATCGTACCATATATATGGACATGATGCACACGCATGCATACATATAATGTACATCTCATACTATATACATATATATATATAATTATATATAATTCTCTTCAAGTATGAATACATCACATAATTATTTTAAGAATGTGTATATATATTTGTCCATGTGTCCGTAGATGAACAATATGTATCCGACAGTATGTTATGATTATATAGACATTTTTAGAGGAACTATATTTCGCGCAGCACTGGCGTTACCAAGAAGCAAACAAAGAGACCAGATCACGTAAATAGATGAAGTAATGAGCGTCGTGCAGGGATTGAACCCACGCCAACCACGAAGCAGCCCATATACGCTCTTAACGATTGAGCTAACGGTGTTTTTTTGAGCTAAGAGGTCGGAGGAGAGCACATATCACTCATTTCTCTATTTTTACGATCGTAGGAATAGATATTTACATATGTGTCCCCTACACCAACAGTACGTGTGTCAGCAGATGAACAATTTATATCTGACGGAATGTGATAATTATTAGTGGTGTTCCCAGGGTTGGTACCAACCGGGGCAGTAACTCAAAGTGTCAACGCAAGTTTTACCAACTCGAAATTTTTTTGCGCTAAATCGACGTCAAAAAATGTCACAAACGCTAAAAAAACAAAACACTGTGAGCCTTTTGATGGCAAATTTTTAGTAGCTAAAAAGGCTAAATCGTCTAGGTGGCTAGGAAATAGCTAAAGATTGGCTAAAATCGCTAAAATTAGCGGTAAAAGTAATAGTAAATGTTGAATTTCGTGCTGCCAAAACCTCATGGTATCAACCACCTCGTCGGTACGGCAATGATGATTTTAAAGACACTTTAGTGGGAAATTTACTTTGTTCGGCACCGGTTTTACCTAGTAGTGAATTCAGCAGCCAGACTGCGTATATAAATGGAATATAAAAACAACATCGATGGTCAAATAGCCACCCATTCTGAAGATTCCACCGGATGAAACAAAGAATTCTCACTGTGAATGGTGCAATGAATTTGCTTTAAATAGTATTCATTTGTTCCGCGTGAAGAACATTGTGCACTCTCCAATACAGGGATTTTGAAATATATCGTGCCTTCTATGTATATTATCACTATATATATATATAAATATATATATATATATATATATATATACATATATATATATATATATATATATATATATATATATATATATATATATTGAATATTGTGTGTGCCTTTCAATGTTCATCTAATATATTTATGTCAGCTGATTATTCCCACTATGATATTCAATGCACAAGACTAAAATCCACGCGTAAACATCAATAACAAATTTTGATATCCTGTGTATAAAGCAAAATAACTGAACATAGTACATCAATAGCGATCATAAAGTAACTGACTTGTACGACATGAGATCGTAAAATGATTTGGAGGACTGTTCATTTTAAAATTACGAAATTTCCAAACTAAAATTCTACTTTACTACTATATATACATTCTAGAAAGCTTTACAGCTTTAAACGCTAAACACATTAAAACATTTTTCAAAGTTATATTAACATGGCTCCCCAGCAGTGTTGATCAAACACCGCCTCCCTTCTAACTATGATTCTAATTCATAAATTACGTTAAACATAGTTTGTTATCTTATATTGGGTATTATCATAGTGTATTGTATGTGGATTTTATTTCATACGACACATATCTTTTTTACGTTACCCATCAGACGTATTTAACGATGATGGATAAGTAAGTATGATGACAGATGTGACTTGCTGTTCGTGTCACTTCTATTGAGTGTTCATCCACGTGAATATTAAATCCGTAGTGTCGATTTCAATCTCAGATGGCACGCAAATCAACTTATGATATTATCTCAAGCATACTAATATACATATACATGAGATGAAAGTGTCTCGTCAGCCGCTTCAAGACAATTATTATTTCTTCTGTTTTGATTAGCACTTACGAATTGTCTTGAATCAGCATCCAATGCATTCACTGACCGAGGGAGAAAACTTAGGACTAAGAGATACTTCGTCAGCCGCTCTAGGACAATCATTATTTTCTCTGCCTTCGTCATCATTACTATATGCACTTCACTTTTCCTCATTCTCTATTTCTCCGCCTCTCTTTCTCTCTCTCTTTTCTCTCACGCTCTCTTAGTATGAGTGTGTATGTGTGTGTGCGCGTGCATGAGTGTATGTTTTAGCGTGTGTGTGCATTTGCAAGCATATGTTTGTGTGTCTGTGTGCGCGTGCGCGCGTGTGTGTATGTGTGTGTCAATGTACAAATATTCATACACACGAACGCTTTCATATCATCTTTTCCCTTGGGTCTCATGAACCGGAAATCATCAACTTCCATTTATCGAGAGGGGGTCACGTGCCAGATAACATCCAATGGTATTTCCGATACCAATATTTACCAATCCTCTTTTTTTTTCTTCCCCCCTTTAAAGATTAATTACTTTTCTGCGGGTTAAGTTGATCACATGACCCGAGCTCTGAAGACGTTTTAACGTTTGTTTTTTTTCTCTTAAAAAGTTGCTTTTTAATATTTCTTTTTCAGATTATAACCGATGCACGTGAAGAATGACGAACGCTCGTTCAGGAAGAAAATAAATATATTTGAAAAAATTGCACCTCTAAAGAATTTGAAAAATAATCTAGCGTAGACACGTTAAGGTGCCATAAATAAAGTCCTGATAGGCTCCGACCATTTCCGGCATTGGAGATTCAGAAAGAGAAAACTTAGTGAAGCGAAATTGGAAACTTAGCAGGAATCCATTTCAATGAACTGGGAAGATTTAAAAGCATTATTTAAAAACTTTGCCAAGAAGACAATTTAGAGACATGGAGCAAAAAGTCAATCCCCAAAATGGTAACTGGGGTTATTAGATAGGCTGGAGAAATCGGGAAAAGGAAAAGCCAGGGCAGAGGGTAGGGGACTGGAAGAAAGAAAGAGAGAGAGAGAGAGAGAAAGAAAGAATATATGGGGGAGTAGTAATGAGATAGAAGAAAGAATGGAATTAAGAAAGGGAGAAGGTCAACGAACGAAAAAAGAAAGTGTGAAGAAAGAAGGATCGGTGAATAATAATAATAATAATAATAATAATAATAATAATAATAATAATAATAATGATGATGATGATGATGATGATGATGACGATGACGATGATATAATTCCATTGGAGATTAAATATGATCAGAATAAATTCAAATTACGACATAAGTGGAGTTTTCCACTGGGAAACATCTGAAAGAGTAAAAACATCCAGATTCTGAAGAATCTAGATGTTATCAATAAGCCCATCAAAAAATAAGGCCCAAATAGGGTTAAGGGGCTTAGTGGAGTACTGATTCTGATTTTCAAGTCTATAGACAAAACGGTATGGCTTGGAGTGTTGTAACACGCAAAGGCATCAATAAACATACAACGCACACATGAAAAGAAGCCTTTGTTAGTAAGTTTGAAGAACTGGAAATCCTAGAAAGAATATAAAACTATCCAGACGCCAGCATTACTAAAACAATAAAATAACAAAAAAAGACAGTCTTTGGAAATAATTGAACGAAAGAACAAATGACCAGATTCTCATTTTCCTGTTCACTCCACTTGTCGTTCTCGCGAGAGCGAGATCACGGATGACCAAACTTGGCGTTGAACCAAATCTCGTTTGCGTTCTATGGCCAAATTAACAAGACGTTCCTTTCCAAACTACTCCATTCCATCTTCCAATCCATCCCTGCCCAGTCCAACTTCACTCAAACACAAACAGAATCGTTTCCACCTTCTAACATTTCTGTAATTTGCCAGCCTACAGGACCAATAGCGAGGACATCAAAGGAGAGGATGTGTGGCATTCGTTTCCATTTGTTCCTTCGGGTCTCCTCGGTGTCGTCTGCTTCTTTTTCCTTCTTTGCTTATCAATAGAGAAACCAGTCCGCCATTGCTTCAGTGTTTCTATGCTCTCCTTCTTTTACTCATTCTTCTGTTCTTTCGTTATTTTGACTTCATTTTTATCTTTAACAGAAGTGGCCTAACTGTTCACGGTATGGGTGACAGAACCGGTGGGCTGAGTTTAAAACCTGACGTAGACTGTTTACGTTCATTATCAGGCTTTTAACGTCCATTATTGAACGTAGACTTTCCCCAAGATTTGTCAAACTTCTCAATCATGGGTGTTGCAGGGCCAGGATTTTTAAAAAACTAGTTTGTCACACCATCTTATTCTTTTATCGGCAACAATTTTGCATATGATCTCTGGGGATCCACGTTGTGAGTCGTGATGTCCGGTGGTTATCTGACTCTCTTACCAGTCCATTGCCATTTGTATTTTTTCTTTTCGTTTCTATGATATCTCTATCTCCTGTTTGTTTTACTGTGCTGATTGTCATCTCCTTCCCCTCCCCAGCTATGGGTAGAATAGCGAAGCAGACTGGGCTTTCTTTCTTCCTATCTATTCGTATTACCAAAACATCATGGCATCACCCAGCCCGTCGGTACGCCAGTGATAATTTTAAAAACATTTCAGTAAGAACTTTACTTTGTTCGGCACCGGTATTACGTAGTATCCAATCGAGCGGTCAGACTGCGTGAATGAATGAGATATGAAAACAACAGCGATGGTCAAATAGCCACCCATTCTGGAGATTCCACCGGATGGATCAGAGAGGCAACCAATCTATTGAGAAGGAGAACTTGGATTCAAGAAAATAGATCAAATAAAAATCTCATCATCAATTCCCTATTGTCTCATTCTTCTCAATACTCTTTTCTCTACTCCGTCTCCATTCTCTCTTTCTTTCTCTCTCTCTCCCTCTCTCTCTCTTCTTTCACCTATAGTTTTTCCTCTTCTTCTCTTTTTTCGCTGTTCTTTCCTAATGCCCTCCTTTTAAACTGTGACGTGAGTCGACAATTTCAAGAACGAGAAAAAATCTGATGTCAAGACCATATTTAAATCGGTTAAGAGCGTTTGTAAGGAAGTTTTTCCTCTTTCCCCCTTTTTTTCGCCGTTCTTTCCTAATTTTCTCCTTTTTAACTGAGGCCCAAGTCGACAGTTTCAAGATCAAGGG
>OY735214.1:15476717-15531717 GCA_963457665.1 Thysanoteuthis rhombus
GGCGACTTCCTGCGTTTTTAGCCCCCTACAAGGGACTCCACCAGAGCCTCACCACAGAAATCGGTATTCTATTAAAGCACCTAATGAAGAATTCACGAGAAGAAAAAAAGGAAAGCTGCAGACGACATTTTCCTCCATTTGTATCAACTCCCGCCAGGTACAAAACGCTGTTGCTTTTCCAACGCTTGTAAAGTGATGTGTGACTCAGACCAGGTTGAGAGCTGGTGCGGGCTGGAAAAGGGTTTGCTTCACAAAGGTAACATCGATGAAATTTTTATTAAAAGGTAAGGTCAAGCTGTTTCAACCAGCGACATATATACAATCCTAGCAGATTGAATGGGTACTCTACAAAATCAGTGAATAAAACAAATTTGTCTACAAAGTACTCAGGGCGTGCATAACTTTCCTAACGCCATTTTCACTAAAAAAAAGAGCAATTTCAAATTAGTTGATATAAAACTACAATGTAAAAGAAATGCCTGGATCTACCCGAAAATTTAATCAATTTCTTCCTCAACCCATGGCTAACCTTCCTAAAAATATAATTGAAGTTTATTGAAAACTATGGGAGATATTGTGCTGACAAACATGAGTGATTACATGAATGTATGAAAAAAATGAAAAAAAAAATCCCCTAATCGATAAGAAAAATCCTGGATCCAACCCGAAATTCAATCGATTCTTCCTTACCTCATGGGCTACCCTTCCAGGAAATTCAATTGGCATCCATTGACAACTTTTGGAGAAGTTTGAGCGGACGGACAGGCGGACAGGCAGATAAAAGTGAATACAAATACCTCTTACATGATTGGCAGGGAGTAAAAAACAGACAAAAGCTTTTGGTTACTTGGTTATATATATATATATATATATATATATATATATATATATATATATATATATATATATATATATATATATATATATATATATATATAAGTACCATTCAGACATTTGAAGTATTTTCTTAACGACTTGTTTGTTTTTTTGCTGTCAGTTTGAATTCATGGAAACCGTTCTGACTCGAAGCTAAGAGATTCCTGTCAAGCCCCACCTCTTTTCAGCCCCGGTCACAGAAGTAAAGAATGGAACGGCTGGGTGAGAGTAAAAATGGGTGTGACAATTTGACATTGTGCTTTCCACAGTTTCTTGAAAACCTGTCAGGATTGGACAAATCTTTTCAAATGCATCGTAGACTTCCTTGTGTACTTTGGCACCTGAAAAGAAGAAAAAGAAATCCAATATACGATCTATTAGAATGAAAAATGAGGGATGTGATGTGAATGGTTCTTAAAAGTGCCTGTGGCGCATCTTAACCAAACTGTGTAAGTCCCACGTACACTCTCGTCCTGAAATAAAGGGCCAGGAAGAAACTATTAATCCTTTGCTTATAGTTTGGAAGTTAATCCACAAATATTCTGTTGAATAAGCCTCGGCCTAATGTGTGTCTCTATGCTTATGCGCCATGATTACTTGACATTCGTCAGACGTATTAGTCTGTATACAAGGCAAAGCAGTGCACTGTCGTGAATGAAGTTTCAAGGATCAGCGATTCACGAGAATTCTTATAAAAACACATTAAAAAATTTACAGATATTTCTTCAAAGTTGATATGGATTATCTCCCTTGACTTCCGCTCTCTAAATATAGAAATAAGTTATTCAAATTTCTTACACTGGAGAGAAGAGACCGAAATGCTTCGTAGTTGTATTTTCGTAAGACGGACGTAAATTTATGACCGGCTACTCCATACCGCATAAATCCAAAACCATTCCAATATGCACATTTTGAACGGGCTCTTCCCTAGTTTTATTAACGATGGGCATAAGGTATGGATGATTGATGAGTCCTCCTTCAGAAGCATTCGGTTGTTCGATTCTTTGAATCCCTTAGCATCTGCAAAAAAATCAATAGCTATAGAACCCCACTTCTCTTTCCACTTTCCACTAAGTCCTTTTGTTAGATAACTTCCGACCTATTAGTTCTGATTGTATAAAACTCCAAATGTTCTCTATTGGGTTCATATCCGGTGATTGGCTAAGCCAGAACATGATTTCCTAGACGATTTTCGTCTCTACCTTTTTATTGGCCAGTTCCTAATTCAACGGTTTCCTGACTCTCTCTTTTACTCATAAGCTCTCCCTATCTTTCCCCCTGTTCTCTATTCACTTACTTCTTATCCACTCGCTTTTTCTTTTAGATTTGCTCTCTACTTCTGTCTGTCTGTCTCCGTCTCTGTCTCTCTCTCCCTCTCTCTGTCTCTCTCAGTCTCTGTCTGTCTGTCTGTCTGTCTGTCTCTCTCCGTCCCTGTCTCTGTCCCTGTCTTTCTCTCTTCCCTGCCTCAAAATCTATGAATGGTTAATTGCAATATTTCCGGGAAGAATGGGCCGAAATATGTAATTTGGAACGAATCGCTTGTTTGCATTACTTGAAGTGTATTACATTTTTATATGTTCATTTCACCACAAGTTTCCATCAGTCTCTCTCCCCTTCTCTCTCTCTCCCCCCTCTCTCTCTTGTGTCAACCAGTTCATTTGCTTCGCTTTCCCTTTCCATTCACACTCCTCATACAGCTTATTCTATCTCCTCTCATGCTGTTCCAGGCCCCCATCTGTCTCTCTCTCAAATTCTGACCTTTTAGATTAGTTCTTTTATAATTTGGTCACACGTTCAAATCATATTAATCTTATATATCATTACATATCATATTATGAAATATTTTTTTTTGTCGATAAGTGTCAGGCTCTGTGAAATGCAATCCAAATACTGAATGAGCCTAGGTAAGAATTAGTAACACAAACTGCTACTGATATATTAATGTCTACTCAATTATCTCCCTTTGTTTGTCTGCTTTGAATTGTAGGTGAATGGATAGTGTTTCCTTTCTCGACGACATTTGATTATTTAAATCGGGTATTATAAGATAGTTGATAAAAAAAAATGGTCGAAAATAACCAACTGTACGATAAATCACATTACTTTTGATATATCTGAAGACTGTATCTTATATAAAGTAAAAAAAAATGGGGAAAACCTTGAGCAAGATGTCAATTGCATGTATTTGGGAACATAATGCCAATGACTGAGCGCTTCGCATCTCCCCACTACGGCAGTACATACACCAAAATTGAAACGGTACATAAAATATATATTCAATATATGCTAATGGTGATCCTTAGCTAAGGATATGCGTTCCAAGTGGATGTCCACTGTTTCAAACTAGCTGAAAACCAGCCCTACGAGCTGGGTTTCCAACTAGTTGATCTAATTCAGATCCCAAGGTATGCACATTCCTTGGGCTAGACTCAGCTTCGTGAATACCTATATAATGCCAATATACTTTACTAAGCGTAAATTAGCCTAGTAATTGACTGTATTTGTGGTTCATCTAGGTAACGTTTTTGCCTTTTCAACTGGACTAGAATATATTACTATTATTCATTTCATTTGTGAACGCTGGATCAAAGTAGTTCACTGTTTAACCCAGTGACTGAACTCAGGAAATAGTGGCGATTGCAGACGATACAAATTTCCGTAAGGAAATGAAAGAAACGGGAAAAGATAAACAAATACCGAGATCTAGAGAAAGAGATCTGGGAAATTAATGCCGAACCCAGGAGTGAGAAGAGTTCCACATGTCAGAGGAGTACTAGGAGTATTCAAGACTGGAATCAACGACCATCTTGAATAGATTGATCCCACATAAACTATAGACAAGTGAACTAAAAAAAAAAGAGAGTAAAAATCACGTTTTTAGAAACCTCCTGATGGGATAATCCAGGTAAAGTTTAGATCTTTTTTCCCTAAGATTCTATTTCTTTATGGAAACTAAATGATAGAAAGAACACAAATAGAAATTAAAGAATACGAAGAACGAATAAATAAATAGATTAAAAAAAGAATTATGGTCATGTCCACCACACAGTCTCTGCTCTTTCCGCTTTTCAAATAAGCAAGTAAATATACCAAAGAGTTTGTTTTTTCTCAGACGATTGAACTCTTTGCTTGTGTTGTTGACACAACGTTTCGATGAATCCATTCCACGGCCTTCTTCAGCAGTACTATCTGTATGTGATGTTGGTGAACCGATATTCTTCCCCCTTCAATCGTGGCAACCCTCATAACATAGGATTGAAGTGCTTTCCTCTCCTTTCCCGTGGTTGGCCTGGATTTTTATACCTTGTCCCTGTTGAGTAATAGAAGCCATGACGAGCTGAACTCCGCGCCTTAAACAAACAAAGAAACACTTCAATCGTTCGAATAAAAACTCATTGAATGTTAATGACCCTTCTCGAAACTATAGGAAGAAAGTAAATAGTTGATCAGTGTCCAAACCCAGGTTGAAAAAAACAGGATCTCGAAAGCTGATTTTCAAAGTATGGCTGGCTGACTCCATTTGAAATATTTACATAACATAACCTCCTTTATTCGGCTCCACGCAGTACTTAGGTAAGCTTAATAAATACCGAGATGGGGGTCTGTTTTATGGCTGAGTAGAGTATTCCCGTCATATACCAGACGTGTGCGTTCGCACCCAGGTATAAGCAAGGATTTCAGGTGTAAATAGTTGAAAGCAAGCAGGTAACACGGCCATTCTCACCCTTGATACATACAAGATTGTGCTCTCTTAGACAGCCCATATCTGGGGGAATTTCTTCATATGAAGAGTGCTAGTCAAATCGCGTTCTCGTCAGTTCACTGAAGATAAGCAACGTCAAGCTTGTTTATTACTCAGATGGGTGACTGTCCTGGAATACCAGGCGTTATTTGCAGCAACGGTATTGTTTTGTGGCCTCTCAGCCTACGCTCTGTCGCCGAGGGCATACAACTGTGAGCTCTCCGAGGAGAAGCCATACTCTTACCAAATGACAGCGCTCATCATCATCACTGGAGCACTAGGCATCTTTAAAACTAGACGATGACCACCTTAAGTTGATTCTACGTAAACGATATATAATAGAGTACTGCGACAAAGTGAAAAATATGTTCTTAGAAACCCCCAGGAGGTATTCTTCGTTTAAAATGACATTTGGGTCCCTTGTTAGGATTTGGTTGCTTTCGTAAAAAGCGGCTTAAAAGCCGTGAAATAAAGAATTAAATAAGAGAATCCAGGACACAAAACAAGGCGAAATAGGAGACGTCAAAAAGATGTTGACGATGCGGGGTAAGAAGATCGGCAGAAACAAGAGAAGTGAAAATAGTGCTGAGTAGAATGATGGAAAGGGTTGATGTGGAATACAGGGAGAAGATCCCACAGAAAGATTATCATGATTACGACGATGAGTGAAAAAAAAGGCGGGGAAGAGGGTGTGATGGGGACAAGAAAGTTGAGAGAAAGGTTGATAAAGGAAGAGAGTAAGGAGGAAGGCTGACAAAAGGAAGAGAGTAAGGAGGAAGGCTGACAAAGGAAGAGAGTAAGGAGGAAGGCTGACAAAGGAAGAGAGTAAGGAGGAAGGCTGACAAAGGAAGAGAGTAAGGAGGAAGGCTGACAAAGGACGAGAGTAAGGAGGAAGGCTGACAAAGGAAGAGAGTAAGGAGGAAGGAGAGTTGGGGACGAAGACATGGCGATGGCGGGGACGAAGGCAACGACTAATGGACTACAGGATTGATGACTATCGAAATGCTGACGACAACGAAAGATGATGTCAAGGCAGAAAAATGAAAATATTTTAGTAGTAGTAGTATTAGCAGAACCGGATTAAGGCATTGGTTTTGAGGACTGCGACACAGGGGTGGAGGGATCCGCTAACGGGAAGGCCTCCAGAAATTTAGTCAATTTTATTTCGTTTGTGAATGCTGAATCAAAGTGCAAATACTCTAAATTATCTGTTTGAAAAAAGTCCAATTAATACACTTGTAAGTACTTCATATTATCAATTAAAAAGGGTTCAATTAATATATATGCAAGTATTCTAAATCATCTATTTGAAAAAGGTCCAAATAATCTATATGCAAGTACCCTAAATTATCTATTTGAAGAGGTCCAATTAATACATATGCAAGTACTCTAAAACAACAATTCAGAAAGGTCCAAATAATATACACGCAAGTACTCTAAAACATCTATTTTAAAAGGTCCAATTAATATATATGCAAGTACTCTAGAAAAATCTATTCAAAAGGTCCAATTGATATACATGCAAGCAGTCTAAATTATCTATTTGAAGAGGTCCAATAAATAAATATGCGAGTGCTCTAAAACAACAATTCAGAAAGGTCCAAATAATATACACGCAAACATTAAAACATCTATTTGAAAAGGTCCAATTAATATATACGCAAGCATTCTGAATTATCTCCAATCTATATAAATACAAGTACTCTAAATTATCTAGTTAAAAAGGTCCAATAAATATATTGCATATATATCTGAAGTAAAAGTATCGCAGCAAAATGAAACACTGTACCTGTACTGTGTACATATATATTGTATATCTGTCACGACGTTTCTGAGGTCTAAGAACAACTAAAACGCACTTGCTCTCACGCCAATTAAAAAGCAACGTCCCCAAGAAAAATCTGAAATTCACAAAATGGGGAAATATGTTTCCAAGAATTCATGCAATGCAAATGTTTGAATTTCAATTATTGTATGCTTTGTAAAGATAAATTTAATTCTTCTCCAATTTTTCTTTTTTCTTTTGAAAATATCATTGGAGAGCCTGGGAGTACCTGCGACCAAGGGACCAAAAGAATCTCAATTCGGCACTATGAAGGAGAAAAAAACAACAAATTAAATCGCCATCTTGGAAGGCCGTCAAATAAGACCAATATGTGAATACAAGCTGTCAAGATAATTTGAAACTACTTCACAAACCGTATCAACTGACGAGAGCAGACGACATTTTTGTGTGTATGAAGATCTAGCAAGGGATGCTACTCTCGGAAACGCAACTAAGACAAATCCTCTACCTTGCACTTTTAGACTCATATAGAAGCGGGGCCCGAAAAAAGTTGGAAGACACAACTATTTTTCAAAAAATAAAAACAATTTTTTGACGGGATGTAGTAGAGTTCTAAAGCCAATTTTCAAATCTTTGGACAAAATACTTTTCTTGATCATATGCATACTGTTGATAAAAAGTGGTCTCTGCATGATAATTGAAACGTGGCTTTCTTTTTTGGTCGACAAACTTGCTTCTTCTCAACTTTCCCCAAACCTAATCTTCATCCCAAAGCACTCCCTGACTGTTTGGTTGTCCTATATTGGAGTAATCTATTAAAGTCTTTGCTAGCCCCAAATAGTCCTTTTGTCGTTATTTCAATCTGATGCATCTGAAGTTGAAGCATTTCTGCCAGCACTGATGAAAAGAAAGTGGCTCGTGTGAGGTCTTGCGTTATCCTGCAACAGAAATAACAAAGGACCTCATAGTAGCTACGGGGCAAAACCGATGCAATTAGGCATCCTTTATATTCATTGGATCTGTCCCCTACCAATTGCAACTTTTCCAGGGTCTTCGTTGCATATACGCACCAGCAGGTGTACAAAAGTGTTGGTCAGGTTGGAAAAGCCTTCTGGCAGTTTACCGACTTCCGTAATCCCAGCATTTATAGTTATGGAATAAATTCAGTCGGATAGTTGGCAACATTGTGTCTATTCTATGGTGTTTACTTTGATTAACAGAGTTATGTCTGACAACTTATGACCTTTCAATCTATATATATATATGGATCCCAAAAAGAAATAGGCCATCATCACGCTGAGCGGGGATCCCATAGGTAACCCGAACTTTTGCATGTAAATAGTTTGATCGGACTCAAAGAAACATAGGTTCGTTTTGTGTGCATACTCTAATAATCTTGCTGGTGAGTGCACAAAAAATTCGGGTCACCTATGGAGTCAACCGTAAGCATGTATATGATATAAAATTTTGAACAAGAATTTCCTGTAACAAATCTTTAACTTGTTCCATTCAGGCTGGTATTGAACTTTATCGGTTACGTTTCAAATTTCACCGTTAAACTATCCGAAAATAGAACATATTTTTCTTTCCATTTATTTCGTTAATAAAACATTCTAAAAACGATGCTATTCTTCCTAAACGTATTCATCTAAAACTTTATATCGTTGATTACCCTTCACCTTCCTCTTGTTCATTTATATTATTCAATATCTCATTTAACAAGTTTAAATGTGTTACTGAATATTCGTGTCCAAAATCTAATACTTGACATCGTCTCTGCTCTGGCATCAAGATCTCCGCAGATGAATAAACATCAACTTCAAATATACATACGTATATTTGTAATCTATCATTATTTTACTAGTATATATATATATATATATATGTATATATATATATATATATATATATATATATATATATATATATATATATATATATATATATATTGTGTCATCCACAGACAACTGTTTCGATGTATTACATCTCTGGTTATAGACTTTCCATTATCCCATCCAGTACCGCGAGGCAGAATTGGTAGGCCGATATCCTACCACTGGACTACGGAACTGGACAGTCAGTAAGGCTGAATTTAAGCGATATTTTTATTTCAACAGAAATCCTTCATCCACCAGAGTGATTTATTCCTATGGAGGAGTATATATATATATATATATATATATATATATATATATATATATATATATATATATAGTGGAATGTGGATTCGCTACACAAACTAGCTCATGTTTGTACCCTATTCGGGCCCCATCAGGCGAATCCAGCTCTACCCTAAAACAACTTAACTTCAAGAGTAAAAACTTGTATGTATCGAGCACTCTATCAAATAAATCCATTACATATCAGAAGTGGCTTTATATTATTGATATATTATGTTATACTGCTAGCCTGATTTGTACCACATATACTGTGTATATATATGTGTGTGTGTGCTCTTTTTCGGCTCGATCCAGGAAACTGTGAAATTTTTGGAACAAGTATACGTTGCGTATTGTAGAAGGAAGCGGAAATGTTTGTCTGGTATGTTGTTCCGTGATGTCATCATTAAATCACGCTGTTATCACATTCTTGCCACCAAAAAGTGGAAATTGGAATCTCTACACACTTATTCTAATAATCTTTTATTCGCGAACACGCCTAAAAGATATCTGCGCATCTTTTTTACTTCAATCATACAGATACTATGACTGAACTGACACGATTTAATATAAACACTTTCAATTGCTGGTATCCAGACTCGGTTGGGCATAGGCACGAAATTAAGCATCGATAAACTGAGAAAGAGAGAGGGGGGATGAGAGAATTGTGGGAGCAACGAAGAAGAGAGATGTAGAGGAGGAGAGAGACCCTGAGAGTGATAGAAAAAATAAAAGATTGTGAGAGAGGAAAACAAAGAGCGAAAAGAATTGGAGAGGATCATATATGCACCAAAAAGAGAGAGAGAGAGAGAGAGAGAGAGAGAGAGAGAGAGAGAAAGAGAGAGAGAGATTGAAAGTGAAGAAAAAAAGGGAAAGAACTATATTAACACCAAAAATGGTAGATGGAAATAGAGACAGAGAAAGAGAATGACAGGGAGTCGCATTATCCCCCAAAAGTCGCGAGAGTAAAAGGCAGATATTCCTCTTTCCCTTTTACTCTCTCTTTTGAAAAATGAAAGAGAGAGAGAGTATTTTTTTCTGTTTTGGCTTCCTAAACTCTTGAAATTATGGACATTAATGTTCGGTAAGGACTAACGACCCCCTGCCCCTTTGTTCGTTGAAATCAGAGGGGGTGGAACTTAGGATCTCGGGGAGGGTATTGGGACCACAGATTGATAGATGTTGGAATATTGATCTTTTGGTGCAATACATAGAGTCGGGTTACCCCCCCACACACACACACACTTTTTTATATAAAACAGATAATCCATGTAAACAAATGTTTTAACATAGACAAATCATAGATCTAAAAAGCATCTTTTGAGTCAGATAGTCTTGAAAGGGTATAATGATATTTTTAAATAAGGTGAAAAGAGTGCATTGGCTAAAAATGTTGGGGATATCTCGTTAGTCGGAACATAAGGGTTAAATTAATGAAACTAAACCGAATCTGAGACATGTTAAGCATTCTTTTCTTCTGGAAGTGCAACAGGAAATATCAACTAGTGAGAAACGAAAACGAGGCTTTGAACTCAGTGACTGATTCACAGCGAAACAGATATTTTCGTTTAGTTCTTGTACTGATTCCTAATTTTAGTTTGCATTAATTAATTTCACAGTTAATTTAATTGTACGGGATTAAGCAAGTTTCAATGAACATAGTTCATTGCAGTGCCCTCTGGTTTTACAACTGATAGATGAAGTCTGCATTCTTTTGTCAGGGCACATGTAATATGTATGAGAAAATTATCTCCACTTGTCCATCATATAATTGCCTCAGATACAACTCAAACATCATTCTTAACGGTGCATATAAAATCAGATTGTACGAGGTCACCTACGAGATTTTTGAGTCTTTCATTGACAATTTTAACATTGTGACTGAGTCAGTTTTACGGCGGGATGACGAATTGAACAATTCAGTGTACCACTGAAAAATCGTACTATCAAACAGATACCAAAATATCTGGAGGATAGTAAAACGCCCAAAATAACGACACCTCTCGAAACATAACATCTGACGACGTGGATATAATATCAGACCACTGATGTAATAATTGGATATTTGACTTGTAAAGAATGTAACGACTTACAAGTGATACCAACTCAACCACAGGTGACCAGATTTCTCTGAGAAAATAATTGGCGATAAGAAAAACGGAGCAATGTGACAATCGGTACATAGATTATAAAGACAATGGAAACAGGAAAGAAAATGAAGACTCAGGGAAATTTTAAGTAAGGCAAAGCGTCCGTCTCTTTTGAGACAAATCCCACTGGAATATAAATGGCCGATGACGAAGTCCTAGTTTCCTTTGCACGCGTTACTTTAATAACCTTTGCAATTTTCAAGTCTAGTCGAGACCAGAACTTTATTCTTACAAGTTTTAAGACTATCCCCTCCACATAATGCAAGTCCATCGATGTGATATCTCAGTCCTGAAGCTTAGAGTGTACTCAATTAGCTGCTGCCTGCTACTTCCCAATAAAGACTTTTTCATACTTCGCTTAAACCGAGATTCGGGCCCGGCACTTTCTCCGTGTGAGACAGATGTACTGACTATGACACCAGGGGTTCACAACCTAGGGCGGCACCCAGGGCATGGAACAAAAAGTGAAATGATATCTTGTTTTCCTTTTTTGATACTTCTGTTCCTACAACTCTGCGATTTTTCCCTGGGCCCATTATCATAACTCGATGGTCGCCAACCTGGGTGATATTGCTCACTAATGAGCGATTAAGCTTTCCAATAATTTTTCAAGCACCCAGCAAGAAATTTCCATGTTTTGACAAAATCATGAACGAAAAACAAGAACTAAGAAGTCATTAAATTTTTATCTTCACGATTGAGATTGATTCCAGTGTTTGCATTTTTTTCTTCGTCATTTTAATCTACACACATTTGCATTTTATTGTTTTGAGCTCTTTTTTTTACACCCACAGTAATGTATGTGGTTCAATTTTTGGTTAAAAGATTAGGAATTTGACTTTTTCATCTTCAAATGTGATATTACTTTCGTTGTGGGGTGCGAAAATTAATCAAACATTTCATGAGGGCGTACGATATGAAAAAAAATTTGGTAACCGCTGTAATACTCTATCTGAGCGAACCCAGGGGGATTTCAGGTTTGTGTCATTTGATAGATTAAGCCTAATTTTATTGGTAGTACAAGATCAAATTCGGCAAATCTTATACACAGGGTGTAACATTATTTATAGCTCTTGCAAACTGGGCGGACATTTTGGGGAAAGTGGTTTTCTTTGAAGCTAACTTACCAATTCTCCTTTACATTAACCATCGTTTTGTGATGATATCTGAGCGAAGTGAGCGGATGTGGATTCACACCTTTCCCGGGGGCATTGGTGCTAAGTAATTTATGTACAGCTTCAGCGGAAATTCGAACTCGTCTCGCTGATTTCATTTTCCTTGCTGATAAATGTTTCACTGTCTCTCTGTCCCTCTCACTTTCTCACCCACTCTTTCTCTTTCACCGTCTCCCCCACGTCTCCTGCTACCCCCACTCTCTCTCTCTCTCTCTCTGTATCCTCTATAAACCTTCCTTTAGTACTTTTTAGTTCTTCCTTCTTTATGTTTCTCGATATATATATATATATATATATATATATATATATATATATATATATATAGAGAGAGAGAGAGAGAGAGAGAGAGAGAGAGAAAGAGAGAGAGAGGGAGATTTACACAAATCTAGAAGAGTGGAAGCAAGAATTTTCAATATTTCTGAAAAGAAATATGGGTATATATATATATATATATATATATATATATGTGTGTGTGTGTGTGTGTGTGTGTGTATATATATATATGTGTATGTGTATATGAGAGAGAGAGTGTGTGCACGCGTGTGAGTATGTGTGTGTGCATGTGTGTGTATGACTCTTTCCCTCTCTTGTTCTACCTCTCCCTCTGTATATATACATTGAGAGAGATTGATATGCACAAATACTCGCGCACATATACACGTATACACATACACACACACACACACACACACACACACATATATATATATATATATACACATACATACATACATATATATATATATATATATATATATATATATATATATGCACATATATGTATATACTCATTTCTACTCGGAAATATCGGAAATTCTTGCTTCCACTTGTCTAGCTTTGTATATTATCTTCTTCCTCCTTTTAAGCCAAATGAAACAAAGCCAGATATAAAAAGAAAATGCACATAAGTATATTGGAGAAAATTCCCCGAGAATGCAAATCTAAAAATAAGGAAAACAGCAGCAGCGAAACGAAAACAAAAAATGTTTCCATAGTTGAACATTAGTTTTTAAATATCTTGCAATTAGTCTGACAATTTGCCTGCGTTGGGCTTTTCATCTTTTTCTAATCTTTTTTTTTTTTTTATCTTTCTCTGTTTTCTCTCCTTTAAATTTTTCTTTTTTCGAACCAGTTGCTGTCAAGTCACGCCGAATCTCGTCCGCCTTAATCACGTGATGCTGTGGAGCGAACGAAGAATGCCGAGAATCGTCCAAGATGGCGCCCTGACAAAAGAAATGACCGTCGCTTCTTCTGGGAACTTAGGCAACAGCTGCTCTGTCTTGCGAAAAAAATCCACCAGTCTACGTCATATCCTTCGCTTACTTCTCACACTTCACAGTTCGACCCTTTTGGGGTCTTCCACCTTCCCTTCCTATTCTTTTATCTCTATTTCTCCAACCCCATCTACTCACCACCGGCTACCCTCTTCGCAACAATCTTGCAACGGAAAACCACCATGATTTCTATTCCAACTACTTTGCACCAATACGGGCAGGGATCCGGGGGTGGGGGAAGGTCAAAGTTAACCCTTTCAAGAGTAACTTTTGAAGGATCTTAATGTCAGATTTTCAGAAAGGGTATTTTAAAAAAAAGCAAAGCATGTTAATTTTTCTTTAATGTTTAAAGAAAACTATTCTGTTCGTGGAATTATGACTTTTCAAAAAGATGGAATCCGACGGGATCGTCCAGAGTCAGTGTAAAGGCTATGACGTCATTGTTTATTTCAGAGGTATCATAATTCATAATCCCAAACATACGTAACTTTCATACATAATAATACTATTTCTGAAACCTGAATTGGGTAACTCTACATACTTGCGAAAACAAGACGAAATGTGTCGATAAAAACGATAAGAATTTGTAACATAATTTTATCGTAATAATCATTGTTTCATTCGTAGGGTGAATGACTGAAGAAATTTCCGAGATAAAAGTTATTTGTGTCCAATGAATAGAACCTGTTTTTGAAAAGTTGTTTACACTGTAAAATAATATTTACATGTAGAAATTTGGTGAACTACGCCCAGACTGTAAAAATCTATCAAAAATGTCTGTTTCTTATTCATTTGTGATAGAATTTATTTATGGTAGGGTATTATGTAATAGAATGCTGTGGATTTGAATGCCTCCCCGTTGCAGTCTTGGGCAAGACAAAATATTTTTGAAAACTAAATATCAATGGCTACTTGACGTAAAACGTTGGTTACCATACAACTTTGACGGACTATTAAATTGTGCAGTGACTCCGTTCCTAATTGGATACACCATTATTTTGACTCTTTTGGGGTTCATTTTTTTAAAAAACCTTTCAACTTTCTCTCGTTATTTCTTTCTTCCTTTCTTTCTTCCTTTCTGTCATTCTTCACCCTCCTCTGATTTTCTTTGCTTTATTTTTTCTTCCCATTCATCGTTTCCTCTTTTTCTTTTTAGAACCTTTCTTTCTTTCTTTCTTTCTTTCTTTCTTCATTTTGTATTATTTCTCTTTCTTTCTTTCATGTATTTTTTTTTACATTCAATTTCTTATTTTGATTTCCTCTTTCAATTATCCTTCGTTTATTTCTTTCTTTTTCTTTCTGTTCTTTTTTTCTTTTCCCCATATGTCTTGAAACTATCACAATAGTACATTTCCTTTCGTTTTCTATTTTCTGTCTTCCTCGTATCTATTAAAATAGTAATATAGCTTTATCCTTTCTTTCTTTCTTTCTTTCTTCATAGCTGGCTTTATTCGTTCTTTTCTTTCCTCGTCGTCTTGAAACTATCAAAACAGTAAGATATTTTCTTTTTTTATTGCTTGCTTGCTTGATTTTTTTTTTTCTTACTCTCTGATGTCTTAGACCTTTAACAATAATACAAAATTTCCCCTTCTTTCTTTTCTTTCTTTCTTCCTTTCTTTCTGTTCACTTTATCGTCTGCTTTTTTTTCGTAGGTGTCTATCTTGTTATCATGAACGCGTAAAAACTGAAATACACGGTATTTTTTACTCTCTCTCTCTCTCTCCGTCTATCTCTGTCTCTCTCTCTGTACCACTTTTGTTGTTTTGTTTTTTTTTTGTATTTATTTACTGCTATTTTTATTGTTATCGCTGCTTTCATGATTTCAGTTGTTCTTAAGCGTCCACCCATGAAATTGGGGCTTGGGGTTTAGCTTTAAGGAGAGAAAAACGAGAAACTCAAATTGAAAGACAGGGCAAACGGCTAAATGAACGAAACGTTTCCAGCTTTGAGCCTACCCGTACCCTTCTCCATTATCTACCAACCAACCAACCATCCCGCTACCACACTCCAATAGTTTATAGTTTTTACCTATTATTTATTTACTCTTGTGAAAAATAGGAGGGTGTGAGAATTGAAACGCTGGGTGTCTAGCAGGGGCACAGAGCCATGAAAGAATTGGATAACGAATTAATTGTGAAAGAGAAAAGAGGACAGAAAAAAGAAAGAGAGAACAGAAGTAAAGAAAGAAGGAAAAGGAAAACTTGAGGGAAAGTTAGGAAGAAAAAAGAAAGAAAGGAAGTAAAGAAAGAAAGAATTAAAAGGAAAACTTGAAAGAAAGATAGAAAGAAAAATAGAAAGTAAGTAAAGAAAGAGAACTTCAAAGATGGAATAAAGCAAGAAAAATAAGAAAGGAGGGAGAAAGAAAGCAAGGAAAAAAATTGAAAGAAAGAAAGAAAGAAGGAAAGAAAAGGAGAACATAGGGAAAATATGAAGAGAAAAACTACAAAGAAAAAAAAGAAAAAAAAGGGAACTTGAAGGGAAGAAAGAAAAAGGAACAAGGAAGAGAACAAGCAAAAAAAGAGAACTCGAACGAGAGAAAGAAAGAAAGAAAGAAAGAAGAAAATGAACGAAGAAAGAAAGAAAGAAGAAAAGGAAAGAAAGAAGAAGAAAGAACTTGTGAAAAATGGGAGGATTTGAGGATTGAAACGCGGCGGGTCTTACAGGGATGTTGAGTTACAATAGAATTGGATAAGAAATTAATTGTGAAAAACGAAAGCGGGGCAGAAAGGGGGAGATAATCGAGAAGAAAAGACAGTGAATGTCGGGTACCCGAAAAAAAGAAGAGATATGCACAGGGACAATAATGTTAGGAGAGGGATTAAATAAGGAGACGGGGTAGATTGAAAAGGAAAGAATTAAGGGTGGGAGGGGAGGTTTCGAGAGTAGGAAGAAAAGTCAAGAAGAAATAAAAATAACAAACTAAAGAACAAATAAAAAAGAGAATAAAAGAAAGAAAGAATGAAAGCAAGAATGAAAGAAATAAAAAGGAAATAAAAGAGAGAATGAAATACGAAAGAGGGGTTTACTCGAAAGAAAGGCGGAAAGAAAAAAAATGGATGAAAAGAGAGAACTCAAAAGAAAGTAGGAAAAAAAAAACGTCAACGTAACAAAACGGGGAAGAAAAATGAAATACAAAGAAGAAATGGGAAGAAATCTTGAAAGAATGAAATAAAGAAAAAGGGAAAACGAGAACTGATATGAAAAAAGAAAGAAACAAAGAAAACAGGGAAAAGAAAAATTGATATAAATAAATAAATAAATAAATAAGAAGAAAACTTGGAAGAAAGAAGAGAAGACGAGAATTGAAAGACAAAAAAGAAAGGAGATGGAAAGAAAGGAAGAGAGAAAGACAAAAAATATTTTTTTCAAATTCTTATCAAATAAACAAGTGAAATGTAGAGTGTACAGAAGAAGGTATAAAAGAGAAAGAAGAAACACGAGAAGGTTGTAGAAATCTAGAAAAATGGGAGACATAAGAAGCATCGATATTTAACGGAAAGAATGAAAAAAAAAAAAATTTCAAAAAATTGCAAGCAAACGAGGAGAAAATAGAAAAAAAAAGAAAAATCTCTAAAAGAAAATTGGATGATAAAGAAAAAGAAAGGAAGAGGAAAAAAGAGAGGAAGAAAGAAGGGAATGAATGTAGATTAAGAAAGAAAGAAAACATGAAATACATACATGAAAGAAGGAAAGAAAGAAAAAGGAAGAAAGGAGGAAGTAAACATAGATTAGGAAAAAACGAAAGAAAAAAATAGAAAAGGTAGAAAGAAAGAAAGAAAAGATGAAATACATGGAAGAAGGAAAGAAAGAATCACAGAAAGGAAGAAAAAGAGGAGAAAAGAATTCGAGGGCAGACGAAAATGAAAAAGAAAGAAAAGAAATTGCTAAAAAGAAATGGGAAGGAGGAGGACTGATTTTTTCTTTCCACCCGGATGGACGCCATGTTGTTTATTGTTTGACTTTAGAGGGTAGATTTGTATAAAGACGTGTCTAATGGCGAAATGATTGGGTGAAGCTTTTATGAACCAAATCGAGAGTCGAGAGTCGATGGAAGGGGAGACCGACCCACCACAATACCCTCAAGCCTTCAATGGGGGTAAACAGTGTTGATTTTTTGTTTTGTTTTGTTTTGTTTTTTTTTGCGTTTGAGTGATTTTATCTGTATACGTGTGCGTGTGTGCGTGCAGATTTGTGTATGTATGCGTGTGTGATTAAAAGGTTATTTATGAGGGATTTTAGGTAGAAGCTTACAATACAGAGTACTTGTATGTATACAGGATTATCTGTCTCTTAAAGCAGTTTTGTTCACCTTTTCATTTAAATGATTGTCTTCTGTGTGTGTGTGTGTGTGTGTGTGTGTGCGCGTGTGTGTGTGCGTGTGTGTGTGTGTGTGCATATGAGTATTTGTGTATGTGTTTCTTTGCAATTGAAAGACTATACATGAGTGGTTTCAAGTTAGAGCTCAAAATAGCGTGTACGCACGCATGTGTGTGTATGTATATACATGTATGCGTATGTATGTGTGGGCAGGATTATCTTTCTCCCACCCTATGCTATTCTATTCATATTTGTCAACCTTTTTGTATGTCTATCAGTCCATTTGTTCGTAGTCTTCATCTATCTATCTATCTATCTATATTAGGTTATACATATAAATTGTTTTCCGAAAAGTAGATTCAGAATGATATCAACAACAACAAAAAAAAAAGGTAAATATCCAAATGGTGAATGATCCATTTGAAGCAATAACCTCTTCTCAGTGATCTTCTAATGATAGTATGTCATTCTTTATGTACTCTTTAGGTTTAGTGGTCACGAATTCAGTAAAAATCATTAATGGCGGCATCCCAATTGTTACAGGAAAGCTAAAACCCACCTTATAGGGTGATTTTCGACTAGTATGCGTATGTATATACGCACATTGAATGTTAAGAAGAGATGAGCCAAGCATTACAGTTACATCGTTAATAGAACACCCTCTATAAAACTCTTCAATGTGTTTTTCTTCAAGCTTTTTAATTCCTCCAAGTCTATATAGAGTATGTACCCCAAGTTTGTTGCAAATATGTTTCAGTTGCACGAATGCCTAAAAGGAGGAGGCATAGTGACAAACAAAGGCAGTTCTCTCTCTCTCTCTCTCTCTCTCTCTATATATATATATATATATATATATATATATATATATATATATATGGTACAGATCAGGCTAGCAGTATAGTATAATATAATGAAATAATAATAATATGAAGCAACTTCTGATATGTGATGGATTTATTTCATAGAGTGCTCGATACATTCAACTTTATTCTATGAGAGTCAAGTTGTTTTAGAGTAGAGTTGGAAATAAATAGTAGAATGTGGATTCGCTACACAAACTAGCTCATAGAAACATGAGCAAGTTTGTGCAGCGAATCTACATTCTACTATTATATATATATATATATATGTGTGTGTGTGTGTGTGTGTGTGTGTGTGTGTGTGTGTGTGTGTGCATGTGTGTGTGTGTACCTATTCTTCCAACTTCCCTATTGTTTGGAGATGACGTGATATGGTCGCTCTTTAAATCCTAGAACCCCCAGAAAATACTTGAGTCATGGTTCGTGGGTCGTTAACCACCGTTGTCGATGATTCTTCACGAAGAACTGATCTGGGACTCCGCTGAGGTTTATTATTGGTATCCATGTTTCCAGACTAAAACCTTCTGAACCGATTCTGAACTATTCGTTATGTACAAGTATGTCACTCCAAATGCTTAGTCGACGCTATAAGTATTTTGATCAGCTTTATGTAATAATTTGATATCGTACTTGAAAATAAGTTGAAACTCAGTGGCTTCAAAACTGGGACCGGCAGACCACCAGCGGTCCGTCAAATGATGTTCGAGGGTTCGCAGCAGTGCTCCACCTAAATCTGACATACCGAATATAATGGCAGAAAAACAAAGAATAAGAGTAATCCGCTTAGAATGAATACGATTTTTAAAGGTCAAAAATTGTCTATTATTGTCGTTAATTGATTCGAATCTGAAGATCAAATGCGGAAAATAGGGCTCCACCTGAATATCTATCTTAGAGGAAGAGGTCCTTAAGTTTTCAAAGTTCCGGAACCACTGGCCTAACTCATTGGCTAGACAGCTTTGCGGTTAAGGGTTGAAAGAAGTTCTAATCATAACGGATTATATTTTGATTTTCATTGAATCAGCAAAACCCAACCCAAAAGACAAACGCTAATAGATATGTAGATATTTTACTTCCAGCACCTTTCACCATGACGTAAAAATCAAGGACATTCAAAGTGTAACAATGTAGTAACCCAGCAGCTGCACCTCAGTAGACTGTTCATGTTACATCTCCGCTATTCACGTGTCATCGTAACAACACCGGTGGGGGTGGGGGGATACAGCCGGTAATCTTTGCTTGTTTGGTCCTAAAACACGACAGCATAAATATTGCCAGAAGTTGTCTCCCTTGTTGGCTGAAAAAAGGCTAGAATTTTAATTTTTTTTAAAATTTCATTTCAAAATAACTTTATCGCTAAGAATGTTACTCCAAAATCCATTCAAAGGGTTAAAGTTAGGGTTCGGGATTAGGGTTAGGGTTAGAATTTCGAGAACGATATCTTGGATTTGAAGCACGGTATCTTATGGTGAGAACAGCAACGTTATTTGAAGCGTACATAAGATTTTTACCTATTCAGCTCGAGATGAAAAATCTTACTATTTTTAGCCAACAAGAAGGGTAACTTTCGGCAACCTTTATGGTATCGTATTTTAGGACCGAATAGCCAAGTATTACCCAACACCCAAATCGAGGTAATCAGGAGCAAATTTGCAGAACTTTATAACACGTCGTTCTGGCTACTTTCTTTTCCCCATTTCTTCAAAATCTAGACGACTGCAATATACCCACCTCACGAGAACTACAAACGTTATAAGGACCATGGGAGCAGAGAGAGAGAGAGAGAGAGAGAGAGAGAGAGAGGGGGGAGAGAGAGAGAGAGAGAGAGAGAGGCCCTGATATATAAGCGTGATGGTGTAAGTGTCAACGTTTGTATTACCTCGTGCCAGACTTCCAATAGAAGTAACAGATTTATTGGGGGAGTCATTATTTAAAAAAAAGGTGATTTTGTCAATATAACATTTAAATAGATAGGAACAGGTTAGAGAAGATGCAGATAGACAGATAGATAGATAGATAGATAGATAGATAGATAGATAGATAGATAGATAGAAAAAAACCGGAATATGTATGAACAGACGAATGTAGATATGAAGAGACCGAGACAGATAGATAGACATTAACAGACCGGGATATTTATGAAGAGACCAATATAGATGTGAACAGACCGAGATAGATAGATAGATAGATAGATAGATATAAACAGACCGAGATATTTAAGAACATACCAATGTAGATATGAACAAACCGAAATACAGAAATATAAACAAGCCGGGATATTAATGAACAGACCAATGTAGGTATGAACAGACCGAGATAGAGAGAGAGAGATAAACAGACCACGATATATATGAACAGACCAGTATAGATACGAACAGACCGAGATAGATAGATAGATGGACCTGAATAGACAGACAGACAGACAGACAGACAGATAGATAGATAGAATTGAACAGACATAGATAGATAGATTGATAGATTGCAGACGACATTGCTAAAAAAGCCGCAATATTGACCCCGTAACACGAGAAACTGTTAGCAGTTAAACTGAAATGTTGTAACGGTGATCATATTCGAAAACATAAAATAATACAACCGAAACTAAATGAAAAAGAAAAAGAAAAAAAAAACTCCAGCCGAACAGCAGATTCGCGCCTTTTTTTTTTTTTTCACTGAGGGCGTCTGCCAAGATGAAGTCTGTTGCCGCCATGATCCATGTATTTTGAAACCCTGCCCTTGTTCAACCGTGACAGCTGCAAACGGCGTCAAGTAATGATAGACCTGTGGAGGAAAACAAAATAGAATGAAGATCAGATTATAAATAAAGTAAGAAAGAGTCTCGTTGTAAGGTAAAAATGAATCAGGGGAATTAACATGACTTTTTAAGTAAAAAAAAATATATATATATATATATAAATTTTAAAGATCCCATATAGAGTCGAACGAGAGGGAAAAATAGGGAGGGGGGGTCAACAAGCCTGGCTACTACAGGGTCAAATTCCAGTGGTGTTTTCTATTCCGACTTTTAGATGATTGCAGCAACTTTTTTTGTACTGTGTATGAGTAGGGTTCTGAGTTGAGATGGAATTTGACAACACGAATGATGGGGGGGGAAAATGGAGAAACAGGAAAACGAATAAAAATGGAGAAATCAACGGAATGACGTTTTTTTTCTTTCTTTTTATCGTGAAGGGGTACATGTTATACATTGGAAGAAGAAGAAGAAGAAGAAGAAGAAGAAGAAGAAGAAGAAGAAGAAGAAGAAGAAGAAGAAGAAGAAGAAGAAGGGGAGCAAAAACAAGGACAAAAAGGAGAAGAAATAGGGGGCTAGAAAAAAAAAGAAGATTTGAAGGAATCTAGTGTAAAACGTATTGTGTTACCATTGACATGACGAGTATTTTGTACAAGGTTTGACGCCCCAGAATCAATATGAATCATCTGAAATATGAGAAGCCATGTTTTTAAGATGGTATCTCCTTTAAGGTACGTTAAATGATCTCGAGACCTTTTTTTTCCATTCAATGAACAAGTTAAAGAAATAACACTTATATAATGGGTTTGTTTATTTATTTATTTTATAACTGGGGTGCTAAATAAAATAAAAAGATTAAAAAACAATGCAAAACACAAAAACAAAACAAAAAAGGAGCAGGCAAAACTGGTAATAGGCCAAGGTCAGATAAGAAATGTAGGCCCCAGGGCCAGCCCATTCTTTTATAGGACTCTCAGCAGAATTTGATCTGAGGGGTCCCACCGCCTCTTGGGGCCACCTATCACTCGGGGACGAGGAGGCTGGACAGCTATTCTGCATATACCTTCAGCTGGTTCTGGTCGGCCCTATTTTCGAACTTCCATTTGTAATCAGTGCTAAATACATATGATTTAAACATGGGTATGTATTTGTTCATGAAGTGTATATGATGGAAATACTAGTAAAATACAATAAAAGAAGTTGATCAATTTATCTTTAAAAGATTAATGGCAAGCATTTTTCCAATATATATATATATATACTGTATATATATATATATATATATATATATATATATATATATATATATATATATATATATATATATATACATATATATATATATATATATATATACATATATATATATATATATACATATATATATATATATATATATATATATATATATATATATATATATATATATATATATACAGTATATGTGGTACGAATCAGGCTAGCAGTATAACATGATATGATAATATATCAATAATATAAAGCCACTTCTGAAATGTAATTTATTTCATAGAGTGCTCGATACATACAGCTTTTTACTCTTGAAGTCAAGTTGTTTTAGAGTAGAGCTCGAAATAAATAGCAGAATGTGGATTAGCTACACAAACTAGCTCATGTTTCTATCCTCTTTGGGCCTCATCGTGATGCCAAATGGTCCTCCTGATTAACAATATGCAGCTCACAAAGAATATTCGAAAAAGTAACAACAAAAGTTTTAAAAAAAACAAAAAACAAAAGAGTAAACGAGAAAACAAGAAACATTTAACTCTTTTAAGACTCCTACGACATACATATCCCAAGCTTTCTATGATTGCTACAATAAACATGTCCCGTATATTTCTTTTAAAAGTCTACTGGGACGCATGTGTCACGGAAAATAAGTAAAAATGAGATTTTTCCGGCTTTTAAAGCCCCAGACAATGATTCCATCATAACAGGAAACCCACGCAGAAATAAGTCCGCATTACATGCCTGAACAGGAAAGACATGTAAGCAAATTGATTTGCTAATTCCTAGTTCCTCATCTGTCCCGGGGTGTATATCTGTGGGGACAAATGTCACTCATCATGATTTCGGTACTTGGAAAATATGGGAATTTTTTCATTTGATAAAAGAATAATTTTCTTCAACCAATAAATAAAAATCAACACGTTTTTAACTTTTTAGAAACCAAGGTACTAAGCATCTCGATAAGTTAGTCTTAGATTAAGGCTCGAAAAATAGATACTTCGAAAACAAAAAGGAGAGAAAGAAAAATAAAGGGACAATAAATGAATAAACGTGACGTCAAAATTTGGAGTAGTGTTGAAAAATGAAGAATAAATATGGTCATAATTAATTCTATTTATGGTATCACTGGCGTTTTCCACTGGAAAACATTTACAATGGAGTAAATAAAATCTACAAATATCTGCACTCTTGAGAATTTAGACTTTATCAATAAAACTGTCAAAATAAGCCTCAAAAAGGTCAAAACAGTTTTTTTCCAAAGATTTTTTTATATTAAAAAGATCCAAGCGCCATACTAAGTTAGTGACACTCAATACCAATAACGATGAAGTTACTGGTCAGAGTAATGTATAACATATTGACGAAGTTACATGAATGAATTATATCGAAATCATGATTTGTTTTAAAACTTCACCAGATCAACTGTAGTGAGTTATCTCCCCCAAGACCTCACTAGATCAATTTTTTTCACTCAATGTTTCATTTTGTTTTATAACAATGTAATACATAAAACATAAAAACATAAACCTATATACACAGGGCAAACATCCATATTTTTCCAGATTCCATACCAAAGGGTTTTTATAAACTGTCCATTCTACTGATATACGACGGTATTTCAGCTCGTGATGTTGCGAGCAAAAATGCCAAACATTCGGGATAATCGATCGATTAATCAGGTAATAAGCAGAAAAATGGATGATACACATCTAAGGCCAGAGAATTCATCAGCCAAAAAATGTGAACAAAAACAATAAAGATGGCTATACTGTTCAGAATAGTTCATGGAATAATGACTATATTTCATATCAGAATTTCGGACTCATAGGAAAGGAATATTGCTAGGCCGAGATGACGTGATGAAGTAATGATGAGAATATCAGTTCGAAAAACCTCTGGATTAATGAGAATACTTCTTTCCAAAACTTCGTGCCACAATGATAGTGTCGATTGGAGGCTGCACATTTCAAATAAAGATTACTTTATTTCTTTTAAATTAATGGATGAAGTATTGTATCATCATTATTGATTTTGACTGACAAAAATAAAGTATGTCATTGTATCAAATATTTCTAGGTCTCAAAATGTATGCATCAACAAGCGTCGAATATTGGTTGTAGAGATTCAAGTTTTGAGTGTAAAATCAGCTTCTGTTTAACTATGAAGTTTCCTGTGGCCGAATAGTTAAAAGCAGCCTGGCGTAATCTGGATACCCCCTGGTTAGAGGGTGTTAGTTTGATTCTCTCCGCGGCCTTTCCTTCTCTCTTTATTTCTGATTAGGCTGTTTAATTGTTACCGTGGAGTTACGGTTTCGAATCAAGAGTTACGATGAAAAGCAACTGAAAGATAGGATGAAGGTAAAAAGTTGTTAAAATCAAAATAAGGATCAAACTGTTTTCTCCTGCAATAGTTTCCTCTGTTCGTCTCTACAGATAATTGAGACAGGGGCGAAGGAATGCTGAGGAGAGGAAGGTGCAAGGAAGGCTGGAAGCGAGGATAGGAAGGAAGGAAGGAAGGAAGGAAGGGAGGGAGGGAGGAAGGAAGGGAGAAATAAAGATTGGAATTAAGGGAGAGAAGGGGGCATTAGCTCAAGAAATGAGAGAAGGGGGTAAGGAGAGAAGGAAGAGGAGAAAGAAGACGGGGGCATGGTTACAGATTGAAAAAAGATTGAAAGAAAGAAAGAAAGGAAGGAAGGAAGGAAGGAAGAGAAAAAGATACTGTAGGTAGACAAAAAAGAAAAAGCGAATTTGAATTTAAGGAAAGAAGGAGGGAAGAAAGAAAAATAGAAAAAAATCAAGCGAGGGAGATTTTTTTGGAGAAAAAGAAAAGAAAGAAAGGGAAGAAGAAGAAAAGAGAAAACAGTGAGCAAAAACTGAAATTAAAATAAAAAGTTTAAAAAAAAAAAGAAATAATAGAAAAAGCTGTCATCTCTTCAGACGTGAGGGTCTGCGCCACCCGGCGGGTGGCCCTCGCTCTAAGCAGCTCACGCTATTTAGAAATAAGACATCAATTTTCCTTTCCGACCCGACGCCCTTATTATCGTCAGACCTTTGCCGTTACTTCAAAAAGGAAGGGTTCTACTCGACTTGCCGAAAAGAATACCTCCCCGGTTGTGCCAGGGTCTCCCGGGGTGTTAGACAGGTGTAAGGTTTGGAGAATAGATATTGTTGCTAAGTTGCGGTCACTGTTCTTCAAGAAAATAATAATACTCTTTACGGAACGTGTAAGTGGCCAAGACGTTCGCTGCACGAGAATGAGAAGTGGTGAGCCGAGTACCAACGAATAAGTGATGATAATTGTGAACTGACTAATGCCAATTCGGATGCTTATCGCTTCTAAGTCTAATTCTTAGCAAGCCCCGAAGAATTTCGAAGTCTAGGCGAGACAGAGAAACAGAGTCTGGACATGGACGACTAATGTCATAGCCAACGGTGGGGGGGGGGTCTATTGTCAAACTCCAAAACTGGAGTTGACTTTTCTTGTCTGAATGTTCTTAAATAGGGTCTTTTAATCATTATGTATGGTATGGTCGAAAATCTTCCTCGTCTGTATGTTCATTTTTTTCACAACGTTTCATTCTTGTACCCTCCAGCCTTCGTCAGGTATTTTTCGTTCTACGATGTTAAATCTCTACTAAGAGAGCATGCTCGGCTGGACTGTTCTGAGAAAAAAAAAAAAAAGAAAAAAAAAAAAGATTACCCAATGCAAAGAGGAAACTCGATAACACCACCCGGATGTACAAAATACAGATATGACGTGTCCAGTCCTATCGTGCATGCGCTCTGAGTAGTGATTTCGCATTCATGAACCAACGAAACTCGACGAAGGCCGAAGGGTACGCGACCGAACCATTGTGTAAGAACACATAACGAAGAAAATATAATGGAGTTGCCTTTATTTTTCTACCATAACAAGAACGAGAACAATCCTCGCCAAAATTAGGGGTGCGAACTGAATTCTGAAAAAATTCACATTTCCTTACCTTGATCTGAACCAACTTCTGAATGGTACGATGAGTTCCTACAGACTTCGATAAATTGACAAGACTTAGTTACTAACGGAACTGCATTATGCATATACACACACGGGTTAATTCCATTCTAATGAATAAATACATTGATAGAAAACAAATATGTATTTTATGATTTTTTATTCATGGAATATACGATAAAAAAGTCGAATCATCTTCTTCAATCGTAATAAAAGTTGGAATAGAGTTTGACCCTGCAGCAGCAAAGATTATTCACATCAGAAACTGTCAATCAAAACTGTCGCTAAAACTGTCCGCAGAGGTTCGTTCAGTTTTTAAATGAGTCTGGCTGGCTGTCTATCTATCTATGAGTCGCGCGTACAGGCTGCGCCGATGGAGTTAGAGAAGGCTCAGAATTTGAACATTTATTCCTTATCATTTCCAGGGAAAAAACTTGAAGTTTACCCCCAAAATAGGTTTTTAGTGGGGGGGGTCAATTTATAATGTAAGTTAGTGCTAAACTGGTCCCTTACTTTGTGTCCGGCAGCGATTAAGTTTTTTTTTTTCAAATCAGATCATTTTAGTGATCAACACCCAAAAGGTGAGAGAAGTAATTCATTCATTACCCACCCCTTTCCCCCCAATTTTTAACTGATTCCCCCAACACAGAATGCTGCCAAAAGACGTTGGTCACGTGACGGTTTCTATTGAGTGACTAACCAGACTTGAAGTTTTCAATTGTTTTTTTTTTAATACTTACAGGAATCATTCGGTACCTCACTTACTCGTTCTTCCGTTTATTTGTATGACCCCCACACACACGTCACCACACAGCATCGATCTGCTTGAATCAGTTACTGTGACAACATCCAGGTGTCGCACTCCATTGGGTGGTTACATGATTGGACACCCCGGTCGTATACAGAACGTTCTGTACCGCGCTACCGCACGCACCGTTCGCTGTGTACTGGGCAACCATCTCATACAGGAATGTCTCAGCTTAAGCTCAATCGGTTCGCAACCTGTTCAACTGTTATACGATTAGCGTTCAAGATCGTGGCCAGCTGGATAGATGGACCACTCTTCTCTCCATCCATCAATTTTTTTTGACAGATTCCTAGCTAGGAAGGCCAACATAATTCCCTGTAAGCTTTTATTTTTACAGCCAGCACACGAAAGAAATTGATGTGAGCACAGAATACTTCAAATTCTATAGATGAGCACACACTTTTGTCAGAGGAGAAAAAAATGTGCACAACATCAGATTTTTTTTACGTATATTGACTGCTACCAACCGTTTCCATGCTTGGGACCAGGCTGCATGGTTGGGGTGTCTTCTTGTCAACTTTTAAACACCGTGGGTGGATCAATGCCAGATATAACGGGAAGTATGAAGACCAGGGTTGGCTTGATGGCAACCGGTATAAATCGAAAGGCCTTATTCATCATAATCGTCATCATCACCCAGGCTTTTAGCGTCCGTCGTTAGTTATAGACCTTCCCCAAGATAAGCCAGACCTTTCTATCGTAGGCGTCAAGAGGCCAACTTATGAACTTATGATTCTTGCTACCGGGCCAGCACATTGACGTTGAGTTTACTAATAGATTCTATGATACGTCTGACGACTGTTTTCATTCTAATATACTGTACAGTCTTCCGATCTCTCCCCGAGAAGTTAAGCATGATTCTCTCTTGTGCACGTAGTATGGTTAACATGAGCCTGAAAGTCAATCTTCAATGTTTCAGCTCTGTAGGTGACCCTTGCGGGGATGCATTGGTTGTATACACTTCTTTTTAGGACTAACGGAATTTTCTTTTCTTGGAAAGTTCAGCTTGCTCTACCGAAAACTTGCCAATCTGAAGTGATTCTTCGCTCGATTTCCACTTCTTTTGGGGGATTTGTGGAGATTCGTCGTCTTAGATAGATGTGGTGGTTAACTCTCTTCAGCTCTGCGTTAGGAAAGGGTTATGAATAGATAGTTACCAGTGCCGGATTAATCATGTAGCTAAAGTAGCATATGTTACGGACCCAGCAGTTTCAGGGCCCCGCGCTAATACTTGCAAAGCTTGTAATTTCGATTCAGTGATTCAGCACTTGCTCTATTATTATAGTATTATACTGCCCTCGACATATTATGAACGAATGGGTGTTCAAGGTCAGAGATTTTAGCTAATTATCACCTTTAATTTTGGGTATTATTTCATCACAACATTTAATGACTGTGTGGTATATATATATATATATATATATATATATATATATATATATATATATATATATATATAAATATATATATATATATATATGTGTGTGTGTGTGTGTGTGTGTGTGTGTTTGTGTGCATGATACTTAAATACGGAGGTATTTAAAACTCATAGCTACCGCACAAATATCCAAACGGAAATAAAGTAATACTATCACTGAAATATAAGACATATTTGTCTTATCTGGCTGTGTAGTGACTGAAAAAATAATAATTCCTTATAGTAATTATTTTTGTGTATTTTCTTAATTCAATGCCCCTTTATTTCAGGCTAAAGGTCCTACGCTATCATAAACCGATCCACTTAACCAGCGGTCCCAACTCAAAAAATATTTCTGCGCTAGTTTAACTGCCAAAAAGTGCTAGATTTTCTTTAAAATAGCTAGATAAATGCGAAAAAGATACTAAATGTTCAAAATTACGCCAGAATGTTAAAGCAAGCCCGCGCTAATTCAACCCTTTTTCGCATTACCAAAACAAGGAACGCTAGATTGGCAAGACTGTCTATCTCCCAACTGTATCAGAGTTTGGCGTTCAAGCCCAGGTAATGAAGCCACGCTTTTGAATGCTGGTTTTCTAAGCTGGTAAGCGTATCCCACTTGGAAGATCTGCGGGACACAATCTTCTTACCCCAAATTTCTCCCCTCTGGCCTTTGCTTTGGTTGTAATAGATTGAGCTTAGAAAACAAACCTGAAAATCAGATGCACTAGTTCTTTTTTACGTGTTGCCAACTTTATTTTCAAGTTTACGTCTAAATCTGTGTCAAAAGATATTTTAAAACACCTACAAGAATCTAGATTCTCTAGATATATATCTAAAATCTAGGAAATGAATTACATATTATCAATAGATTAAATATAACTTTATTCTTCAACATTCAATGTATTAAAATACTAATTTATTCAAAATATTACTGATTTTTAAATACAATCTAAATAGAAATTTCTGACATCTAACGCCACCAAAATCATCAAAATTTAAATTAAAAACATCTAGATTCAGATCAAAAACATCTAAATTGTCAACACTGAACAAGTGACATAACTCATATTTCGGTATGTCAAGCAATGACAACAATCGATGAATCTAAAAATTGAGATGCTGTCTGATCAGGTGTGCCTCAGGACTGAAAGAGTTACGTATTTCTTATCGATGCCAAAGGTCGCGTTATTCGAGACCATCTATAAGTTCGAGGTTTCGAATCCTAATTTCGAGGGTAGGCAGTCCCAACCAATACATCTCATACTCCTCATCTGGGGGAACCACATTGTGGGGTTGTGGTTTAGCATGCTTGTGAGTTTGTTCCTCGGTGGTTGCTCCGAAAGTTTTGACTTTGTGCCAGACTTGAACTTATCTATCTACCTATCGGGTCTCACACACACACACACGCACACACACACATACACACGCACACACACAACACGTGTCTTTATATCTAACATTGATTCGTTTCCCAATAACAATAGGGTACGTTGATTAACATTCCGCTACTGTAACGACGTTAAACATGTAACGTCCCCTTTTTTTGAAAATCGTGCCTGGTCTCCATCTTGTCCCCTGTTGTGACCAACCTGCTTTCTAGTGAGGCTACTTAATTCTTTCTTGGCGTACTCATGTTCGTAGAAAAAAGACGTTGGCGCTGTTGGTGGTTATAATGATCTGTTCAGAGAACCTCGCTGCAGAACGACAGTTTGAAAGCCCGCCTCGTAGTTCATTACAACTAAGCTAAGTTCGTTCCACACTGGGGCCTTGTGAGACTGAGCTAGACTTAGCAGATATCTAACCCCAACCTAACGCTGCCGAAACAAACCCCTAAATATATGGAAATTTATTTATAGCGTATTATAAATTTTCTTGAATGAATAATTGAATTTTCGTGGGATTTCATGGCAGCACATTTCATTTTCAACCGTCAACCAAAACTGTCATCGAAATGGTCAGCATAGGTTTCTCTAGATATCTAAACGAATCAAGCTGTCTGGGTTGCGTGCACAGGCCTCCCGATGGAGCTACAAAGCTTGGAAACCAAATATCTCTTTATTATGTCCACAAAAAAAAGGCATTCTTTTTTTTTTAATTACATCCCTACTAACAATGCGTTTTCAGTGGGAGGGGAGGTGGTAAGTTACGATGTAAGTTTATGCTAAATTAATTCCTTAGTTTGTGTTCGGCAACATTCGTGCTTGCTTTTTTTTTTTTTTTTTGAAAATTCGGACTTTTTTTTATTGATGTGTGGCGAGCAGAGCAACATTGGTTGATCAGCCCTTTTCTGAAATTGTAATAGATCATCCTGAACACGGCATGCTGTCAAAAGACGTGGGTCACACGACAGTCTCTATTGAACGACTAACCATACCTGTTTTATTATTATTTATGCATTTTCGGGTGGGAGTACCACAAATGAAAGTTATTAATTAGGAATGAGGCGCCTCGAAGACGAGTTGAAAATTGAAACAGTCATGGTTAAGGGATTAGTGAAATCCACATCTGCTATAAATATAATATTGTCATATATATATATATATATATATATATATATATATATATATATGCGTGTGTGTGTGTATGTATGTGTGTGTGTGCATGTAATTATATATATGTGCATGTGCGTGAGTGTGTAACTATATATATATATATATATGATATAACTATGTGTAACTATATATATGATATAACTATATATGTGTATAGGGGGAGGATGTATATCCGACAGAATGTTGCAGAAAGGTTGACAATATGGTAAAAAGGAAAAGTCTTGAGACTACTAAGTACATCTCAGTTCTCTTTTTATTGAAGAGAGTAATATATATATATATATATATATATATATATATATATATATATATATATATATATATATAAGTGCCACCCATAAGATCGAGAACTTATAGTGCAAAAAAGCTTCCGAACGGAAACAAAAATCGACAGATCTGGTCAGTCATTCAACAGAACCCGTCCCATGACCAATGTCTTTTAAGCAAGCCTTGTTAGGGGTGATCAATTGAAACATTTGAAAACGAGTTATCAATGAATATCACTCGCCTCTTGTCAGGTTACTTAAAAGTCCAAATTAGAAAAAAAAAACAAGTGGGGACACTGTTGGGCTCAATTAAGGGACAACTTTATCATACACTTACATTGTAAATTGAATCCCACGCAAAATTGTGGCGGGATCAAGAGACACAAATAAATGTTTATGTTTTCACTCCTCTAGTCCCATTGGTGTGACACGTACACACATTCATAGAAAGCAAGACTCACTTAAAAACTGAAAAAAACTGTGTTGACAAATTGTATTGACGTTTTCTAATAGACAATGAAGTTTTTTTTAATTTCCTGGTGCAGTGATTATCAGAGGTGATTGAAAAGTCTGGCGAGACACGGGAAACGCCGGGTAACTTGATCGATGGATAGATTGATCATAATATATATATATGTATGTATGTATATGAAGCAACGCATTACACATACGCACACGCACGCACACACACACACACACACACACACACACACATATATATATATGTATATATATATATATATATGTGTGTACATGCACACTCATCCGCAAAGCAGGCCACAAATACATTCACACACACACTGACACATACATATATATATGCACATATATATTAGGCAACCTATCACACCCACACACTGACACATGCACACATGCACATACACATATGTATGTACGTGTGTATGTATGTGCGTATGTATGTGTGTATGTATATGGCCTTTTTCAAGTTGAGCTTCCGAGGTGTCAACATTAATTTAATGACAGAGTACTTCTGTCGACGAAAAAACATATTATGGAGCCGAATGAATTAGCAGAGAGCAGCCGACACCTTATTTGTTTCCCAGTTTTATTTTCTGTTTTGTTTCTTGTTAATTGAAAGTATGGGGAGGAGATGGGAGCTGACGATAACGGACATGCATTAGCGTCGAGCCACAAGGCTTCGTCTAAATATGACTTTGTGGTAATAATTATTTGATGTCGGAAACGACATTTTTACAAATACCAACTTTAACCAGAGTTGCCAAGTATGGTTTGTCATTTACAGCTAGAACTGTCTTCAGAAATGGCTGAAATTGGTTGAATATTTCCGTTTTCCGTGAACATTATTGCTAAAAATGTTTCATTTACTCATTTAAAACCAATTTATCAAATAAAGTAATTCTACAATATAACTTCCGAACAAATTATTGAAAAATTGTACGTTTACTTATATCAAACTTACTAATTGACTTTGATTCGTCAAATTTTCGGTTTTCGTTGATTTTTGTCGGGAAAATTCGGATAAAATCAGCCACATCTAGCCGAAAGATGGCTAATTTGAGAATTTGAATATTTGTAAAAAACTGAAAAAAAAAAATCAGGTTGGGATTTCAACTTGTAGATTTTTGGGAATCCCTGAACGTATCAGTAATTTCATGAAATCGCTACTTTCACAGTCATCGTAGTAATGGTTAGTATGCTTGTGATACTGACCTTCCCAACTGTAATGGGTTCGATCATCACTGGCTACTTTAGTACGGTGGCCTTGAGTCACACTTAGTCGTACCAGCACAACAAATACTGAAACAGAGTATACTTAATATTTACCTAGTTTAGCTTAGTTTGACACAAGGCTACAGTAGTGGAGCACTCAGTGATGCTCAGGGAATTTTAAAAAAATCCCTAGGAATTTCCTGAAATGATTAGTTTCCAAAACTTACTGTCACACAAACTCATACGCGAACACACACACACACACACATATATATATATATATATATATATATATATATATATATATATATATATATATATATATACGATGCTTAGCATTTTATAGCGGGACTTCCATTGATTATGGAACATTCTTCGCCGGAAGTAACCAAGGCGCCAAGCCAAGCACCCTTACCTGACCTTCATGAAAATCGTTTGTTTTGTTTTTTGTAAGTCCCCACCAAAAGCCCAAGTCCATAAAAGTTCTATGTAAGGTGGGGCCCAATTAGGAGAAAAAGATCAAATGGCATACTCTCTCTCTCTCTCTCTCTCACTCTCCAAAAAAGACTCAAAATGTTAGGTCTTTTTCTGTAGTTCCCAGTAAGATTTCATGCCTCCAAATCCAATCTGAGATTCTTAATGCTGATTTACAAGGCACATTTTCGACAATAATAATAATAATAATAATAATGATGATGATGATAATAATAATAATAATAATAATAATAATAATAATAATAATAATAATAATAATAATAATAATACAGAAAAAAGGGACAAGTTAACTTGCCAAGAGCATACCTAAAAAGCCCAGCATATTTGAAATACAGAAAATAGTTCTCACCCCCACTGCAGGCATAATCAGAAAATTCTTGTCAATGTGATCGTATGTACTACGCCCAACATACATCACTTTATGTATTCATAAAAGTATGCCTGGGAAAGTGTGGTATTATTAGTATATGTAAAAGACCTGCCCTTCTCCATTTTTCCTCTCTCCGGAGTGTGATAACTTACAAGGTTGCCAGGCTCAAGGTTGAGACCCTGATGGTGACTTACATGAACTGAAATCAAAGCACAACATATCATGAACAATAACAGCATAGTAATAATAAGCCTTTTAACATCCGTCGTTGGTCATTGACTTTCTCCGACATTCACTAATGCTCTCTATCGTGGGCGTCGCAAAGTCAATCCTTTCTGAACTTATCAAGTTCGTTACGCTATCTCATATTTTCGCATATGACCTCTGAGGACCAACGGTATGAGTCGTGATGTACTGCAGTTTTCTGACATTCTTGCAACATGGCCAGCCCATTGCTATTTGATTTTCTAAAATAACTTTGACTCCCATTTTTCCTTAATATGCAGTACTATTTAGTGATCCGTCCATATCGTGCCGAGCACGATTCTCTCTTATGCATATTGCATGGTTGCCAGCTTGAAATTCAATCTCCCGGTTAGATTCCATGTTTCAGCTTCAGAGGTGACTATCAAGAAGATGCATCGATTGTATGCCCTTCTTTTTAGTATCACCGCGATTTTCATGGCCTGCACACTCTCTCAACAAGGTAGATGTACCCAGTATAATCTTCCAATGTGGCATCGTCCCCGACTAAGCTATATAGATCAAAGCAGCAGAAACAGGTTCAGCATGACTGGAGTAATTTTAAAACATGCGATGTTAAATCATATGATATGATTGGACTATTTTACTCGACTCTATGTTCATCTAAAAAGAAGAGTATACAACCAATGCATCCTCCCGATAGTCACTTATGGAGCTGAAACATGGAACCTAACCAAGAGACAGACTCACAAACTGAGAAACATACAATACACACGTGAAAGAATCATGCTCAACCTCACGTGGAGAGATAGCAAGACAGCACAGTGTACCATGGAGAAAATGGGATTCCGAGGCAGAGAATAGAATCTATTAGAAAATGATAATGGCAATGGGCAGGTCATGTTGCAAGAATGGCAGACAACCCATGGTCATCATAACTCACAACATGGATCCCCAGTGATCACATGCGAAACTGAGACCGACAGAATACAAGATGTAGAGATGAACTGGACAAATTTAGAAAATACTGGTTCTGCGACACCAATGATAGAGAAATGGGGCGGGTTCTGGGGAAGGTCTATGTCCAACAACGGACGTTAAAAGACTGATGATGATGATGATGTTCATTTATTCATTATTAATTTTTCGGCCTTGAACAGGTCACCAAAACAGGTTACCTGATCTAAATGAAGCAACTCGGAACCAGGCGTACAAACGCAACACAATGTACATGGATATCAATTTAAAAGAACAACGAAAAAAACAGATGTGACTTGTCCATTCCAATACAAGCATTCGTTCTGAGAAATGATCAAACATTCTAGAAGCAAGAACATCCGGCGAAGACTACGGGGTCTACGGCATGAAAGGTTGGAAATAGTCCGTCCATATCACAATGATTAATACACCCCGTCTTACAAAATGAGACAGAAATTCTTTATTATGGGAAAAGAAAAGATGAATCGAACTAGGGAGAATTCATTTTTATCGGAATTTCTGAGACGAGGACTTATCATTATTATCCACTGATTGGCTAAGCCGGTAGTTCTGAAAATTATGCTCGATGGAGGGGGGGTCTGATATGGTGGATTTTGCAGCAGAGAAACATTATCCATTACACAGCTATCAAAAATCATTATGATTGTTCACTGTATTAGAATTAGAATAAATGAATATGATTTTTAAAGAGCAAAAATATCTTATTGAGGTTCATAAAGTAGTCTAAAAAACTTAATCCAGAAAATAAGGGGGCCACTGGAATATTTTTTTTCAAAAAGGGGTTCCTTGAGTTATTCAAAGTTTGGAAATCTCTGGGTTAGACGGATCTAGTAACGTCCCAGTGTATGTCAACATTTCGTGCCTTGTGCACTCTTCAGCAACCGTCTATTTGTTTTGTCATTGTTATTATGAAACAAAAAAGCCCATTCAAATTCAAATGATGAATATTCGAATGGGAATGGGTTTTTTTCATAATTATAATGACAAAAAATATAGTCGTAATTTTCTTTCTAAATTCAATTTTAATGAATGTGTGTGTGTGTGTGCGCGCGTGTTTGCATGTATATGGATTCACACGAAGGAAGTGCAAAGACATGATTTGTTCTTAAAGCTTATCTCTGCCGGTTCGGTGACGAATCTGTCGTATGGGGGGCAGAGTATAGGACGACCTAGCTTGAGGTTCAAAAGGCAATGTAAAACACAACCTTATATTGTGCAACATTCAACCTTACCTGCTCGAAATGGCAGCAAATGAGAAACAGAGTTGCCAGATGTCTTCTGTTGTATAAGACCACATTCGTATGGTCTTTGGACCAAATCAAGAGGCTTCCGTACCAAAATTATCAAATAACTTTTAACCTATCGTTAGACTAAGCTTGCGGGGGAAAATGGATTAAAATAAATCGTTTTCATCCATTGTTTACGTATATTTATGTTGCATCGTGTCTAAGGAATTGTTATCTTTTGTAAATTTCCTCTCATGCCAAATGTTTATTTTAGGAACCAAATAGCTTTGTTTAGTATCGCGTTTGCTCAATTTTGATCTTAAAAATACTAGATATCAACCCTGGCCTTTAAAGCTTCTGGTTTCTTTGATGTTGACGATCAATAACGTCTTATGACAAGGGACTTGCGTCACCGAGCTGCACCCAAGACAATCTAAACAATAGAATTAAGCTGTCAAACCTGGAACTGTCTGGGCACTCTTAGTTTCGGATTGATTAGCTACATGGGCCGGTATGGTGGATGATATAGACGTTATCATAGACGAAACGGAGCTATAACTTACTAAATACACGATGGTATTCGTAAAAGTTAATGGGAAAATGTTGTCGTTTGCTCGTTTTGAGGTTTACTATAGTCAAAATAGATAAGAAGTCTGGGACAGCGTCTACAGTGTTTAAATGGAGATAGAGTATATGGAGACGTATATTGATATATATAATGTTCTTTCTTTTCTCTCGGGTACGTTTATATTATATACTCAAGTCAACACACATACACACATACGCACATACTTATGTTGAAGTAATTTGAGATGAATTCACGAAACAGAGCGCCATTGTTACTAAAAACGGAATGATATAGACCACCTGGCTAAACCATATGTCAAGTTTTTAACTAATCCTGACGCAAGCGGTACTACCTCTTACTTGTAAAGCTGCACAAACTAACTAAAAAAAACTGGATGAAAATCTGTTCATAGATAGCTACAATGCAAGAGAGGCAATTGCGTAAATTTCAATTTTCCATATTTCGGAATAATGTCTTGATATACGAAAAGAATATATGATAACTTATGCCCTATCATTCCATAAAATAACCCTGAAATTCATTGAGAACTTTTGGCGATATTGTATGGACAAACCGTCATGAATTTGCGAATATAAATATATACCTATTTGTAATTCGTTGGCAGAGAAAGAAATATATGTAAAACCGATTGCTAAATAGATGGGCAAATATATATGAGTACAAAGGTACCTATTTTTTGTTGGCACATACACATTCTTATGAGCATGACTTTTTATATAAACAATAATTTATTTGTATAAAAAGTGCCGCCCACAAGTATTTGAATGAACGTAATCTGTTTCTATTGCATAAGATTGTTAGGTCCATTAAGGATTTTGTGCAGAGGTATCCAAATTGACTGACGAGCTGGGAAAATGGTGATATGGATTCGCCTATTCGATCTCCTTGGTCGATTCTCATCAAGATTTCGGGATGATACAGAAACGAAACTTGCATATTTTTCACTTAACAATTTAATTCTATCAAAACAGTATTCCAGGATCGTAGTGTTCAGAATCACAAACGTGACTAAATGCATGCCTCGTTATGTTGATTGCAAAAAAAGGTTATTCTTGCGTAATGTCCGAGTTAAAGGAAAAACTAACGATTAGAAGCAACATTTCTGCTTGTTCAAATACCTATGATAAGTTTTGTAAACACACACACACATATATATACATATATTTATAGAGAGAGAGAGAGAGTTATGAATGCATTATCTTATTTGAAATGACCTCCCGTTATTACACAGAGAATGTGTTACTTGGCCTGGACAGCGTAAATAGAATAAGCAATTAAAGAAAATTGAGCCGCTACAGGAATCGAACCTGCGACAGATTAGGTAGCTGCTTTAACATAGCACTGCTCTTACCATTGAGCTAAACAGTCGGGTAGGAGGCAAAGGACCAAATAACTGCTTCATCCCTACGTTCTCATTTTTGTTCATTCACTGTCCATATCTACACTATTCTTTCTCAGCTCAGACTATTAAAAAATGGGTTTAGAACCCGAACAGAATAATTATGAACGCATTATAGTACTTGAAACTCTCTTTGAAATGACCTAACGTCATCACACGGAGATAGTTTCAGTTAGCCTGGATAGTGTAAATAGAATGAACGATTAAAGAAAATCGGGCTGCACCAGGGATCGAGCCTGCGACCGATTAGATAAGCACTTTAACGTAGCATTGCTCTAACCATTGAGCTAAACTGCGATTCGGGCCTTTGCTTTATCACCATGCAAGAGGCACCCCCTCTCTCTCTGTGCCCTTCCTTCTTTCTTTCTCTCTTTCTCACCGTGTATTCGAGAATAGGCGAATAATGAAGGAAAGATGCGTGCAAATCAACCACCTTCGTTAACTGCCTGTCTTTACAATTAATTAGACAAACTTTTGTTCGATAATTAACTTTTTAATAACGATTACCCACCCCATCCCCGTCTCAGGCAAAACGGCATAGATCCCACCCTCATCTTACGAAAGGGTGGCTAGGGAATGTGGAATCACGTGTCAAGATTCATAAAACTACGGAGGCAGAAGTAAATAGCTAGCTATTTGCTGTTACAAATTGCCAATTACACACACACCCACACACACAGAAATAGAGGAACACACACTATATGTATATATATATATATATATATATATATATATATATATATATATATATATATATATATATATATATATATATATATATATAAGAAACTGTCCACAAAAATGTCAGCATAGGTTTTTCTCAGTTTTTTAGTAACTCCTTCTGGTTCACTGGCTATTTACGTATCACGCGTACAATGCCGCATCCATTGAGATAGAGGGCTGAAATGCAGCTTTCACTCCTTACCACAAAAACGATTTTATTGGTTCATTTTCCGCACCAAAATAGGTTTTCGGTGGTGGTGGTAGATGGTCAGTTTATGCTCATTCGGTCACTTGGTCTTCGTCGCCTTGTTATTTGAAAATTCAGACTTTATTTCAGTGAACGGTGTCCAAATGAGATGCAAGAGGAGTTACTTATTTATTGATCACCCCTTTCCTCAATTTCAAAATTGGATTGAACACCCCGAACACAGCATGCTGCCAAAAGACACTGGTCACGTGATGGTTTCTATTGAGTGACTAAGCAGAAATCTGACTGGAAAGCATTTGGTATCAATAGAGACATCATCATCAATCTTTTGACGTCCGTTGTTGGACATAGACCTTCCCCAATATTCGCAACACATCCCTATTGTGGGCGTCGCGGAGCCAGTATTCTCTAAATTTGTCCATCTCTCTACATTTTGTATTCACAAGCTCTGGAGATCCATGTTGTGAGTCATGATGTCCATCGGTTGTTTATTCTTGCAACATGAACAGCCCATTGCCAATTGAGTTTTCTAATGTATTGTATGATTTCTCAGACTCCTGTTTTGTCACCGATATACTGTGCTGTTTTGTCATCTCTCTATGTGAGGTCGAGCATCTCTTTATTATATTCCCACCAGAGAAAAAGGCGACTTAAGGTCAGGGCTTTACGTGGGGAAAATAGGAGCAAGCCATCAAAAATAACTCGACTTTGGTTGCTAAGCAACCATGGTTGCTAAAGCAACTGCAGTCACGAAAGAAGAAACAAAGAGAAGACAAAAGAAGATATACGACGGCAATCATCGGAACAACTCTCAAAAAAAGTCGGAGCTTCGAAGCTATAAACAAGCTATACAATCTATGCATAATACCAGCTAAGGTATACGGATGCGAAATCTGGAACCTTACAAAACAAATCGTGAACAAATTCAGGAGAGCACTAGGCGCAATGGAAAGAGTAACGTTTGGAATAACTCTGGGCGATAGGAAGGATATCGTACAAATAATTAAGCAATAAAAATAGAAATGAGCAGAATACATGGCTGGAAGAAGAGACAACGGGGGCAAAAACCTGGAAACTTACAAAACAACCTGAAAACAAATTTAGAATAACACAGTGGGCTATGGGGAACGGAATATCTGGGACCATTCAAATATTTCCTCACATAAATCAGTTGTAATTGCCTGTCCACTTTTAGCTATTTCGGATAATGGGTGAAACTGGTATTTATGTAAATGTTTTGAAAAATCAAAGAGGTGTGGAGTCAGGGATTACCCGTGTTTATAAGGTGTGTTTTATGGAAGAACTAGATGTCTAATCAAAGCCTAATATCGCTGGTAGGACTTATAGAACAATATATAAAGATTTTCATTCCCTTATGATATATATATATATATATATATATATATATATATATATATATATATATATATATATATATAATCTGGAAAGGTTCACAGCTTTAAGCACAAAACATATATTTTTTTAGTTATTTTCTCTAAGTTTATGTCATTCCAGTCAATACTTATTAATATCTGTTTATGTAATTTATATAATATTTTCGGTGTTTTTTATGTTTTACACAGCATTTGATATTACAGTACTACGTGTGAGTTTTTCTTGTTGGAATTATCAGTTGTTTGACGTGTAACCGTTTCGATGATTTAGAAACAAAATTTATTCTAACATGACTCCCCAGCAGTGGGATCGAACGCCCTCCCTTTAGCTATGATTTTAATATACATCTTATCATGCGACATCTAGTTTGTTATTTTATATAGGGTATCATCATAATGTATTGTATACGGATGTTACTTTATACTACACATCATTTGATTTTTTTTTAAACACCGAGCTCATTTGCGTAGGACACCTCAAAAAAACGTTTTTGAATATGAGAGATCAATAAATATGACAACAGACGTTCTCATTTTTCGTGGTTCTTCCGTTGAGTGTTCACCCATGTGAATGTTAAATCTATTTTGTCGGTTTTAATTCAATATCTGCATTTGAAACCACTGAACGTACGCAAGGTTTTGGCTTGCATCAATTCCTGACTTCTGACAATCCCCCTTTTTCCATTTACAATAAATTTCTATTGTGAATATTTATATATTTTAATTATACAAATATCTTTGTCATTTTTTTTCGTGCAGATGTCTGTTTGTCTATCACGTTATTCTAAACCGATGTATAAAATCGACGGCGAATAGATCAGCATACGTTGACCCTAGTAAACTGAAGCCACACCCATGAGCTGTCGCTACAGAGATAACATGTTATAGGATTTCGAGCCAGAAGTATTGTCTGTATGTCGGGGGGTAGGTGGGCAGATATCAAAGTCTCCCTGGATAGACGGCCTTATTGAAAGGAAAAAAAAAATAATAATGAAGATACGTCACCGGAAATCGGAGATCACTTTGACGAACAAATAACGGATGAATTGCAAAAGCATAAAATATAATCACAAAATATTAATTAATTTGGGATTTAATTTCACTGATTTAATATTCAGTATAATTACCGTATTTACTCGAGTACGATACGACCTGGAATATAGTGTAATGTATTTCATCGTCTTATTCGTGCAAATTAAAAAACACATTAACAGAAACTAAATAAACAAACAAAACGTAAACACTAAAAATGACATTGTTCCTGATTTAGATTGCTTTTAGTTTGAATTTACCCAAAGAGTTGTCTTGTAAAAGAAATCTATTGAAGAATAAATATGATTATTGGTGTATTCAACGGGGAAACATCTACAAAAAAATGCAAAAAACATTCTGGACAATCTAATACTAATTACTAATAAGCCTGTCAAAATATGACCCCAAAAAAGGTTTTTAAAAAGCGTGCTTTTCCCAGAATAAAGAAAGAACAGGTTCTAGTAAAGTACTGATACCATTTTTCAAGTCTGTACATGAAACGGTATTGAGATAGCGCTGAAACACAAAAACACAGGAACAAACACACAAAGAACCAGTCCATCTTTGATAGCTACGGTGGTTTAAATGTTACCCGCCATATTAACTGGTTCTATGATCATCATTCATATGAGCCTTATTCTCTCAGTAACTCTCTCTGACCACTGACGAATTCTTTTTACCTCATTTGCAGTATATTTCTATAGTTACATCATTCACAGTTAGTTTCCATTGTAAATATTCGTTTTTTTTTACATAATATAGTCTTCATCTCTAAGCAACGCTTGTCTTTATTTCTTACCTCTGACAATCTCTATCTCCCTTATTTGCAATGCATTTTTATTGTAAGATAATTTGCCATGCATTCTTTTGATAAAATGATTTGCAATGAATTCTTATAGTCGAAGAACTTATTATGCATTCCCATAGTAAAATTCATTTTTATGAACAGCATAAAAAGAAATAAGACTGGTCTGGTTAGTCACTCAACAGAAACAGTCGTATGACCAACGTCTTTTGGTAGTATCGTCGTAATGGGGTGATAAAAATTTAAAACATGGAAAAAAGAGGTGATCAATAAATGAACCACCTCTCATACTTTTTGTTACGTGGTGATCATTGAAAAAATCTGAATTTTAGAAAAAAAAAAAGAAAAAGAAACAGACAAAAAACAAAACAAGCGTGAACACGAAGTAAGGGAACAATTTAGCATAGACCGACATTACAAATTGTCACCCCCACTAAAAACCTGTTGGGGCTTTCAAAAAAAAAAAAAAGAAAAGTATCCTCCAGACATCATTATCAGCCTTTTATCATCCGTCGTTGGTCAGGGACCTTTCCCAAGATTCGACAGCTCTCTCTGTCATGAGCGTCACGGGGCCAGTAATTTCTGAACTTGTTTAGTTAGTTCGACCATCTTATATTTACCCAGCCACGGTTTCACAGGTGAGCTCTTGGGATCCACATTGTGAGTCGTGATGTCCAGCAGTTGTATTACGTTTTCGCAGAATGACCAGCCCATCGCCATTTGAGTTTTTTAACAGTTTCTATGATGTCTAAGATTCCTGATTTTCCCCTAATATACTGTGCTGTCTTGTGATCTCTACATGTATGGTTGAGCATGATTCTTTCATGTGCACGTTGCATGGTTCTTAGTTTAAGGGTCAGTCTCTTGGTTAGGTTCCACGTTTCAACTCCATAGGTGACTATCGGATGGATGCATTGGTTGTATACCCCTCTTTTTGGGACTAATGGGATTTTCTTGTTCTCGAAGGTCAGACTTGCTCCATCGAAAACTCACCATTCTGGAGTGATTCTTTAATTGATTTCTTCTTCTTTTGAAAATTTCATGAAGATTCGATGTGGGTAGATACAGTAGTCTATCTTCTTTACGTCTCCGTTTTCGATTTTAATCGTAGTGTTGATCTTCAACATGTTTTTTGTACGTGACAATTATTAAAGTCACGTGGAGACCAACTTCCTTGATTTCTTCATTCATTTCGTCATGCATTAATTTGACTTCATGATGTTTCTCAGCTGAAGGGACGTTAACAAAGGAGTAAATATTTAAATCTCCAGCCATGAACGCGTAGTCCTACATAGCGAGCCAGACAGACCCTCTTCAAAACTGACGAAACCTATGTTGACTATTTTTGTTGACGGTTTTCAACAACACTTATCAAGGAACTTCGCACGATCGCTTCATTCGCATCCTAACACCTTTTTATTGCCAAAACCTGTCCCACCCGACCACGGCGCTTGTTTCTTAGCCGCCACCAATCTCCTCCGGACGACATTACCTCGACAAACACTACAACTTAGCACCGCCCATCGAGTCGATCTTCCTATCTGATAAATAATCTGCAGGTGTCATGTAGCAGAATTTTTGTTGTGAGAGTAGAGTTAAAAGATGAAATATTTCTGTTGGGAAGGCGGACAGAGTTTTTAGTTTTTGTTTTGTTTTTGTTTTGTTTAGTTTTGTTTTCTTTTTTGAGGGGGAGTTTGTTAGGGTTTTTTTGGTTTTTGGGGGTTTTTTGTTCATGTGTCGTTATTATTATTTTTTTTTTTCTGTTTCACTGTGCCGAGAAAGAAAGTCTGGATTGGAGAGGAATGGATGGATGGACAGACAGGTGGAAATGATTTATGGACTGGAGCTTGGGTGTAATACCTATCCTGAGACAAACAGACAGACGCACACGCATACACTCACACACACACACACACACACAAACGCACAGATACACACACACACACACATACACACACATACACACACACATACACGCACACTCACACTCATATCTTTATATTTACTGTATTAAGCTTGTTTGAAACTGATCAGTAACAACAACATCGTAAATATCTATTTGTGTATTTGTGGGTATATATATATATATATATATATATATATATATATATATATATATATATATATATATATATATATATATATATATATATATATACGCTTGAAAAATGGATCAACCATGGAACACGTGTCGGGTGTTTTCTCTCTCTAATCTTAGGTGTATATATCATTTGGGTAAGTAGAGGGTGGACAGGGGAGCGGTTGCCCCCCCAAGCACATTCTTCCTGAATGGCGCCTTTTCAACATTTTTCCATTCTTCAGTTACGTTCTACGATAAATGTCGAATCTCATTTTTTTTTAATTATATTTTTAGACGTTGCTTCATGCTTCGTTTCGTTCCACATTTTACGTTTGAAATGTAAAATAATCGAATAACACAGGTTTTCATTCTGAATACAACATAGATTTAGGATCCTACCATTGTGAAACACTTTTATTGTTTTTTGTTTGTTTTTTCCACCTCAAAACCAAAGCAACAATTACGTACTTTCTTTAAAATCGTATTTTCCTGTTGTTTTGACTTTAGCATAAAAAATTATATCGTAAAATTTACTTGGCCCGTGTCTTAGTGCTCTTTCGTGTATCTTCTCTCCCCTCGACTTAACCTGGCTACACCCTCGATTTCAGTTTTTAGTGACAGTGACCCTGTCATAGTTATGCACTCTCCAAGTGCTCCTCAGTTTTTAATTTTGAATTGTTTTTCTGTCATCTTATTTGTGTTGCTTTTTATCGCAATGCACAGGTCAATTTACATTCCTATCACCGTTAATTGAGTAGCGAGATAATTAAGAAGTATCCTCTGACGTGATTTGAACTAGCATCCCTGAGTTGCTGGATAATAATCAACGTTACAAAAAGGAAGATAGCTTAGATACTCAAAATGTCCAACTCGAGCGTTGAAAGTCAATTATACTTGCTTGGTTATGTTAGTAGCTGTGATGAGTGGTTTCCACATGAGCGTAATATTTCAATGGGGCACAGGACTTAGGCCCTGAGGGACCCTAGGGTGGATTTAGGGGACTACGATTAGCGCATTTAGACTGCTTCCTGGTGGAAGCAGTTTCAAGTTCTGCACAACGCCCATTTTCTAAATTCATTTACGTGGTCGGCTGTTCGATGCACAACCCGATTAAATCCGGCGCGTACGAGACAAGTCTCCGCATAAATTGTCGCAACAATTATCATATTCTGTCCGACATAAGACAGTTCAATCTATTGATTAGTTCTTTATTCCAAAAGAAAAGGTTCTGGGAGGAGGGAATTATGAAGTTACCTAAAAGATGACAGAAGGTAGTGTATATGGTAAATATCTGGTTCAGTTAAGTTGTAATGTTTAGACGCGTGCTTGTATTCCTATAACTCGAGAACTACGCTACAACAAAATATAAAACTATAATCAAATTCCGCACGCATCAGTTCTATATTAAACAAACATTTCAGTCTGATTATCCTCCTGAAATTTATCAAGCCGATAGTTTATAACAAGCTGTAAGAAACAGCCAGTCAGTGTATTAAATCGCCTACGTTTCCTTCCAGAGACTGGGGAAGTAGCCATGTACAAATACTATCCAGCCAACGGCATTAGCTACCACCAGCGTAAGGGGGTGGGTTTCCGCAAGAATTAGCTGAAAGTTTCAGCTAGTGTACATATATATATATGGTGCATATATAACTTAGTGCTGTAACACAGTGAATATCAAATACAGGCACACGCATACATATATTCATACATACAGTGAGAATGGGGACACAGAACACACACACATATATATATATATGTATATACTACGTATTGAGCACCTGTATTTCGAGGGCTGGTCATGTTGCAAGAATGAAAGACATCACGACTCACAACATGGACCCCAGAGACCACATGCAAAACCGAGGCCGACAATATACAAGATGGAGAGATGAACTAGATAAATTCAGAAAATATTGGCTCCATGACGCCCATGATAGAGAAATATGCCGAATCCTTGGGAAGGTCTATGTCCAACGACAGACGTTAGGATGATGATGATGATGATGATGATGATGATGATGATGATGATGATGATGATGAGGGTTCAAATTTGGTTCGGTCTACCTTAATACTCCTATCGGTGTCATATGCTGATGCACAGTCGGACAAAGTCAGCCCCGCCTCTTACCTAAATATTCGACTTTATATCCTCATTCCAGCACTTCGCTCCGGATATCATTATGAAACTACCACCACCACCACCACCACCACCACCATGATGATGATCATCATCATCATTGAAGTGAAGAGAGATGAAAACAGAGATTAAACTCTGGCAACAAATGAAACAATTTGAACAACTGTAACCACCAAAGATGGCAAAGGGTTCTATCTTTTTTTCATTCGTGCATGTGTTTGTGTGTGTGTTTGTTTGTCTACTCCAGCACTTCTGGCCATACTGTTTTGTCTACAGACTTGGATATTGATATCAGTACTCCACTAGACCCCTTCTAAAAATGCTGTTTTTGTTTGTTTTTTGTTTGTGTTTTCTTTTTTGTTTTATCTTTTGTTTTAATTTTGGGAAAGACTGCTTTTTGACCTTCTGGGGCCTTGTTTTAATGGGTTGACGAATAACACTTAGATTCACCAGAAACTAAATGTTTCTAAACGTTTTTTATAGATGTTTTCCAGTAGGAAACGCCAGTCGTTGTTATTATTATTATTATTATTATCATCACATCACTTACCTGGGGGTCACCGGTCGAGACCGAATGACAGCAATTCTCCTCAAGTCTCCAGCCCTCCTTTTCGCACTCTCACAGTCCACAGCATTGCTGCAGATAACAGTTTCCCATCAGTTGCCCGGTGGTTATTGCTGAAGGGTAAGTTGCAGTAGGTCTCTTCCCGTCGCCTGCCCTTTTCTCATATCGTCCCCACCTTTAATAGCAGCACTGTAGTTTGTATCGCCTACAGAATGCCCTTTTTTGTTGTTGTTAGGCCATCGCTATCAGCTCTTTTCCCCATTATTATTATCATCATTATTATTATTATTATTGATCTCTGTTCTCTACAGTCTTTTGTTGGATTGTTACCAAGAACCTAAGGCAAAAAAAGGGTTGAAGTGATGTACAATATTTTTTTTCTTTGTGAGTGTTGCAGTTTTCTGTAATATAGTTTTTGTGTGTTACAGTTTTTCTTTTCTTTTATATCGTAGTTCACATTAGTATACAACAGATGATAGTGTCCTTCTTGTATATATGAGAATAACACTATAATCTGTTGTATATTAATGTAAACTACAAAATAAAGGAGTTATTTGCAACATACAAAATAAGACTGCAACACACACACAAAGAAAGAAAATTGTACATCTCTCTCTCTCTCTCTCGATATATATATATATAAATATATATATATAATGTGCTCGATGAGTTTTCACACCGCTTTCGAAACCAATTGACAGCAAGTCTTCTCAGTACTTCAACTCTTTCCTAAGTACTGACAATTTGACAGAAAGGTGATGTAAGATCATAGAAAGCCGTGGAAAATACTTTAATGAATGAATAGCGATGCCATGAATTTAATCTATATGAATAGAAGATTTTGTTTAAAAATGCTGGAGATTTCGTATCAACCTAATATGATGGGATACACGAGCTGAAAGAAGGCGTAAGGTCATTCGAAGCCAGAGAAAATACTTTGATGAATGAATAGTGATGCTATGAATTTATATGAACGTGAGATTTTATCCTAAAAAATGCCAGAAACTTTTACTTTAACTTAATATGATTGAATACATAATTAAGCTTTAAGGTGGCATAAGGTCACCGAAAGCCGGGAAATATACTTTGATGAATGAATAATGGTGCCATGAATGTATATGAATAAAAGATTTTGTCTAAAACATCGTAGAAACTTTTGCATCTTATTATCATTTTAATTATATGAACGAGCAGGATTGCTGGATTTTCTCTGTGATATACGTTTTAAAAATTCATACACTATTTGTGCATATTCGATGAAGTCTCACAGTGTTGCATTCAGGGATTAGGCATAGACGATTTGGCTTACGTATATGGATATATATGAAATATTGCAATGCCACACCCCGTCTCTTAGGCACCAAAAATGCAGTCACGTGTTACCCCACTACCTGTATAAGTGGACTGTTTCTATTTTTTTAAAAACCCTTTTTAATAAGCCAGAATAGTGTGAAGCGAAGAAGTGATTACCATTAATTTAGATAAGGAAATTTTTTGAGCGTTCCGAGATCCAAAATGAAGTTATAATGGTATGTTTGGCTGCGTCGTCGGATGCTTGGGCGGTGCAGGCTGCCTCTCTAACTGTTCCCTGCAAAAACAACGCTGAACACTACTTTCGCTTTTCGCCCGTTTTTCGTACGAACAAAAGAATGGTGTGAAGCGAAATTTCGTTAAACGAGGGATATTTCAGACCTGTATCTGAATTTTCAATGTCTTCATACTAACGTAAAGTACGAAGGCCACAATTCAAATATCCTTCCACCATAACTCACAGAAATACCTTCTCGTTTTCTATTCTCAAAAGACTGGAATTAATTCATTAAAGGTTTTATAAAAATAGAATTAGAATTCTCACAGCAAATCATTTTTTATCACATAAATGCCATATTTTCTCATTCTTTGGCGGTTAATGCAATTGTACAAATGTTCTATGGGGGTCTCAAGAGGGCCGCTGTGACGACCAGAGGAACGATGTTAATGACAAATGATTGTTTGATTAAATTTTTGAAATAATTATTTGAGAAATGCTTTCTTTTAAGATTTTTTTGTACAGAGGCATTTAGTCCATGGTTTTACACTAACGTCAGTCAAAAATTACGCAAAGCAGGCTGATGGGAACAATATTTCATTTGCATTTTCAAAGCTCTCTCCTGGGGCTGTAAACTAATTTCTAATTAATTTTGATAATGAAAACTGGGGGAGAGAGGTGAAGTCATTCATTTTACATTATAAACGACTTGCAGAGAAGATGAATTTTACAGAAGGAATAGCAAAAAAAATAAATAAATATACATGTTTTCATCCGCTCTCCAGAAATAAAGGGCTTGGTCTCACGGTTTCAACAACGACGTCCTATTTGGGAGTGAGGACGCAACATCAATATTACCGCCATGGTCGGTAATGCCAGGCTGAAGAGCAGCACAAATATCAACAATCAGAATACTCTGATTGGAAACCGTTGAGCAAAAGTGTCAGCAAAACTGTGAACACAGGTTTCTTCAGTTTTCAAGTCAGTCCGTCTGGCTGACTGGCTGGTTGGCTTAGCTGGCTGACAAGATGGATGGTAGGGTGGTTGGCCGGCTGTGTATCTATCACGCGTTTTTTGCCGAGGGTTCAACTTCCAATGAAAGTTTATCCAAAATTGGTCCCTAATTTGTGTCCGGTAGCATTTACTCTTGTTTTCTGAAAATTCAGACTTGATTAGTAATCATCAGCCAACACAAGGCGGGAAAAGTAACTTTCCCCCATTATTTTCCGATTTTTCAGTTGATCACCCCGAACATGACATGCTACCAAGGGACGTTGGTTACGGGTCGTTTTCTATTGAGTGACTTACCAGACCTATCATCGAGATTATTTTCCCAACAGTATTCTTCAACAAAAGGACTAACGTATTACAAACGATTCGATGTGAACGACCAGTGTTGCCGATTCGTGGCTTTTTTTGCGCTATATTCAGCGCATTTCTTGTTCTGGCTGTGCAAAAATGATAACTTTCACCATTATTTTTATCTCACTGTAGGTGCAATTTTCTAGCAATTTTTAGCTATTTCCTAGCAACTTCGGACAAATCTAGCCAATCTTTGTAGTTGAAAATATGTTTGAGTTTTTGTTTTTTTCAGCGCAATTTAGCTTTATTTTACGCTTTTCCAAGGTCGATTTAGCACCAAAAAATTTCTTTACTTGGCGACCCTGTAAACGAAAAACAAAAGGAAATGTATTTCTATTAACACCTTGTGAGCGTACACGGATCTTCTGGCTAATGCACTAGTTGAAGCTTGAGTACTCTATCACAAGTGGCGTTTACGATGGACATTAGAATAAATCTGTTCTCTGATGCCTTGTGCCCCTAAACTGCTTTTTTTTTTAATCAAAATAAATATCTCGCTCGGCTATATTACCCCATAAAGAGAAGTTTCATCTCAAACACTTGCTTATACGAAAAACCACCCTTTGTGATTATTTTCTTAAGTTTCCCAGGGAGCCTTTCGGTAGCTTCAGTATCAGCCTAAACACCCTCTCCAGTAACTTCAAAGATAGCGATTCTAAAAGTATGGTCCTTGGACCTCTAATTCTCTACGAGGCCCATGTAATGAGTCCGCAAAAGAGAGATCATTTTTGAAAAGATGAAGTGGAAAACAATTGAAAAATCAATTTTGAGCATTAAGTTATTTCTATAGCAGCATTATTGTGGATATTAACTTTTTAAATAGCATTCTTAGTAGCATGATAATAACAGGCTTACATATTTGTTTTTCCTGCCGGCGAACATGTTCTTTATAATTATTTTTATTGGCTATATTTTGGCCTTGCAGGTCACCGCCGTTTTCAAACTGAATTGGGAACGTCACAAAATTTCTTCTCAAGAATTGTTTCATGACTCACATGATGCACCCTTTTAGCCATTCTTTTCATGAGCAGAATCCAAGATCACGTTGTTAACAATTTCCCGTCATCTTGATTCACGAGTGTTTTATTCTATTTTTTTTGTTTCATGAAAAGAATGACAAAACAATTGCGTCCCGAGAATGACAAAATAGTTCTTTACAAGAAATGTTGCAACGTTCCTAATTCAGTTCGAAAAGGGCGTTGACCACCAAGGCCAAATATTACCAATAAAAAAATAAATTAAGTAGTACGTTTGCGAAAAGGAAAACAAATAGTGGATATAGAATTTATGAAAAAATATCCGACTTTTCTTTGAAATACCGTCTCTTTCAGAATGTACGTACTTTTTTTTTCCAAATGAATATAGTTTCTGAAAACTTATAATGGCTTATTTCTACTGTAATCAACTAATCGACATAAAATCTCCCAAAGGATCTGCAAATAATTTTGAAAACATCAAGGTGTCCGTAGGGGGGGGGGCTTTGATAATCATTGCTTTAAGCTATGAAGTTACTTTCACCTAAAAAACAACCAAACAACCCATGACTACCTCTGAAGACTACACCCGCAACATTTTCACTGCAATCGTTTAGTGCTTTCTGTTTCAGCTTATTAAAAGGACTGACTGATTTCCCCTTGGGTAAAGTGAAAGATTACTGGTCTGGTTAGTCAGTCAGTGGAAACGATCAAGTGACCAACGTCTTTTGGTAGCATGTTGGGACTGATCAATTGAGACATTAGAAAAAGGGTGATCAATAAATAGGTTACATCTCTCTTTTTGCTAGACAAGGATCACTAAAAGTCTGGATTTAAAAAACAAAACAAGCGAGAATGCTGCTGTCCACAAAGTAAACAACTAATTTAGCATAAACTTATATTATAAGTTGCCTGCACCCACATACTAAAAACCTATTTAGAAGGGTTTTTTTTTAGATGCAAAGAGTGAAGGTTCAGATTTTAAATCCATTTGCATAATTGGTTTGGCTTATATGCATAATACATATCCAGCCAGCTAGCCAGCCAGCCTGCCGACCAGTTAGACCAACGTAAAAACTGAGGAAACCTATGTTGACAGCTTTAATGACAGCGCTGGTTGACAGTTTCTAATCTAATGAAACACCACGCTTTTTACGTCCATCAATCTACTCCAGGAATAGATATTCCATTATATCCATTACTGGATGCCGACTAAAAGCGACCATTTTGCTCCTAGCAGATCAAATAGTAACTTCGCCATCTTTCACTGAGGTTTCTCTCAAGTAAAAAGTACAACAGGTGCACGCAGGCGATTTCAACGCTCGAAACACCATGTCTTTATTTCATTTATCATCATCGAAACACTCAATTACATCCAGTTTTATGCCAAGTGTAATACCCTTACGGGCTGTATTCGGCTTTTCTGATTCCTTACGAGACATTTTGCTAATGGATACACAAAATGAAATTTACATTGTATAATGTCCAACCTATGTGATCTATGGGGAAGCGTTAGATTAGGTGCATTGACAAGGAAAGTGTTTGTATCGAAACATAAATATTCGTTGTGTAAAGCATACACGCCTTTTTTTTCCATCATCAGGCTACTATCAAAGATTTACATACTCCGGGTCTAAAGTGAAGGTTTCTATCCTGCCTCGTGGTACTAGATGGGATAATGGAAAGTCTATAGCCACACTGAAGAGTTGTAATACGTCGAAAAAGCTGTCTGTGGATGACTATATATATATATATATATATATATATATATATATATATATATATATATATATATATATATTCGATTGATCCTGACACCCTACTAGGGAAATTTATATTTACATAGACACGAATATATATTTATGTAATCTTTAATTAGAACTAATATAAATCGAGCTTGTTCATTTTTAGGTTGTACCTGTTTTATTGACGACTTATGTTCTCTTAATGATGATGGAGAATTCGGAAAATCGCAGAGTAATCTATACCTCAAGAATCTTGAATTGTAATGTGAAGTGATCATAAAGGAATGCAAGCATCGTTTCTAGATTTGGATTTTAAGATCAAAGATGGAATATTTGTTTACAAATTGTTTGATAAACGCGACCCCTTTTCGTTCCGTATCGCACAAATGCCATTTAGAACATGCAGTACTCCATCTTATATATTTTGTGGGACTATATTATCTGAATATTTGTGAATAGCCAGAGCAACTCTTAAATTTATTGATTCCATACAGAAAATTGTTTCTTTTCTTGTGAGAATGGTCAATCATATTAGTGAGATTTTTAGACAATTCAATAAAGCCATGATCAGATATCCTGATCCCTTTAAAACATATCAGCTTGACCATAGTGAAATAACAATGAAAAATGAAGAATACGTTAACGAAAGTATAAAATTAGAATAAATGAATAATTCATATTATGATAAATCAATTTGTTTTAATGTTGGGGAGATTAGATAACCAAGAGATGGATCCAGTCTTTTGGCTTTGGTCTATTTATCTGACTGATAGTTAGTTGGATGGGGTGGGAGATTGAACATGAAATGCCATATAACGAATTGTCCGAGTATATTAATGGAATAGCCTATCGAGGTGTTTCTACTCGCTTGAAAGTGGTTTGGCTTGGTTTCAATCATGTATATAAGGATACTTTGTTCAAAGGAAAGACACAAATTGATGGAAACTCAATTGTATACAACGTAGGAAATCAACTTTAGGGTTAGTGGGAAAAAAATCAAATTCTTTAGCTGAATATGTTGGTAAAGAATCAACTGGAAGAATTTTTTTTCTGTGGAGTTAGTATTCTTAAAGATGATGTCATAAGTTCGTTTGCACGCAGTCTGCGAATAAAACCGACACAACGGATTTAATATTCACGTGGGTGAACACTCAATAGAATTGACATGGATAGCGGGTCATGTTTATTGTTATATGTTTTGATGCATTATCGCTAAATACGTTCTTGGGTAGCCTATATAAGTGAGCCCAGTTCGAAAAGATTGAATGATATGTAGTATAAAATGATATCCATATACAAACATTGTGATAATATCCTATATAATATAACAAACTACGTGTATGGCATAAGCTATATATTAAAACATAGCTGAAACGGGAGTGTTTGATCCACACTGCTGGGGTGCCATGTTAGTATGACTGTTTTGTTTTTAAAATCCCCGAAACTGTTATGTGGTAAAGAACAGATGATCCAAACAACACGAAATTCACACATTGTACCATAATAACAAATTATATGCAAAACAGGAGAATGAAATACTGAAAAATACTACATAAATTGCGTTGACAGATATTGGGAAATAAGTGATAGGAGTGATACGAAAAAATGAATAAAAATGAAATGTATAGCGTTTAAAGCTGTAAAGCTTTTTAAACTATATATATATATATATATAAATATATATATATATATATATATATATATATATATATATATATATATATATATATATGCGTGTGCGTGTGTGTGTATGTATATGCATTGATTAGTGCGCTTAATTTGTTCTAAAATCTTCGGTACTGTTCAATGTCTTATAATTATTAAATGAGTTTACTTTTTAGCTTATAGTTAATAACATTTATTTGTACAGCAATAGCTTAACTACATTGCATCAAAACCTCCACTAGTGAAAATACCATTCAAGGCTTTGCTATATAGAAAGAGGGAGAGAGATATAGCCAGAGAGATATAGTAATTACTCGTTACTACTGTAGATAGACCTTTCTGAAATCATCCGGTTGTAAATATCTGTGGATTTATTGAAATAGAAACGCATACATTTCATCATATTTTAACCGTCATGCATACCCTTCAA
>OY735214.1:15536717-15564217 GCA_963457665.1 Thysanoteuthis rhombus
AAAAAAACTTTCACATGTTAGAGGCGTTCATGAAAAGTTATTGATGATAAATCTTTTTTAATGGAATTGTCAGTTCCATAGGTTTTCGTCTTATCAATAATTAGATTCAGTCTCTATTCATATCCCAAGCAAACCTTATATCTCATTTCCTTTTAATAAGTGTTCAAAACTTCTTCTCATCTAAGATTTCAGGAAAATTTAAGAGAAAAGGAATGTTCTCATAACCGTACATAATACATGAACTAACATCAAAAGTTTTGCGAGAAAAACTGGTACTCATATCTGCGTTATCAACTCCCGTGTTTGTCACTAAGATATTTTCTTATTTTTTTAGAAATTTTATTTTATTTATGTGTCGTGTAATCGTCGTATTTGTTCTGGAAGTTATTTACTATTTCTGTTTTTGGTCCATTTTGTTCGAGCTCTACCAGTGAGTCCCAGTTATTCATAATTTTTTGAGAGAAGTTGGTGTAACTGTTTTTTTTCTGTTTACCTATATACATACATACATACATATATATATATATATATATATATATATATATATATATATATATATATATATACATATATATATATATATATACATATATATATATATATACATATATATATATATAAATATATATATAAATATATATATATATATATATAAATATATATATATATATAAATATATATATATATATAAATATATATATATATATATATATATATATATATATATATATATATATATATATATATATATATATATATATATATTGTTGTTGTTGTTTTCTTCCGTTCATTGTAAATAACCTTTTAGCTAAGATGTTATCTATACATTTTATCATTTTGAATATTTCTATTGCATCTCTCGAAATTCTTCTTTCTTCTAGTGTAGTTAGTTTTATTTTACGAAGCCTATCTTCATATGGGATGTTTTCAAGTTCAGGGTCCATTTTCTTTACCCTTCTTTGTATATTTCCATTTCTGCGAAATATTTTTTGAGATATGGATTCCACGCTAAGATTGCGTATTCTACAAAACACACTTTTAGTTTTATTTAACGCAGACAAATATAATCGAAAACATTAGTAATAGAAAAGTGTCAATGATAAATGGACCCCTCGGTACATAAATAATATGAATACTCATACACGCAGGCACGCACACACATAGACACGTACATGTGCACACACAGTGAGTGCACACACAGTGAGTAATCGATACATCTCAAAAAGTTCATCTTCACAATTGGAGGTATTCGGACAAAAGATTTCTGGGATTTGTACATGAATTTTCAAAGTTCAATCATATTTCAATATATCTTTAATCATTGTATATTCAATTTTTGGTCCGGCTTCTGTCAATTCCAAAGCTTTTTAAGGGTGTTTGAAATCGACTTTTTGTCTTTCAAATGTATCAGATATTTTTTGCTCCCACTGTAAGTAATTGAAAAGTGTCTGAGATAGATGGGCCCACCCGGTGTATAACTATATATCTATTTACACGTATGTATATATTATAGAGAAAGGAGATCCGGGAGAGTTCTCCTCGTCTTTTCGGGTCCCCAGTCGGCAGGGCCTGTACGTGATACTTTGGAATGGAGTCTTAGGGTGAAGTTCGGAATGCTCACGATCAAGCTCACCCCTTAAACCAGGGATTTGCATGTCATGGTCCACAGAAATGGCGCGAATAGCAGCAAGGTCACAAGGTCGTATGTTTGATAACAATTTCCTTTTCCTGGCAGATGCCATATATATATATATATATACATGCACATATATATATATACATACACATATATATATATACATATTTACATATATATATATACATATATATATACATACACATATATGTATATATATATATATATATATATATATATATATATATATATATATATACATATATGTATATACGTGTATGCGTGTACGTTTTAGTGTGTTGTATTCATTGTTATATATGTATATGTGTTTGTGTGTGTTTTATTCATTGTTGCACACACATATATATATGTGTGTGTGTGTGTGTGTGTGTGTGTGTGTGTGTGTGTGTGTTATATGATGGCGCGTGAGACGTCAAATTTGATACGGTGTAGATTAACACGGGTCCTGTCAACATTAAATCATGCGAACTGCTGAGCATTGTACTAATGGACGTTTACCAACAGTCCAATGTGCTGTCGACATCACTTCCTACAATTCGTTCCAATCCAGAGGGAACGGAACAAATTGTAGGAAGTGAACACAGAACTCACTAAAAAGTAATTAAGTAAAAGTAAAATAAATAGATAAATGAGCAAATGAATAGTCGAATAGAAAGCAAATGTCTCCGGGAAGTTGACTTGACGTCAACTAACTAGGCGGGCGGAGAGTTCTGGTAAGTAAGGGGAGATAATCACCGGAATTGACCAATGATGAATCCAGGCTAAGATAGAATCAAACGAACCACTATTTTGATGAATAGCACACATTTGATAATTAGCAGTGTATAGATGTCATGCTTTGAGACGCGACTGAGTTAGTAAATCATCTTTTTTTTTTCAAATTCATTCATGCAACTGACGTAGTAAATTTGAATTTCATTCATGTTTTGCTGACATGATAAAAATGCCGAATTTAACTAAAAATAAGAAAATATGGAAAATAATTAAAACAAAAACAAAAAAAGCAATAATAATTCGTTCATGGCCAACAGAATGCTAATCTCCAAGATATCTGCAATGTATATCCATTTAAAAGGCAAACATGCAAATTTCTCCTGAGTAATCGCATGGGTTCCATTGGTCAATTCACCTTCCAAATATGATATAACAATGAAGATTACCTCATGGAAAATTCTTTAGGCTTTGTACCCAATCACTTCTAAAAACAGCTCAATTTGAGTTGAGACTTCGAAAACAACTTAGAATTAATGATAATTGAATTATTAGAAATACATTACTTAATAAAATAGCTTTAGGCTCCCTAGTGCTGATTCATGCTCAAATAACTCCATCATGTTTGGCCGGTATACTCTAGTCTATGTATATGAACGCAAATATATCTATATTTCATATATGCCATTACTTGTGTCATGATAATTATAACAACTCGTGATCGAAGTCAATAATTGAACAACTGTAGGGTCAAAATTCGAAGTCACGAAAAAAAATTCAAACACAGACGTTTTCCACAGGGAAATATCTTTAATAGATTTTTTTTTAAATCTAGGAACATCTAGATTCTGGAGAATCTAGAAATCATTAATAAACCCGTCAGAATAAGGCCTCAAAAGGTCAAAAAGGCTTTTTTTTTTTTACCAAAATTTTAAAAAAATGATTTTTAGAAGAGGTCTAGATGTATGAAGTTCTGATGACGAATTTCAAGTCTGTAGTCAAGACAGGATGGCCAGGGGAGCTGGAACCCACAAATATAAACAAACGCACAAACGCAAACAGATTTTGAAAAAGGAATAAAACCCTTCGAAACCTTTGGTTGCAACGATTATTCAATATAAATTCATTGCAATTCATTTTGCTTTACAAATATATGGTAAAAAAATTTGAAATAGAAATTTACAGTCAATGATTTTCTTTAGGAATGTGTTCTAAATCATTTTCACTTAAAATACATTGTAATTTATTTTACTGTAGAGATGTTTTACAAATCATTTTACTACGAAACAATTAAATATTATTTTACTATGTGAATGTGTCGTAAATGGTTTCTACTAACGAAATATATTTGGAATCATTTAAATACCAGCTTTTTGTGTAACCATGGTATCACGGGTAGGATTTATTTCAAAATGTTTATTCACTCTAACATATAAACATCGTGTCAGAAAATTTTTCTAATGAAAGGATAATCACATTTTTATTTAAGCACAGACAACCTTCGAACCCTATATACGTAAGTAAGGTGTCAGCTGGCTGCCCACTTACTTTACCGCTCTTCTGCAACTTTTGGGCTTGACTTCAGTCATTTTCTGCACCAACAAACCAGATATAATTTCCGGTAAGGGACAAAACATTTCTTTACTATTGAGTACTAAAATTTTGCATTTTTGCCACAATTCTCTATCATGAACGTCACGGAGCCAGTATTTCCCGAATCAGTCTAATTCATCTCTCCATATTGTGTTCTGTCGACCTCGGTTTCTTTTGTGATCCCTGGGGATCCATGTTGTAAGACGTAATGTCCATTAGTTGTTATTCATTCTTGCAACATGGCCTGCCCATTGCCATTTGAGTTTTTAAATAGTTTCTATGATGTCACAGACACCCGTTTTCTTCCTTATATACTGTGCTGTCTTGTGATCTCTCCATGTAAGGTTGAGCATGATTCTCTCATGCGCACGTTGCATACTTCTCAGTTTGTGGGTCTGTCTTACATCTTTTCAAATTCGAACGGACATGGATCGGAAATACTGGTATCTCCCACTTCTCGAAAGTTTGCATTAGGCTACCTTTTGCTTTTGTGCAAAGTCCAAATAGCATTCAATATTTGTTTTATATCGAGCCTAACTATCCCCTCCTCTCTCTCTCTCTCTCTGATAATCAAGTATCCTATAGCTCCCGTCACAACCTTTGACTATTCAGCCTAACATACCATGATTTCGATTTGGGGTGTCTGGGAAGGTTTGAAGTTTTTTTCCCAAATAAATCAACGTTCTACTTTCGGGGTAAATCTGTATACCCATCTCTTTCTGGCTTTACTGAAAGTTGCTTAACGCTATTGATCGGACAACAAACTATCCTAAGTGCTTTAAACCCTGATGCAAGAAGCGTGACTAATTAGATGTTAATATGAAGGCATTTGGTCGTCATCAGAGCGGATTTTTTTATTTTTTTTATTTTGGTGAGAGTTTTCTCCTTGACACCGGGGGAACTTGTGCCATATGATAGCCCAAGGGTACAAGCAATGGCCTGGAAAGTCGTAGATTCAACATTTTGCAGGGTTTTTTTTCAAGTCTCAGATATCGGGGGATTTTTTCCCCTCTTTTCTTAATTACGATCTTATTTAGGCGTTCATTTCACCCTCAGCAGAAATATAATACGAGCTACATCCTTTTTAATAATTTATATCTGACTAGATAGGTAGATTAAATAGATTAACTGGACATGTTTCTTATTTCACTACCAAAAATGACCGAAACATCTTCAATAGATGTCAGAACTCAAGAGTCAGTTCTATTCTCTACAAGCTTTTTTTATCATGTATAAGTCGGCCTAGTGTAAAAATCGACCACACGAGTTTTGGGCTCAAAATTCTAGTTTGGGCCAAATACGTTTTTAATACATAACTCTCACCGTTTGAGTCTACCGCCAAGTTTTCGAAAGATTTTTTTAGGCTTAGAAATTTGACATTTATGCCACAATTTACAGTGTATATATATATATATATATATATATATATATATATATATATATATATATATATATATATATATATATATATGTATATCGTAAATTGTGGTACAAATCAGGCTAGCAGTATAACATGATATATTAATATATCAATAATATAAAGCCACTTCTGAAATGAAATGGATTTATTTTATTCGCCTAATGATGCCTGAAGAGGGCAAAAAGATGAGCTAGTTTGTGTAGCGATTCCACATTCTACTTTATATATATATATATATATATATATATATATATATATATATATATATATATATATATATATATATAACTCCTTTCCTGATAATGCTCTTAATTCAGTGGTGGATATCATTCACAAAAATTGAATATATACAGAAAAAATCTCAGATCATTATTCAGCAAATAATGAAGTGTCAGGCTACAGATATGTAATACCTTAACAATAATGTAAAACAAAAATATATGGGGAAATACCTTAGCAATAATATACATTAAAAACTACACTGTTGGTAGCATTGGTTGGTTGTAGTGGACAGATTAATCACAAAACATTACATATTTGTATCAGATATGAATGTCTATGAATATGTACGTATACGTAATACCTTGATAATATAAAATGAGAGATAGCAGCAGTATATATACAAAAGTGGGGATTAGTTTCAACAATACGCACTTATATTTGAATAATAGCCCATATATGTCCAGCTGGATGTGGCCCCAAAAATATACACGACAACTTAGAAATGATTATTACTTGTCAGGATGTTGGGACCAAGTATGACCAACGATGTGAAACGATTAACGATAACATATAACAGAACACATATCTAATAAAACAAAATAATTATCGCGTTTTTGGGTGTTTTTTTCATGAGATTGAAACAAGAGCAAAAAATGATCTCAGTGAAAAAGAAAGTGCGTTGAGTATTGAACGTATCAAAGGTGAGGGAAAACTCTTACTCCAACAGAAGAAAAAAGATTTATTAACAAATTATGATTCTATTCATGCACCTAACGAAATCTACATAAAGGGGGATTTCACTTTTATTGATAAACCGCATGAAACAAATTCTACTTAAATTCCATTAAGTTATACACGTTTATATAGACATAACTGTATCAAGAAAAAAAGGTTTGCTTCACATCAAATTAAAATTCTATTTAAGCACATCAGCATCATAAATTACAATTCTATTTATTTGTAGACCACATAGAATAATATATATTCAAAATCTTGCTTAAACCTTGTTAAACAATACATGTTCACATTTCACATACATAAAACAGTGACGGAATGAAAAAGTTTTCTTCACAAATGAAAATTATTGAGTAGTTGAATTGATATGCGCATGTCTGAATATGAAGAGGATTTTATGGCAAGAAAGCTGTCCTGTTTTTTTATCCACTGAAACTATAGAAAAACAGCAGATGTACTCCATAATGAAGAATAAGATTACAGATATAGATATAAGGATAACTAAATTACACGCATCGAGATCTTGAAATTAAAGTAAACATAGCCATTGGTTAACACGTTGAAATTATATGATCGGATTAAAAATGACTTGTATGCTGAATGGTCGTGGTTACTTTTGGACTATAGGAAATTTGACTAATATAATTTCCTCTTTCACTGTTCTTCCTTAAGAATAGAGCATTCTGGTGGATGTGGAATTTCCGTGTAGATAGATAAATCGCTTACATAAATGGCTTAAATTCAGCCTTGATGACCGTTCAGCTCCGTAGTCCGGAGGTAGGATATCGGCCCCCGGGTCTGGAGTGATGGTTGCAATCCTGCCTCGCATCGAAACAGCTGTCAGTGGATGATACAATAACTTTATTTATTTATTTTTTTTTAATTCATTTTTATATCTATATATCTATATATCTATATCTATATATATATATATATATATATATATATATATATATATATATATATATATATATATATATATATATATATAACCGTTGCGATCAAAGATGGTGGAGAGTTCTATCTACTTTTTAATACGTATATGCGTGTGTTTTGTGCGTGCCAGTGCTCCTTTCCATACCGTTTTGTCTACAGACTTAAAAATTAGAATCAGTACTCCACTAGACCCCCTCCTAAAAACGTTTTCTTCTATTTTCAGGAAAATTACTTCTTTTTTTTTTTTTTTACTTTCTCCTTTATTACATGAGCGTATGTTTATGGGTTCCAGTGCTCCTTACCATGCCATTCTGTTTACAGACTTGTATAATTAGCGTCAGTACTCCACTAAACCCCTTCTGAAAATATTTCTATTTTATCTTTTAACATTTTTCAACCTTGATTTAATGGGTTTATTTGCAACATCTAGATTCTCGAGAATCTGAATGTTTCTAGACGTCTTTTTAGACTATTTAAAATGTTTTCCATTGGAAAACGCCAGTGAAGTCTTGGACAGAATTTATTCTGTATATATTTATTCTTCAATGGAATTTATTTTAACATGACTTCAAATTTTGACGCTTCGGTTGTTCAATTATTGACTGCGGTGGCAAGTTATTATTATTATTATTATTATTATTATTATTATTATTATTATTATTATTATTTGCGATTTGACACCAGTTGCCTGGTGGTTACTGCAGGCAGTTGAGTGACAGCAAGTCTCCTCAAGTCTCCAGCCCTCCTCTCCACTCTCTCATAGTCCACAACAATACTGTGGTTTACAGTTTTACACCAGTTGCTCGGTGGTCATCGCTGAAGGCTGCGAAAAGCATGTGTATTTAACATCATTATTACCACAGTTATTTTTTCAAACATGGTATGCAGAGAATGTTGCTTATTTTCTTTAATCTTAATGACAGAAGCAATAAACAAAAATGTTTTCATGCACGTTGATATGACAGCTGTCACGTTACAAAATGAAGCGATCTTTCTGAATTAGGTTAATCAAAACTAAACGCTCCTAATGCCATCTAATGACAAACAGAACAAACAATGATAATAGACAACACTATTACAAATCGCAATTTGAAACCTTTGAAACGAACGCCAAAGAATTTCTGCCAACACAATGTTCGACCGTGACGAAATCAAAACACACCAAAACACAGGTACACACACACACACACACACACACACATGCACGCACATACACGTGCACACACATGCACGCACTAGTACTAAAACATACACACATTTGGAGGCACATACGCACGCGTATACGCACACACATACGCACGCGCACACATTGCCGCCAACACAATTAAAAGACGTGGCGAAATCAAAACACACATATACACGCACAAGCGTACACATATATACATACATACACACACATGCACATACACGCACATATACTTCGCTGCCAATCAAAAGCCGTGCCGGAATAAAAAAAAGAAATAAAAAGCAAACGTACGTATACATAATCACACTTTCACGTATACACAAATATTCACGTATACACACTCACACACATGCACACAAATATACACGCATACATTTGCTGTCAGCACGATCAGGAGCCGTGACGGCATCAACACACTCACACACACACATACATGTATGCGAACGCATACATAAAAGAGCACCAGCCAACAAAATTCGTACAAAAACTTCATTCATTTGTCTCTCCTTCACGCTTTTTTTTTTTTCATTTTACTTCCGTCTTTCATGATAGAAAAACCTACCCCCATCCCAATGGGGTAGAATTCCCTAGAAACCAAACATAATTAAAAAGACAATAAAAGACATTTCTTATTAAGGTTGTTGTTTTTTTTTTTTGGTTTATAATTCTTGCCACCCGGGGCATGGGGTGGGGGAGATGCGATTAGGGTCTTAGGTGGGTAGAATGGCAAACAAAAGATGTTGTCATGATGACGCCGGTGGTTGGGTGGATGGTAGTATGGAAGGAGTGGGTTGGTGAGTCTCGGTGCTAAGAAAGAAAAATGAAGTGAGGAAGCGTCTGCGGTGTCTGCTGTGAACGATAAGAAGGTGTAATTGACAGAAATGAACGATTGTTTTCTTTATAAGGAAAAAAAAGTGAAAGGACGATAACTTCACCCACTCTGGGCTTCCATACATCGGCACATACGGGTACACATGAGGTGAAGATTACACACACAAATCCCCCCTCTCTCTCACACACACACTCGCTCTCTCTTCCTCTTTATCTCTCTATTTCCCAATCTTTCTCTATCGCCCTGCTTATTTCTCTCTATTGTTGTCACACTCATTCTCACACGTACATACTCTTTTTCTTCTCTCATAAACACTCAGGGTGCGTATATTTCAATACACAAGGACACGCACATACACGCACACACAACCTTTCAAATACACAAACGTCAGATGATCTACAAAATATGACTGGGATAGACGGATCAGAATACATGTAGATATAAAGAATCAGGATAGATATATACATACAATGATAAGAAGAGACTGCGACAGAATTCGAAATGAAAAATTCCAACATGGATTGGAGCACACTGGTGGACGGGGAATATATACGCATAAATAAATATATCGCTTAAATTCATCCTTACTGACCGTCCAGTTCCGTGGAGTAGAGGTAGGATACCAGCCTCTGGGTCTGAAGATAAGGTTTCGATCCTATGGGATAATGGATAGTCTATAGCCACACTGAAGAGTTGTAATACAACTAAACAGCAGTCTGTAGATGACACAATAATATTTACTAAATATGTATATCTAGCAAGTTAGATTGCCAGAGACCAATGTGTCCTCCCGATAATCACGTAGAGATTGGAACCTAACCAAAAGGTTGACCCGCAAACTGAGAACCATACAACATGTACATGAGAGAATCCTGCTCAACATCACTAGGAGAGATCACAAAACAGCACAGTATATTAGAGAAAAAAAAAACAGGAGTCAGAGATCTCATAGAATCTACTAGAAAACTTAAAACTTAACTGCTTGACGTCAGAACATGGATCCCATAGATCATATGCAAAACTATGGCCGGCGAAATATAAGACGGCGAGACGAAATGGACAAGTTCAAGAAGTATTGGGAAGGTTAATGAGCAACGGTGGACGCTATTATTATGATGATGATGATTATTATTATTATTATTATTATCATCATCAGAGCTACATAGTTGACAGACATTACCCTGAAAAATTGATTTCCCTTCGCCCACGAGTAAGCATTGGTGGTTGTTTCCAATTTCTTACTAGATTCTGGAACGATTCAGTGTCAAGTTCGCTTAGATCGTTTCAATTCCAGCCCACCTGCAAACCATTGAAATCAAACCAGGTCCAGATAAAGCTAGTGCGTGGCCTGTAGCATATGTTATATAGGCGCCTAAATTATGAAAATGCAAATGAATAAGCTGGGCCGCTGCAAGGTCAGACTCCTTTCAATGGAGATATATAATACTTGGTCAGTTTAGCTCAGTTGTTAACAGAGAGCCGCCTTCAAATCATGTGGTCGTGATTTCAAATCATGGTATGGGAATGTTGATTTTATATATAGGTCGGGTTTAACGTGACAGAGTTTAATCGCCTATGTTCAGATTTTCCCCCTCTCTCTTACACGCCCAGTAGAACAAAATCCCAGTCCTACTAAGGCTAAAACACTCAGCCACCCACTCTTAGAGATATGCAAAATAGATAAAGATAGACGGATCGGAACACGTATAGATATAAACAGACTAGGATAGATAAATTGATAGAAACACACACACACACACACACATATATATATATATATATATATATATTGTATTGTATATACAATAAATAAATTCATCGTTGCATAAGACTTGTCGATTGAACTCAGTTAGTAAGAGAGCTGCCTTCCAAACACATGATCGTGGTTGTCCAATCACAGTAGGGAAATCTTAATTTTATGTAAAGGTTTGGTTTAACGTGGCGTGATAGACAAACAGTGAATATTTACTCCCCTAAATTGGGTAGGGATTGTTGTTGTTGTTGTTATCGGGGAAAACGAAGTCAACTGCGACTTGGATTAGAGTTTGGCACTAATGAAACATTCATTTTTAATCGCATAGTAAAGTCGTTAAATGTTTTTTTGTTTTCGTTTTTATCCTTATGCAACGGCCATGAGTTTCAAATACCTTCGTATTTTTATGAGGCGTATATGTATCACAAAGATACCAGACCCTCTTTAAATACTTTATCAAAATGATGGACCTGATTGAAGCTGAATTTAGTAACATGGCCGTTTGGATGTTTTCGATTTTTCTTATCTCTTTGCAAGGCTCTTTGGGTCTGTTCCAAGCATGCCAATCATGATGGGCACAACTGTCACCTTCACGCTCTATTATCGTTTCAGTTCTCAGGCAAGGTCTCGATATGTTCCCAGCTTTTCACTTCCAATTTTACTATTGTTTTGTGACACTTGGGAATATTGGATTTTCTCCGTTTCACCTGTCAACTCAAATTTAAATCTTCGAATCTGACTTGACACTAAAAGATTTTAAAAGCTTTTCATTCTTTCCTTTTAATCTTTGTTGGGTTTTTTCTTCGTTCTTTTTTAATTTCTACTAATTCTTTCTTTTCTCACACTTCTCATTGTCTCTTTCTTTCACTTTTTTTTTACTCTCTTTCTTTCTTTTATTATCCCTTTCTATCGTTCTTTCATCTTTCTTTTCTTCTATTTTTGCTCCTTTTTTTTTCATTTTCTTTCCTTTTTTGTCTTTTTTTCTTTCCCTTTTTTTTCTTTATTTCTTTTTTCCTTCCACCGATTTTTTCTTTCGCTTTTCCTTCGTTTTTTTCTCTCTTTCTTTCTTTCATTCATTTTTCCATACAGTTACTCTCCTTCGTCATTAAACTATGTTTCTTTTTTATAGTACTCCTTTTTAGATGAAACAGCGTACGTATATATATATATATATATATATATATATATATATATATATATATATATAGAGAGAGAGAGAGAGAGAGAGAGAGAGAGAGAGAGAGAGAGAGAAAAGAGAGGTAGATACACAGATAGATATCAATTGGACATTTTATAACGATTTGTTAATTCAATTTTATCATTCTTTCTTTCTTTAAGAATTTCATTATTTCCTTTTCTCCTAGCGATCGAGGTCTTTTACTATTAGTATAATCTTTTTTTATTAGCTTATTTTTTACAGCATTATTCTGCTCATGCTATCCGAACCTGACACCTTGTAGAACCTCTGCGAGACCCGCAACAACAATTGCGCTCTTTCTTTTATCGTCTGTCAGGTATTTACACAATCGCCCGGAAGCCCGAGAATATGCGGCTCGGCTTGTCGACAAACCGCTAAAAGGCATCTTCATTAACAAGTCTTGCATCGCTGTCACTAAAACAAACTTGCCCTTTTTTTTTTTTTTTTTTCATCTTCTCCGCAAGGGAGAGGGTTTTTGTTTAGTTCACGCCTTCGCTTCGTGGTGTGATTTCTTATCATTTTTTTAAATCTCCAACAACGAAGTTTGAAGAAGCATACGGTATCACCCCCCTATATAAAGTACAACATAACCAACCACGTTTTTATTTTATTTATAGAAAGTTAATTTCGTCTAAACCAAACGTAGCCGGATCTTTATCATTTTTAGTGGACCATTACACAATCAAAATGGATATTATCAGGTATTATTTATGACCGAACTCCACGGCACTGGGATTCTGTTGCCAAAAATATGAATTTGTTACCACCCAAAGATGAGTATATCCATGTGGCAACATAGCTTCAATGCTGTAGAGTTCGGTCGTAAATAATACCTCATAATATCCGTTTTAATTGTGTAACGTTCCATTGGAAATAATGAGAAAAATCCCACTACGTTTGGTCTTGACGAAATTAACTCTCTATAAGTGAAAAGTGGTAGGAGGTACTCAGGTGTGAGCGACACGGAGTGTATTCTATCTACACAATATCTCGAAAAATTCACAATGAATTCCCGTGGCACGTTGTTGGAGGGTGGGCCAGCTATTAGGGAAGGAAGTATTGATTAAATTTGGGAATGGTTCCAGGGATTTTTCAGTTACCTCTTTAGCATCATAGCTATACATGAATTGATTTTCATTCAAGTTTTAATGACGTGCACTCCTTGGGTGCTTTCTAGGGTGTTTTTTTTTGGGGGGGGGGGTTGTAGGTTATGAATATGAAGGCATGAAGAGCTATAAAAGGCTAGGATATGAGCCTTTTATCCGGAGAGACTGGAATTTTTCTACGTTGGCGTTGAGTGATCCAGAAGTTACCACCAGTGCGGCAAACAGAAAGTTGAACGTGGCAATATCGAATTTTGGCTGCGGCTCTTCGTCTTTGAGGGAGGCATAAATCCACCTCTTCATTTCCAAATATCTTCTGGAAAGTGCCTCGTCACTGGCATGTCGCAATAATTAATTTTAGCGAGTTTTCGACATGTAATCAGTATGTTGTGCATCGAAAATGAGGGATTGTCGGTAATCAAGAATTAATGTAAGTATTGCTAATAAAAACAGGGATAATGGCTACATAAGGTATAAATATTTGCTATTAAAATGAATTCTTAATCATTTACGGTAAAAACAGGTTTGGTTCGATACTCAATAGGAACGGTCACGTGACCAACATCTTGTAGCTGCTTGCCGTGTTGGGAGTGATCAATTAAAAAATTTGGAAAAAAAAATGATCGATGAACAAGATACATATCACGCCTTTTGTAGGACAGGGATCACTGAAAAAATCCAAATTTCCAACAATAGCAAAAATAGAAGAAAAAAAAACAAAAATCAAGTGTGAATGCTGCTGGACCCTAAAAACCTTTAATGATGGATGAAAAGAAGTTTTTTTCATGACCAAACAAGGAGCGAATGTTCAAATTTTCAGTCCTCTAGCTCTATTGGTGTGACCTGTACACGTAATACATACATACATATTTAGCCAGCCAGAGTTGCAAAATTCGATGTGGCTTTTTAATTTTTCGACTCGGGAAGTCACTCTCAAATTCGAAAAAAAAATGGAGAGAAAAAAAAACATCTCAATTGGCAACAAGGGAAACAAAGCAAGATTTAAAACATCTAAATATTGTAAAGACTGGATCTCAAATTCGAAAAGAAGCATCTAAATTGGAAAGACAGCTAAACCAACTTGAAAACTGAAGAAAACCTATGTCGACAGTTTTGGTGATGGTTTTTAATCGGGAGAGAAGGGATTAACTGGTCAGGATTTGGAGCAGACGTTACTGACGGGAAATGCCTATTAAGTGTGTAATGATTAAACGGTAGCTGTGAAATGATTTTTTCTTTAGAAATGTACTTCAAATGAGAAAGAGGGATAATCAGTGTTCAGAATTAATTCAAATTAGTTATGTCAGAAAAGGAAAATAGTTTCAATGTCTGCATAAAGCGGATATGAAATAGTCTAGTGTGTTTGAATAATGTGAATTAATTCAAGAGCAGACGATAGATATTGAGACAAACAGGAGATTCCATACAGCTACAAGTTTGCAGTAAACATTTGAAAGTCACATGAAAATTTAAAATGATTACAAGAGTCTGGAGAAAAGTATCTGACATAAAATCTGTTCCATGAAATATTACTAGGCTAAGCTAAGCGAAATATTTGCAATAGGAATGCATTTCAAATGTTTTATATAATGTGGATATCTGATTGTTTCCATAGAGTTTGTTTTCTTTATTCTTTCGTTTTCTTTTCTCTCTTCTTTTCTTTCTCCCTTTTTCTTCTTCTTTCGATATTTTCTGTCCCCTCTGTATCGTTGCTTCTTTCCAAGCCAAACATTGTCTTTTGTTTTTTCATTACTCAACTGATAAATTCCGACAAATATCGTACATTTTCTTGCACGATTTTGACACAGTTTTTTGTCTTCTTTCCTTTCTTTTCTCTTCCCCAAATTGAATTATTCGGAATCTTTTCATAAAAAAACAAACATAAAAAAGAACGTACATTTTACATTTTCCGAACGAATGAGACGCCGAAACGAGACCAGCCATCTGCAGACGAGATCTGCCATCATCAGACGAGATCTCAAAACTGAATTCAGTGAAAGATGTCTTCTTTCATTTCTGAACTAAACGCCAAAACACGAGCTGTCTCAACGCTCCTTACGGGGGTGGGGGAGGGGATAACTGGCTTGAAACTCAAGTATAACCATCTTCAAATAGCGAATGTTTTGAAAGTATAAACGAAAGCAGTGTCCTTACATTGACTACGGCTCCAGCCATCCCTACCCAGGCACTGTATCTCACAAGTTTCTTTGTCTCGGCTAGATTGAGTAATTCTTCAAGGTTTGCGATTTGTTAAATTGACCGAGTGTGGGGGCAACCAACCCACAGTGGCGTCATTCACTTCACCCGCTATTTACCCATACAATGGTGAGAGACGAGTCCACGCCTTTCCCAACGGCTTTAGCGCTAAGTAAACACAGGTCTTAGTCGGAATTTCAACTCGGTTGGTCGATTCCATTTTCCGTGTTGCTATCCGCTTGGCCACCGGCACTTCCATAAATCTCTTCAAATGGAGATACGTTTTAGGCTCGTTAAATAGTACATGTCTCTAAGCGGTTATTAATACACTAAAGATGCGATCGATAAGCGTTAAGTAGATGAATGAAAACACTTACGGCGGTCATGGTTAAGCGAACAAGACCCTAGACAAGATACTGAAACCATGTGGGGCTTGTAAATCTGAATCTCACCATTTCTCGCCGAAACACGTGCTCCTGATACAAGATACAACACCGTATGGCAGCTTTTGATGAGAGGAGAACAGACATTAGGTTTAGGGCTGTAGAATTCCACCACCTGATCATCTTACAGCAGGGGTTCTCAAACTTTTTTCTTCAAGCGTACCCGTTTTGATTCTGCCCAGCAATGTAGCCGTACCCTTTGTGGAGAATATAGCATAATATGTATGAGTACAATAGAACAGACAATAGACATGTAGTATTTGTGAGTGAACAACCGCAGCCATCAAAGATGGTGAAGGGTTCTATCCGTTTATCATATGCGCTCCTGGCCACACCAAGTCTGTTGTGCCCTTACGTTGACTACGGCCCCAGCCGTCCTTACCCGATGCGAATTTTCAAGTCTGTTGACCAAAAGGTCTACTAACTTGAAAATTGGCATCAGTACTCCTCTATTACTCCACTCCAGAGTACCCTCCCTTAATTTTTGGAAAGAAAGCTTTTAGGGGCCCCATTCTGACGGGTTTACTAGTAATATCTAGAATCTATATATGTTTTGTTTTTTTTTTACTCTATTTTCCAGAAGAAAACGCCAATGATGGATTTATTCTGGCCATATTTTTTTCCTCGATGGGATTTTTTTACATTGCTTCAAATTTTGACGCTATGGTTGTTCAGTTATGGACTGTGATGGCGGTTTTGATTTAATCTAAGTTACATTTTCAATACTGTTTTTCACAAATATCGCGTGCCCCCCTATCTAAGGTTACTCGGACCTTAGTTCCAGATCCCTCTGTGTTGGATAGCAGCCTTGTAGTCATAAGCATCAACTGGGAGTATGTTGTTACCTGGTCGTTCCAAGTTTCATACCTGTGTCAGGCAGTGAACATCATATACCTGTATTTGGGTGATGTATCTTAACGTCATTATTTTTTGGCAGCAAATGTGAGGGAAACTGTCTCTGAATCCTTTTTTTTTTTAATAGAACTCTTTCTTTGATTCTTCAAATTTATGAATCCATAGACATTCAGGCATGTTCAGGTGGAGGCCACGGTTTGTATCAGTTGACTTACCTGTGCCCAGTGTTGGATTAACCATTAGGCTGAATAGACTTCATCCTGGGGCTCCGGAAGAAAATAGTTTAATTGATTGTACAAAGGAATGATTTTGATAGGGTGTATACTTGGTTACGTTGGATGATATTTCAGCACTTTTGCATACCTATTATATGTATGCAGAACATTTAACAATGTAGAACGTTATGAGTTATATAACTTGCCTTGACATCACTTTATTCTATTCAACGATGGGTGGGGCAAAGGCACAAGGTCAGGGGAGAGTCTTACCGAAGCTCAGCCTAGCGGACCGGGTGGTAAATAATCCATCTCGGTGTGTGGGTAGTAAATCTGAATATAACCATTTCTAGCAGGAACACGTGCTCTTGACATAAGATACAGCTCTGTATGGCATTTTTTTGATTAGGAAGAGAACGCACATTAGATCTGAGTTTCCCGAATTCCACCACCTGATCATCTCACGGGACCATGGCCTAATAGATATAAACATTAATTGGGCGTATGTAGTTACCTGGTGGTGTTAATTTCATTTCCTGGGCCTGGCAGTTAACAACGTGTACGCGCACGGTGTGCTACTTTTAACGTCTTTAATTTTGGTGACACACATTCGCAAACGTGTGGGCTATTGTTCCCTAAACAGTTTTTCATTAGAACTGCTTCCCCGATTGTTTGAGTTTGAGAAGCCATAGGTATGCAGGCGTGTTCACCTGGAGGTGACAATTTGTGTCCATTGGTAACCTGTGTCCATAATTGTGACTGTCCGTTCGGATCTGTGTAAATACAATTGAGTCGGTTTAGTCTTGGTTGAGGTCTGATTAGTGAAATCAGTATATATATATATATATATATATATATATATATATATATATATATATATATATATATATATATGGGAACTTTTAACACACACTCACACAGCACACACCACTGATGATAGGAAGAATCCCGAAACATGTCTGGACAATTTGCATATACGGATCGATAAACCTTAACTCTAAACAACTTACTCCCGAGTCTGTCTCACTCTCTACAGTACACATTATATATATATATATATATATATATATATATATATATATATATATATATGTGTGTGTATAGGAAGTGGATTCGCTACACAAACATGTTTATGTTTCTGCCCTCTCTGGGCCTATGGCAGAAAAATAAACTTGTTTTTGTAGTGAATCCACTTCCTATCATATTTCGAACTCTATTTCTATTATTATTCAGACTATCCTCTTCTCAGTTGTCTTTCATACAACGAAATAATAATACCTCATCTCAAAAATTCAGAGAAACACTTTCCAGCTCTACTCTAAAACAACTTGACTCTCGGAGTATAAAGTTGAATGTATCGAGCACTAAATGAAATAAATCCATCACATATCAGACATTGCTTTGTATTATATAATGCTATATTGCAAACCTGATCTGTACTATATATATATATATATATATATATATATATAATTTGTGTTTGTGCACGCATGAGAGTGTGTAAGCGAAAAATGGACCAGGTATGTTTAATTGATATTGTGTCTACCAATTCAAAGTTAATGAACTAATAATCTTACGAATGCACTCGAACGATTAGATGTCACGGCAAATTAATTTTTGATATGACACCCTTCGGCAACATTCATTTGTTCAATCCTGGTGATCACTGAATAACTCAGCTCTTTCAAAAATATGAACAATTAGAGAACTTCACTGTTCTTGGACGGCATTCCACAAGCTATATTTGTTAGAGAACTTCTTATCTATTAGTTTGGATTGTACAAATCTCAAAACCTCCTCAATCGGGTTCATATCCGCTGATTGGCCAAGCCAAAATAGGATTTCATAGCCTGGTTTTAGTGGGTCTAGCAGAGTGGCAAGGAGCATTGTCCCATTTGAAGATGATATTTCCATCAGACTATTGACAGTGGTACGCAATACACAATGAAGAATAAAATTGTCTTTAAGGTTACCGCTTTTTTTTTTCTTCAAACTTAATTAAATGTGAAAAGGGTTGGTTCAGAGATTTCACTGCACCGAAAGGCCTTCCCTACCATGTTTGACAGTCAAAAACAAACAAAAAAGTCAATATTTTCCTCTGGATCTTGAAAACCTCAGACCTGCTTTAATCACTTGACATCATTTGGGAAAACCAGTCTTTTACTTCTGCCAACGAAACTACAAGAAGTATATGTATTCACTCATGTTTCTCTCTTTGTTCACCCAATATCTCCAAAATTTCTCCATGAATCTCAATGATATTTTGTGAGGACGTGATCTATGGATTGAAGTAGAATTGATTAGATTTTAGGGTGGACTGCGGAATCTATTTTCAAATTAAGAGATATTTTTCGTATATTAAAACAATAGTCCGAAGTATGAAAAATCAAACTTATCCAGTTACATCTGATGCATCGTAGCTGACAACGTAAAAAAAAAAAAAAATAGAACTGGGCGTCGTGCTGGATTCAACCTGGGTCTGCCAGGAAGCAATCCTAACGCGATTCCACTCAACCGACTGAGCTGAGAACAATCTCGGTGAGCAGGTGTCTTAGATAGCGCGCAGAAATTGCTAATTTCTCTATTCTGTGGTCGTAAATATTTATATATGTATACGTGTGTTCCGATTTTGTCGACAGTATGTATCTCGTAAGACATACGTACAACAGAATGTAATTGTTGAGACATTCGATCAGAAAACATATTTTTTCCAACATCGGTGTTGACTGAGAAGCGAATGGGACAGCCAACTACGTAGATAGATAAAGAAATGAGTGTCATGTGGGACTCGAACCCTCGTCCGTCGGGAAGTAATCATAACGCGATTCTGCTCGGCCGACTGAGCTAATAACACTGATAAGCTGGAGTCTGACATAGTGTACATAAACTGCTCATCTCTCGACAGTATGCATAGCATTAGACTAGACAGTTTATATTCGACAGACTGTGATATGTCTACACACTGCCGGCAAAATGGTAACACAAACATATGTATCTGTAAATATTTATGTCTACGACCGCAGAGAAGAGACATGAGTAATTTATGTGTGTTATACGAAGCTGTAAAAAAATGGTCAGCAGTTGAATAAGTCAATAGTGTTCGATTTGGTGAGTCGAGTCGAAGTCGTTATGAGTGACCCAAAGTGTAAGATGGCTGTTATAATGCAAGTAACTAAAAGTTTTATTATATCATCAATCAGGCGTGAATACTTCTACAAAAAGCATGAAGTGTCCAGTCCACGCCGAGAACAGTTCATTACATGCTTTTCCAGATATATAACACTTATATACACCTCTCACTTGAAAAAAAAACCTATATCAGGAGAGCTCCTCATCAGTGTTTATCAAAAACCACCATACACAATCTAAGGCCGCTCGATTTACTACTGAGTAGAGTCGGTGCCGATAATTAGTTCCTGATATATATATATATATATATATATATATATATATATATATATATATAAGTGAATACATAAAAAAACTCATGAACAGGAATAAGTGTACAAAATGAATTTATTTCATATATAAATAAAACAATTACTTTTTCACCATCAAGAGATGAGAAACTTCTTTTACAATAAATATAGAGGGATGGATCCAGTCTTTGTCAGTGTGGTCATTGTATTGACTGGAACCAGGGAAAGGGGAAAACATTTGGCTCTGGTTCATTTGTCTGACTGATAGATAGCTGGGTGGGATGGGAGATCGAACATGGGATGCCATGTTACAAATTGTCTAAGTATATTAATGGAAAAGCCCATTGAGGTGTTACGTACCGCTAGAAAGATGTTTCATTTAGTTTCAACCGTTTATTTTAGGATGATTTAATCGATAATTAGAAGTTGAGAAAAAAAATTACGGAAACTTGATGGCATACAACGTGGAAAAATCAACTTTAAGATTATTGGAAAATTCTTCGGTTAGATACGTTGTTAGAGAATCAATTCGAAGAAGTTTTTCTTTGTAATTAGTATCCTTAAAGATGATATCATATGTTAGTTTGCATACCGTCCGATATCAAAACTGATACAACGGATTTTTACATGGGTGAACACTCAATGAAAGTGAGACAAACAGCGAGTCACGTCTGTTGTTACACTTACTGATCCCTCATCGTTAAATACGTGTTTTGTTGACCTACGTAACCCCTGTTTCGAAAACTCTCATGATGTGTAACATGAAATAATATCCATATACAATACACATAATACCCTATATAAAATAATAGATTACTTGTATGTTATTTTTAAAAACCCTGAAACAGTTTAATGGTAAACAACTGATGATCCCAATAAAAGAAAACTTTTACATTGTATCATAATAACCAAGTATATGAGAAACTGGAAAAAAATACTAAAAGAAAATACATAAATTGCGTTGACAGATATTGGGAAATAAGTGACTGAAGGGACACAAAATGATTTTTGGAAAAAGTTTTTTAATGTTTAGAGTTGGAAGTTGTAAAGCTTTCTAGACTATACATTAATATGAGAGAGATTTACAATTTTGTTGTAACTGAGCAGTTCACGACATTATGTACTCACACGCATATATATATATATATGTGTGTGTGTGTGTGTGTGAACGTTGATATGCCTGCATACGTGTGCGTGTATGTGTATTTATGAATGTTACAGGACAAAACTATTTTCTAAACGATGATAAAATGTACAAAAATAGATTCCTCTTGCTTTCTTTCTGTCTTTCTCTCCATTTCTCTCCCTCGGTATACATGTATAAATCTATATCTATCTATCCTCGCTCTCTCTCTCTCCCTCTCTCTCTCTCTCTCTCTCTATATATATATATATATATATATATACACACACTGTGCAAGAAATATTTGCTTGTGTATGAGAATATATGTGTGTAGGCGTTTTTGTATGTGGATACATGGAAGTAGCAGGTCGACACCCGGAAATTCGCAAGCGTGTGGTATGCTTGCCGGAAGTTGTCAATCTGTCTTCAGTTACGACCGAAGAATTTTTTTTATATATATTCACTTATTTATTTATTTATTTATTTATTTATTTATCCCCTGCTTTTTACTTTATTTGTATTGATTTTTTGTTTGTTTCTCTTTTCTTTTTGGGGTTATAGTACAGTTAGGATCATTTCTTTAAAAACTTTCTCATGAGAGAATAGATTTAATAAAATCAGTTTTACTAATCTAATAATCAGAATAGATTTACCTCGAAAGATTTTGATGAAATTCCACGTGAAGATTAGAAGAGATTTGATTTGATATGGAGTTTTTAGATTAGAAATAATTTGGAGATTTGAATTGGATTTCACGTGGAGAGTGTTGACTGTGGTTCCTGGTAACAGTTATACTGCCACCGACTAAAGCTTAATAAGGATGACAGTAACTCTTTCCTTATTGCAACTATATAAATAGAGGGTACTTCGTTGGGTATGAAGTTTTGCTATCAAGACAGGAAGGATAAAGACTTTTCGAAGGTTATAAAGCGTTCAGTGAGGCTTCAGCCCCATTCTCCATCATCAACCAAAAACTATTCGAGCAATGCTTGTAGGTCCTGTTTCAAGTAAGACTTGAACAGCCACCGACTGACATGATTTGAAGATGTTAAGGCACTTAGTTGGGTATGAACTTTTGCTATCAAGACGAATTCATTGTAATATATCCAACATGGCTTGGTTTCATATGGTACACGTCTCTGTAACGCTCAATGTTGAAAACGTGGTCTTAATAAAATCGAACGTGATCAGGTCAGACGAATTTAAGTGTATGTGTGGATTAGAGCTTTTGACGATGAATGCATAGAATAAAAAAATAATCGGCCATGTCGATCAATCGGTCGAGGTGATTCGATACGCCATCATTTGGACAATCAACTATTACCAGTCAGCCAGAACAAGGTAGAGTCTGGTTAGTGCAGACCTCGGTAGAATATATTAGATTTCATTTTACCCACCGTACGATGATCAGATGGTTCAACTGAAAGAAAAAGAAACTTTATCCCTCGTTCAATCTATCATTCCTTCTCTAATCAAAATTCTATAAAGAGCAAGAACTCATCAACCAAAATGTTTGAGTTGTACTTTCACGGTCCTACCAGTAAGATGACGATGACCTACGAATAAGTATGAAGATGAAGCAAGTTATTCACACTGGACTCCTACGAAGAAGAAAGAAGTAGTTGATGAAGATGACTTGTTTCGAAAAGAATTAGACCAGCTTACTAACTGGGATGCACCTTTAATTGTATACGAAATAACATAGAACCCGAGATTCCCTGTAGTTGTCAAACACCGAACCGCCTCCGTTGGGTAACACAGAGAAATACCAATAAAGATATAGATGTCAACTCATTGGTTCGAAGTGGGGCTCCCCGGCAAGAAGTAGCGGGGGAAACAGTGTGAGTAGATGGGGGTACGGTATATACCTACATCTTAATTTCCAAGTTTTGTATATGTCTCAAAACAATCCTTAACTTGGCTATATTCAAAAAGATTATCCAAGGTGGTTGACAGTACCCCGGAACCCCCATCTGCTCGGGCTCAGTTCGCACGTCCCTGATGGACCTTTCTGTGATCCCCGAGCATGAATCCAACAGCCTCACCGTATACGTAGCTCCCGGGACCTGTTTCAGTCAGTTGTGAGAAGCCAACGAAGTAACTGTTAGTTTTACCCGTACGAGTCATGACACTCGCTTGGAAACTTTGTGTGTGGTAAACTTCGAATATTTTTCTATCGTTTCTCGTTTCCCGCCAATTCTGGGCTTAGCCGCGCGGGCTTTCCCCGTTGAGCCAGATGTTTAGATGACTAGTGTTACTTGTGCGAACTGATTCTCAAGTATTAGAGGAATTACTTGCCACGGTTTAAGATTTCAACGTTTATATTGTCTAAAGAAATACGCCTTGAGGAAAACGCGGAGGGGGTGCAGTGTGGAGCTGAGTGGACTGCATATATTTATTTATTTTCTTTTTTTTCCTTTCTTTTGTGTGTGTGTGTGCGTATGTGTGTGTGTGTGTGTGAAGTATCCTGTCCCCTTTTGACAATTACGGAAGAATAAATTGAAACCGGACCGGGATTTTTCTTTTCAGGGTTTTTTCAACTATTTTCTTTTTTTTTTTTTTTTGCTTCTTAAGCAAATCATTTTATTTCGCCTGAATCTCTATATCAATCCTTTTTTTTTAATTTTTTTTTTATTTTTATAATTAACCACGCCCCGTTCTCAAGACAATATCACCAAAATAAGTCAAATCAAATCACACTAGACGGAACAAACCAAACAAGACATCTGTGAGATTTTATTATCCATTTGAAGGGGTTATATATATATATATATCTATATATATATATATATATATATATATATATATAGTCTTGGAAACTTTACAGCTTTAAACACTAAGCACTAAAAAACTTTTTCAATTGATTTTTTGTGTCATTTCAATCACCCATTTCCCAATATCTGTCAAGGCAAATTATGTAATCTTCAAAAGAGTTTTTTCTTTCTTTCTTTCTCCTATACTTAGCTATTATTGTACAGTGTGTAAATTGTCTCTTGCAGGGATCATCAGCTGTTTACCATGTTACTATTTCGGGGATTCTGAAAACAAAACAGTTATATTAACATGGTACCCAAGCAGTTTTGATCAAACACCACCTCCCATCATTATATAGTTTTTACCAATCATGTAGTTCGTCATTTCATATAAGGTTTAATGTGTATTGAATATTGACATTATCTTATGATGCATATCTATCTTTTAAAACAAGGCTTGCTCACGTAGGTTACCCTAAAAACGTTTTATAACGATGAGGAATCAGTGAGCATAACAACAGACATGACTCGCTCTCCGTATCATTTCTATTGATGTTCACCCATGTAAATATCAAATCCGTTGAGTCGGTTTTGATTTCAGACTGTATCCAAACCAGCTTATGATATCATCTTTAAGAATACTAGTCATACCGAAAAAACTTCTTCGAGTCGATTCTCTACCAACATATTCTACCTAAGAATTTGATAATCATTTTCCACTAACCTTAAAGTCAATTTATCTACGCTGTATAACTTTCATCAGAAAAGTATCCTTACATATATGGTTGGAACAAAACCACTTTCTTGCGAGTAGTAACACCTCATTGGGCAATTCCATTGATGTACTAGAGCGAAATGTTACATTGCATTCCATGTTTGATCTCCCAACCCGCTTGACTACCTATGAATCAGACAAATGAACCAGTGCCAAATGTTTTCCCCTTTCCCTGGCTCCAGTCGATACAATCATCTTTCACACTGACATAGACTGGATCCATCACTTTCGGTTACTTAATGCCCCTAACACTAATACAATTTTATTCATTTTGATATACACTGCTAGATCAACCTTCAAAAATAATAAGATCCCATTAATCCTAAAGAGAAGGGTGTATAACCAACGCATCCTCCCAATAGTCACTTATGGAGCTGAAACATGGAACTTAACCAAGAGACGGACCCGTAAGCTGAGAACCATGCAACGTGCACATGAAAAAATAATGCTGGGCCTCACATGGAGAGACCACAAAACAGCACAGTACATCCGGGAAAAGACAAGAGTTAGAGACATCATAGAATCCATAAAAAATCTCAAATGGCGGTGGGCTGACCATGCTGCAAGAATGGCAGACAATCGATGGACATCACGACTCACAACATGGATTCCCCGAGACCACATGCGCAACCGAGGCCGGCAAAATGTTAGATGGAGAGACGAGCTAGACAAGTTCAGGAAGTACTGGCTCCGTGACACCCATGATAGAGAAGTGCGGCAAATCCTGGGGAAGGTCTATGTCCAACGACAGATGCTAAAAGACTGATGATGATGATGATGATGATTCATTTATTCTATTTTTATACTTTCGTTAACATATTCTTTAATTTTCGTCGTCATTCTATTATGGTCAAGTCATTAAGCTTTGAAGAGATCAGATTGTTTAATCATAGCTTCGGTAAATTGCCTAAAAATCTTACTAATTTCACCGCCTTGATTGACCATTCTTACAACTAAAGACACAATTTTGGGTATAAAATCAATGAATCTTAAAGTTGCTCTTCCAATTCTGAAATATTCCGATAATATTGTTCTGTAAAATATATACGCTGGAATACTACTTATCTTAAAAGGCATGTTCACTATACGGAACGGGAAACTATTTTGTTTATCAAACAATTTGAAGATAAATATTCCATTTTCGAGTTTAATATCCAAATCTAGATATGTTGCTTACATTCCTTTACGTTCACATTTTAATTCAATATCCTAAAGATATATATGACTATATGATTTTCCTAATTCTCCTCCGTCATTCAAAGAATATAAGTCATCAATAAACCGGGTGCAACCTTAGAATGAACGATCTCGTTTTATAATAGTTCTAACAAAAGATGTCATGAATACATGTTCGTGTCTATGTGAATACAAATTTGCCCAGTAAATATATACGTACTAAGAAATGGATGTATGATTCGACAGGATTATAACAAATTGCGTTATATTATGTTTAAACTCTTGTTTGAAATTATCTCCCGCCATTACATTGTAAGGCAGAGATTTTTGATCGAAATATTTCGTTAACGTGTATCAGGTACAGATTAGTAATCGAAATATTCTGTTGACGGTAGGTAGTGTCAAGCAGCAGCAGGTTTAAAACGTGCCGTCCCTTTGTAAAAAAAAAAAATAGTGGAAATATTTTAACGTTAGAATCTCTCCCCGCTTACTTGATCTTATGACATCTCAATAAATATCCGAATGAACAATTAACTTCGTTACTATATAATGGGGAAAAATAACTTTTGTATCAGATTGTTCTCCATTCAGGCGGTATTATGACCCAAAACGGCTTTATGCAATCTAATGACAAATAAAGTCCAAGGCCAACCAACGCATGTCTGAGCTTTTCGGGGGTATCAAGTTTGATACCAGAATTCTATTAAACAATACTTAGCATTAACCTTTCAAATTACTATGTAAACATACTGACGTAACCACAGCTTTTGGTATACCCTTAGCTAAGAAACGGGTATTGACTAGTTGTTTTGTGTGCGAATAGGTATGTGTCAATATGTCAATTCTGTTGCTCCTGTGTGTATATGTGCGAGGGGGAAGATATGTGTGTGTGTGTGTGTGTGTGTGAGAGAGAGAGAGAGAGAGAGGGGGGAGAGAGAGAGTAAGGAGAGTAAAAAAGAGTGATAAGAAGCGAGGGAGACGCAAAGCTGATAAGATGACCATTCTCTCGAGCCCACCAAGGGTGCCATATCGACATTTTTTTTTTAAACCAAAAGAACCGATTTACAGTTCAAGTGTTTAATCAGAAAAATAAGAAGCCAGAAAAAAATAATTAATTTAAGAATATCCAATATAGAAACAAACATCTACCGGTTTTTCAACTTCAGAAATTCGAGAGAGAAAAAATTGTTTAAAATTCG
>OY735214.1:15574217-15601717 GCA_963457665.1 Thysanoteuthis rhombus
ACATATTTTCAAACATACAAAGCAGATAAACCTTTAATAAAGGTATTGGTGGAAAAAAAGTATTCAGTCGAAACGTTTCCATATTTTAATTCTTAGTTTCAAAACCTTCGCTTGCAATTACTGCTAAGAAACGTTTTTCGTAACCCTTCACAAGACCTCTGCAATATTCTTTAGAAATCTCAGCCCACTCTTTCTTGCAAAAGACCTTCAAAGCATTAATGTTTCTGGAGTCCTTCTGATGAATTCGATCTTGCAAGCATTGACATAATTTTCCAAATGGTTCAAATCAGGAGATTGACTAGGCCACTGAAGTACTTCTACATTGTTCTAAACGGACAGATCGCAAGTTATTTTTGCTGTCTGCTCCAGGTTGTTATCTTGTTGAAACATCAAACCGTCTTCAAGCTCCAGTCGCACCACTGAAGTGAACACATAATCTTCCATTCATGGTTCCTTCAATTCCGAGATGTTCCCCGAATCATAGACACTTTCACCTCTGTGCTTCACAACAGACCCTGTGCCAATGTTTTTATATTAAACCCCTCCAAAAAATGAAATAAAAATGAGGGTATGATGTTTATAGGCGCATCTATTTTTTATCATGACGAGCTGGATTTTTAACAAAAAGTTCACTTTTTGATTCATCTGACCATAGATTCTTCCAAAAATAATTAGGCTCCTTGAAATTGGTGCCGAGCGAACTTCATCCGAGAATCTTGGTGCATTGTCTCAACAAAGGTATGTTCCGTGACTTACGGTATTTTAGGCAATTCCTGTGTAGTTCATTACTAATAGTTCTTTTAGTAACCGATGTGCCAGATGTTCTCAAATCTTCTCGGATCGCCTTTTGAGTAATCAATGGATTCGCTTTGGCTGTTCTTGACATTTTCAGAGTCACTCGTGGAGAAATTTTCCGTGGTGCGCCGGTTCAGTGGAGGATTTTAGGTGGTGCCAAACTTCTTCAACTTCAGAATTATCGATCTGATGGTACTGACAAGGATATTTAACATCTTGGCAATGGCTCTGTCATTCAAACCTTCATCATGTTGCTTACTTACGACATTTTTTGCTCGGTTAAGAGCTCCTCTACTTTCATCATTACTGTCTCGTTTCAAGAAGGTTAAAGTTGTAGATGACGACTGCAATGAAACCATATCTTAGTCAAGTATTGCTGGAACATTCCAAAAGTTTTTTATGTAGGTACAGAGAGGTCTATACCTGCATTCCTTTTTAAATAACATTTTTATGATGAACCTTTAATAGTGTCTGAATACCTTATTCCACTGTTACTTTTGTTTATAACTATTTTGCATTGTATGCATTTTTTCTTCGTAATTGTTAATTTTATATGAAAATACGTCACCTGTACAAATTTTTAGTAAATGTAAGCACCGGAAGAATATTAAATTCATATTTTATAAGTGTCCAAGCACTTGTTTTCCTTCACTGTATGTATCTATTTACTCATCAATGTATCTATCTAACTTTGTCTTCATATCTCAGTGCTTCTCGGTCTGTGAAAATCTATGTATCCTAATCTATTCACATCAATCCCAGTCTGTTCATATCTATGTATCTATCTGTTGGTTTCGTCTCATAAATTACGGGGTTTTTGCCAGGTTCTGGGTGTGTAGATGATAACCAAAAAGGGAGAAAAAAAAATTATGTTCGTTTTGTTCCTGTCGGCTTTTCTCTCGTTTCAATGTTGAAATCTTTTGTTTCAGCCATGGTTTATTTTTCTGGAACTTCGTTTTTTTTTTAATCTGGTGTGTGTGTGTGTGTGTGTGTTTGTTTGGTTTACTTTGTGTGAGGGCTTGTGCCTATGCATGTTTAGCTTCCTGTGTATGTGTGTGTGCATGTGTGCATTTGGCTTTGTCTCTGTGTATATGAGTGTGTGTTTCGCTTTCTTTCTTTGTGCGTATATATGTGAATGAATTTGGCTTCTTTTTAGTGTATGATCATTTATGTGCGTGTGAGAGAGAGAGAGAGAGAGTGTGTATCTCAGGCTTCTAGTGTGTGTGTGTGTGTATGTGTTTGTGTGGGATTGGCTTCTTGTGTTTGTATGTATATGTGTTTATGTGTAAGTGTGTATTTGTGTGCAATCGGCTTCTTCTGAGTGGGTGTGTGCATTTGTGCGTTTATGTATTCGTGTGTGCATATATACATGTGTGTTGGGTGTATGTATCCATGTATATATGTATGTGTGTATGTGTGTGTGTTTGTGTGTGTACGTATATATGTGTGTGTCAGTGTGCTTTTTATTCTATTTTTCTTGAAGTTCGTATTGAGTCTAAAGGTTGCAGGAAGTTACTTGCCGGTCTTCTCGCCATTTCAAGCCATGATTTATAAACGTGACAGATAAAAAAATACCTAGTCATTTCTCCCTCTCTCTCTCTCTCTCTCTCTCTCTCTTCTTCTTCTTCTTCTTCTTCTTCTTCTTTTTTCTGGTTGCTTTCACTTTCTTTCTTCCTCTTTCCCTCTCTCCCGTTCTCTCTTTCTCTCTTTCTGCTTCATCGTTCTCGTCCTCCCTCTAACTCTCTCTGTGTATGACATTCTCTCTCTCTCTCTTCCTCCACATCTGTCTCCCTCTCACTACGTGACATTTCTCTTTCTCACTCTCTCTCTCACTCTTTTTCTCTCCCTATTTCTATCTCTCTCTCTCTCTCTCTCTCTCTCCTTCCGTGTCGACGCGAAGAACTTATTCGACAAAAAAGTACACCAACTTTTTTGTTGGCTTACTGTAATCATTTCCATTCTAACTCTCTCCCTCTCTTATTCTCTCTCTCTCTCTCTCTCTCTCTCTCTCTCTCTCTCTCTCTATATATATATATATATATATATATATATATATATATATATATATATATATATCTTTTTTATCTTTGTCCCTCCGGACATTTACCATAGTACGAAACATGGTTGAATTGGTGCTGTGGGAGAATGACATTTAGGAAGATTGTGTTGCACCAATCTTCCAAAGAGAAGGCCCGATTGTCTGCCCTGAAAATTTTTTCTTCATCCCCTCTCCCTTTTCTATCTATCTCTCTTCCTTCCTTTGGTCTTTTTCATTCTTTTAGTCTTAGATCAAATGCTTTCATCTCCTACGAAATCTGGGACGATCTTTTCTGCTTTTCTTTCTGTCTCTTCTTTCTAGTTCCAATTCTCTCTTACTCTGTCTGTCTGTCTGTCTGTCTGTCTGTCTGTCTCTCTCTCTCTCTCTCTCTCTCTCTCTCTCTCTCTCTCTGCAGATTTGCTTAAACTAGTACAAGGCCACCAATTACATACAATATTTGATGTGCCCAGGTGGTCATTCATCTAAATACTGACTAGATTTGTCCGTGCTTAACTTCACTGTTCTGAACAGGTGTTCCCCCCCCTCTCTCTCTCTCTCTCTCTCTCTCAGTATATATACCAATTTCGCTCAGTCCACTAAAAGGCTGCAATTTACTTAAAGTACTTGATATTCCTATGCAGTGTTACAACGAGATTGCGTTGGAGACACTGCTTCTCGTACGATCACCAAAGTTAAGCAACGTCGATGCTGGTCAGCATCTATATTGATAACCGTCTGGTAATAACAGGTGGTGCAAGCAGCTGGGTATCATGTAGATGGCAATCCAGTTAATCCTCAGAGACGGACGACCGATTACTCCACGCTCAGTAACGCAAGCCATAGGGCCTCCTACCCTAGCGCACCTCTCTAAACCCTCTGACTGACCTGTCCACAAGCGACAAGGTATCAATAAATTCCTGAGCAGTCACGCATCTAAAAACAGACCAAAATCAAAGCCTATCAACCTCAATGTTTCTCTCTCTCTCCGTATATATATATATATATATATATATATATATATATATATATATATATATATATATATATATATATATATATATATATATATATATATATATATATATATTTCTCTATTGATCTATCTATGTATTTATCTACCCATGTATTCTCCTTTCTTTCTCACACACAAAATATTTTATACCGTAAAATTTTGAATAAAAATAAGCACACGCATAAATTTCATATATTTTGTTGTCGGAGAAGAAAAAAAGGGCAGGTAATACGGGATAAGGTTTCCTTGTTTGACGGACGTGTAATCCCGGAAGCATGATTTACGGGCGACGGTGCATGATGGGAACTTTAAAAGTAAGACAATAGCTTAGAAAAAAGCTTCTATATTCGTCATTTTTTTTCCTTTTCAAGAAAAAGATAAATCAATTGTTTCTTTTCTTTGACGTAACTGATTTAAGTTACACGTTTTTTTGTTTTTTGGGGTTTTTTTTGTTTGTTTCATCGGAGGCGATCATGAGGAAACTTTAAATATAGAAGATTGACGCAGCGGAGAGGGCTAAGCTAAAAAAAATCCTCGTTAGGATCGGGTATCTTACGTGTACGTTTCGTAATTTTCCCAGCAGGTTTGTAAGAGGTAACAAAAGGTGAGCCTGGACAAGTGGGTAGGTGAACTGACCCAGCAAGTTATGTGTGTGTGTGTGCATGTTTGTATTCGGATTTGTCTGTGTGCGTATGAATGTGTGTTTCGCTTTTCTTTCTTTCTGTCTGCTGTCTTACTTTCTTTCTTCGTTTTTCTTTCTTTCTGACTTCCTCTCTTTCTTTGCTTTTCTTCCTTTTTTTTCCCTTCTTTTTTCTTTCTTTCTTTCTTTTTTTTTCATTCTTTCTTCCTTCCCTTCCATCTTCCGGTATTTTTTTCAGTGTGGAGTTATGTGACATTATAAAATTTGAACATTTGGATACATGTAAAATCCCGAAATATGTAAAAAAATATATATATACATATATATCATCATTCAAATACTAATGCTTGCTCATTCAAACTACCATAGGAGAGATACGCGTGAGCGTGCATGTGCACAGTGCGATTACTTGACAACTGGCCGTTGCATGAAGTTGACATTTACTATATATATTAGTCACGTACGAGGCAGTGCAATGTCGAGTTTCAAGTTATTTTGGATCAGAGATTCTCAAGAAATCTGATGAAAAATAAATAAAACATTAAAGATCTTTGATGTTACTTCATACTTCATGTGAATTATCTACCTTGACTTCCGCTCTTTAGAATTATCTGAATTGAGATGTAAAATCCATAAATTGATAACACTGAAGTGAATTAACCGGAATACTTCGAAACCATGGTTCCGAACAACGGACAGAAAATCATCTTGCATTATTGCTATTATAGCAGGCTGCTCAAAATAGCATGAAGTCAGTCCCTTTCTACGCATGAACCTTTGGAGTAGGTACTGCCCTAGTTTTATTAATGTTACTTATATCACTACCTTGTGGATTGTTGAACTTTTCCACTGCTCTTGCAAATGATATCTAATCCGAAACTCAAGAAGTTTCATCCGATTAGACTGCCACACCACAGAGTCTGCTTTCTACGGACATAACTTTAACTAATGCAGCCAAGAAACCCTCAATGATTTAGTGGGGACAAATCTCTAATCATTATCCTGCTTCTTTCTCTCTGATTCTCTACACCATCGGTTCTCAAAGTGTGATCTGTGGACCACCGGTGGTCTGCAACATTCATCTAAGAGGTCTTGTAAAAACAAAATCATTTTGGAATAAATGTAATTTCTAAAAACCTTTGAGAGCTTTTTCAAGTATATATATATATATATATATATATATATATATATATATATATATATATATATATATATATATATATATAAAATTACCTATCAATATGAAAACCTTTTTCGGGGTTCGCACATACTTTTTGAGAAATTAATTGGGACACATTGGGTAAAAGATTAAGAACCACTACTCTACATCGTCTTCGTTTTGCTTATAGTAGAATGAGTTTTCTTCGGATCTTTTCTTAAATGGAGCACTTTCAGGGGTTATTTTACAGGTCGAATATCCCTTATTCGAATTTTTCAGATTTCGGAATACTGTTACACTGGTCTGGCAGTGACGATAATTTGTTTTGGGACTTGTTTCGTCCTTTCCCGTTTGTGATGTAAACATAATTTCATGTTTCCAAAGTGTTACACGAAGATGACTAAGCTTTTACTGTAGAGAGAATGAGTTGAATGTCTTGAATATCAGCCTCATCTCTCGTCTTTGAATAATACGACTTTGATGTTCGGTGTTGAAGTTTGCTCTAGTAACATCATTTTGACCTTTCAAAAGTTTCAGTTTTTTTGGAACATTTTAGTTTTCGGAGTCTCTGATAGAGCATACTAAACCTGTATTATTTAAAGGCTCTCAGCTAGACTTGGATTTCGGAAACATAGATCGAAAGCTCATTTTTATGAACATCGATTTAATCATTTTGGCCACAGATCTATCTACTTATCTATATCTGCAGGTGCCTATATTTAGGAGCAGATACACATACATAAGCACACACACATACACACACACACACACACACATATATATATATATATATATATATATATGTGTGTGTGTGTACATATATATATGTATATATATATATATATATATATATATATATATATATATATGAAATCGGGAGCACAGTGGGTCAGAAAAAAAATAGTAGGTAGAGCTCTGTTGACTGTGAAATTGGTAAAACGAAGATGAGAAAGTATTATCTCAGTAAGTAAGCAACAGGTGGACACTCATTCTTGTTTTATTATTCTGTTCCACTGTGCCCCAGCCCTACAGTGTGAATCATCCTCAGGGGAACAGTGGATCAACATAAGATTGAATGATCAAAAGAAATCCCAGAGTGAAACCAACTACACATTTTCTTTTAAAGAATTGTTGGATTGCTGCAAGAAGTGATCATAAAAAATCTCTCAATCATTCATTGGCAGAAGTTAAGCTTTCTAAACACTCAACATTCAATCGCATTCACACAGTCCAAAAATCAATTTAAGAAAAGGAAAAAAGATTGGTACAAATGTAAAATTAAAATGCTCTTTTAATTTCCCTAGTAAGCTATATGAAATAAATTGACAGGATCAATTTCAACCACAAGAACCGAACTGGTTCAGTCCCAGATATGATCCTCAAGCAGAGTGATTAATGTTCGGACAAGAAATAATTTCAACACAATCTCAATTTCACGACATGAAGCAGAATTAGAAAATCGTAAATGGTTGTGGCTACAGTGAGAATACTTCTGAATATTACTTTTGGCTTAAAATTAGGTCTCTTGATCTGCACACTGTATAACAATGCTCAAGCAAATCGTTTGCTTATTGGGTATTATTATTTTGTAATGGCTGTTCAACTAACGAGTCTTGTAATTCTTGCAAAAAGCTATGTTTTCAATCTCATGCCTAAGATCTTATTTTGCTGATTACAATAAACTTGTCTAAAGTTCCTGTTTTTAACTCACAAAACCAAACCATTCAAGCACAATTTCTGTTCGTTCAAATACTAATGAGCAGTACTATATCTATATCAATGATAGACAAGGAACGTTGTTTTATTGGGGGGGGGGTTTACTAGTCTATTAAAGATTTAAAAAATGTCCCTTGTCCGTCATTTTAATGAAATATGTATTGAAGAAAATAAGCTGCCAAATTATATATTGTATACATGCGTATCATGTATGTGTCAATATATATATATATATATATATATATATATATATATATATATATATATATATATATATATATATATATATATATATATATGTATGTATATATATATATATATATATATATATATATAAAGCGTATTTCTGTGTGTACTTACGTGTGATTGTATGTGTAAATATGTATGTAACATAGATACGAAAGTGGATCAATAAGTTCGTTGCCCAACACGTACTTATTATTTCAAGCGTGTGATTATTAGGAATAACTTCTATTTTGGTATTTCTGTCTATTATTTTTCTTCGTGAGTTGCATTCTATTATTTCTCTACGCACTTCGCTGTGTTTCTTTTATTCGATTTATTTCAGTCGACTTTCCAGTAATATTTTCTGATATTATGAGGCAAAAAAAAATAATTTAGGAATGTCCTATTTTTGCTTTCTTGTGTGGCAAGGTGTGAGCTGGGTTAGCTACAACCTTCACAAAAACTGGGAAAGGCCTTGATCCACCAGAGGACCTGAAATGGCTGATGATGATTACTGCGGATAATCTACAAAACATGTCAAGTGATCTAAATAGATGAAGCCCCAAAAATAGGGTTATGGGTGAACATAATAAAGACAAAAGTAATGTTCAATAATAAAGTCTTGGAAAAGATCATAAGAATGAAGGTTGATGAAGCCTTAGAAGAAATAAAGGGATACATTTACTTAGGTCAGGCGACAAAGCAAGAGACCACGGAAATGAAATAAGACAGCTCGTAACAATTAGCTGGAAAGCATTTGGTATAAATAGAGACGTGTTGCCAATATGCTTAAAAAATAAAATAAACAATCAGCGCATAATATCATCGGATGCAAAACCTGAAGATCTACACAACCACTCGGGACCCGCAGAGAGAGCAATGGAAAGTGCAATTCCAGGAATTGCCATTAGCGATGGAAAAAAGATAAACAAAGATCCGATAGAGGATCAAGGCGAAGGATATCATGTAAGTAATCAAGCAACAAAAAATGGAGCTGGGCAGGGCACATAGTAAGAAGAAAAGACAGCTGATGGAGTAAAAGGCTGAGCAGTTAGTGTCCGTTAGGCAGTAAACGCAGTAGGGAAAAGACCAGACAGAGGCTGGAGAGACGAGATGGAAGATTTTGCCGGTAAGTCATGGCAAAGATCAGCGCAATCACGCTCGGCGTGGAAAGGTTTGGGTAAGGCATTTCACCAGCAATAGACTTTTAACGGCCTATGATGTGCATATTTATACGCCTATGTGAGTATGCATGTCTATCTGTATGTATGTATGTATGTATGTATGTGTGTGTGTGCGTGTGCGTTTATGCGTACAATTATCAGGAATGAGTTCTATTTTCTGCTTCTATGTCTCTCTGTTTTTCTATTCCTTATTATTTTTCAATTTATTGTTCCTCTCTGCACTTCCCTTTATTCTGTTGACTTTTCAATAACATTTCTAATATCATGAAACAAATAAGTTTCAGATTGAGGTCAATATCCAGGGTTAGATGTGGCGGTAATATAACAGTAACCACCATTGTTATTTCGAATTGGCTGGGCCGCGTGTAGCCTAGGTCGATTATTTTCGGGGTCAAAAGCCTTTTCGTTTAGGACCTTTTTCTTTCCTTTTCTTTTCTTTTTTTCTATCAGATAGGGAGACGTTAGCTTTGTCTTTTCTGTTATCTCATCCTACTGTCTGTGATGCCAAATTTGTTTACAGATTTCCATCTAGAACTGAGTCAAAAAAACATCTAGAAACATCTAGATTCTCCAGATACGTATCTTTGGAAAAAATGATCGTAGAATATATTATAAAGCCCCAGTCTGACTGGGAGTTATGTCAAATTCCCGTCCGATATGGTGTTGACTTTGTTTTACCCTGTGACAACAACAACAATGACAACAATCCTCACTGAATTTAGAGAAGTAAACCCTCCATTGTTTGTCTATCCCGACACGTTAAACCAAGCCGATATCTAAAACTAACATTTCTCTACCGTGATTTGAAATCACCGCCAAATGATTGCTCAGAGGCCCTCTTACCAACTGAGCCAAATTGATGACATATATCTACAAATTCATGTACTATATACAATACAGAAGTTTCAGTAATCTTCAGTTGGAATAGAAGTAACGGTGGGTTTTCAGCAGTCACGTTCATTGCACATTATTGATAAATTAGATGTGACTTTATTCGCCAACATTTACCCGATTAAAATATTAATTTCTACTTATATCATTTAGTTTATTACAACATCATAATTAAATTTAAAAAATTACCTTTTTTTATTGAAACCATCTAAGTAGCAATTACCAATATCCAGACACAATCAAAAACATGTAGACCTACATCAGGAGTGGTAACACTACGCAACATTCGGCTGAGGTCGCTCATTTTTTTTGGTAAAAAGACTTATAGACCTATCCTTTTCTTAATCATCACAATCCACAACAGACTGGTTTTATCACTGTTTCTGGGGTTCGGTTATTCATGTGTTCTGACACTTATTCGTATATTTCTAACCAGACTCCGCCCAGCCCTAACCGTTTATAATAGAAACTTGAAATGTTGCAAACACACACACACTCACACACACCTAACGAATAGGGAAATATTTTTGTTTTCTGTTTTTTGTTTTTTTTCCTTTGTTTGTTTTTTTCCTTTGTTTGTTCGTTTGTTTGTTTGTTTGTTTTTTCTGTTTTAGCTGGTGGGTGGGATTTACCCGTAAATCGGTTTTTATATGAGGGTTCAATTCACAATGGAAGTTCATGACAAATTGATCCCTTGGTTCATGTCCGTATTGGTTTGGGTTTTTTTTAAACATAAAGTTATAATTCAAACCATACTGATAGCATTTTCATCAAGGTAACTTAATTTTATAACCACCATTGCTTGATCTACGAGATAAAAAAGAGCCTGAATAAATAATGTTTTCTTTTTTATCTACTTGATAAGAGGGCGTTAGTTATGTATTCGCTTTTATTTCTCATCACTGACAGGGTTACCAGATTTATTTTCGACTCAAAAAGAACTAAACCCCTCCCCCCAAAAAACTCTAGAAACTTCTATATTCTCCAGATGTTCATCCAAAAATTCTACCTAGGAAATACATTACGTAATGTTGATAAATCAAATGTGATTTCAATCGCCAACGTTTTCTTTATTGAAATATTATTTATTATTTTGAAAACAATAGTTATCTTATCACAAGTATTATTTATTTAAACACTTGACATTGGGAAAAAAATACAGGTGTCCCTTGATATAATGTTGCCCTGTGCTGTTCGTGACATAAGACAGGTAAGTTAGTTGACCTCCGCGTTTTTACCTATATCATCGCGCACTCGTCCAGACCACTGTGAATAGAAACAGAATTTTCCTTTGAATCCATCAGCTCCACATTACGGCGACATAACTTCCAACCTACCTCCACTAAGAAATATATAATTGACTTGGGCCGGCTAACCAACCGTGGAAATTAAACGAAGTGGACAAAAATAGTTCAAAAGTCAATTAATGAAGAAAAAATTAACTAATTTTCACGTCCCTTCCTCTCAAGAGGCTCAGATTCAGAATATCAGGTTGAAAATTTCGAGTCATTAATTTTAATATGTACACCTTTTGTTTATAAATACTGAAAATTAGATTAAATCTTAATATATTGTAGCTAATATCGTTCTATCATCAAATCTTTAAAAAAAAATAGCTCTGTTAATATGTTCAAATCTCAATTATTTTTTATACGATGGACAATCCTTGCTCTCCTTCATCTATCACCCGCCCTTGAATATTGTCCATACACACGACGCACTTGCCGCAGCTCTATCATAACGCGGTCGGGTCCTAAGGGCCCGACGCAGATATTATAACGGGGGATGCCTGTATTACTGTCAAAGATTTTTCCCGAACGATTGAACTCTTTGTTATTTGTGTTGTTACCGGGCGGTTTTGGCCCTACCATTCTACAGTTTTCTTCAGGTGAACTATCCGAATGTGATGATGGAAAATATAAATTTCTTTCTCTCGAATGGTAAAAACGCTTATAACGTGGGATTAGAGTATTTTCCTTTCCTTTGCTTTCCTGGTTAGGGCTGGATTCCTATACATTGTCACTGTTGGGTAAGCTGAAGCCACATCGAATTGTTATCTGCAATATTCTGACATACACTCAGTCGACATGGTGACGTACGCTGCTTCTTCTTCTCAGTTTACGACGACGGTCCTTGCCTATAAATCGGATTTCATCCTAGAAAGGAGAGTTCGACTTTCTCTCTCCATATGTGGTAAGCTATCCAAGATTCTTCTACCTTTGGTCAGGATCTTTTCACGTCCTTCGTCTGACTTTGAGAGGCATGCCAGTTTCGCCTTTATAATTCTTCCCACATTTACGTAGAATATTATAAATGCAATTATGGGTGAACCTCGTATTTCACAGCTAACCAGCCCTGGTGAGCAAGTTTCGAAGGATGGAGACAACTAAAAGTCACTCTTTGGGTGTTAGGGACCCTCCTCAAAACTATAACCACTGCCTGTATTACTTTTATTGGTATATATATATATATATATATATATATATATATATATATATATATATATATATATATATATATATATATATATATATATTGTATCATCCACAGACAGCTGTTTCGATGTATTACATCTCTTCAGTGTGCTATAATGCTATAGACTTTCCATTATCTCATCCAGTACCGCAAGGCAGAATTGAAACCTTCACATCAGACCCGGAGGCCGATATCCTACCTCTGGTCTACGGAATTTAAGCGATATATCTATTCACACAGAAATTCCTCATCCACCTGAGTGCTCTATTCCCATGGAAGAGCATTGCAATGATATATATTTGTATATAATCATATAAGAAGTAATTTCTGAGATCTAGACGCAACTAGAAACATCTAGATCTAGATGAAAAATATCTAAACGACACTGCGCCGTGTGTAGCGATTGTTGTCAAGAGCCCTTTCTTTTCCTTCTTTTATTTGATAGGGAGACGTTAGTTATGTATTTGCTTTTATTTCTCTTATCTAAATACGTGCGTAAAGGTCTTGTGTTTCAACCCTTTGGCGTGATGAGATTTTCCAAGATGGCGTCGTGTCGTGTTGTGCGACAGCCCAGAGCCAGTCGAGCGTCACTGCTGGGAAGTAACTATTCGCTGGTTAATTGCGTGGTATTCATAAAAACGAGAAAGGAAAAAGGTGGAAGGCAGGAAGCCCAGGGAGACGTGCATGGGTCTGATAAATTTAGTAAGGGGGGGGGGGTCATAGAGGGGTCTCTATGATTGGACTGCAGTCGGGGTGAGGTGGGGGGGCTAGATGGCGAAATCTTTGGCAGCTTTTGTAGGAAAGGATGGGAATAATTCGAGTGAAAACTAGATCCATCATTGTGTCAGAATTTGGCGACGAAATTTCATAAGGCTACCTCACGCATATTAGAACACACACGCACAGTGACACCTACGCACACTTACCCACACATATCATCTCATACATGGACACACACACATATACACACACATGGTCATTTATAGTATAACTTGCATACATGTACAATCATATACACATATATTTAACCATACATATGAGCATATACATACACATATATATAACGCACTTACATACATATGAACGTGAATTAATAAGTCGGTAGCCTATCTGAGTTATTAGCAGAACCTTGATCTGAAATTTTCGTTGTGCAATGTTCGATTTATACAATTATTATTCACCTCTGAATTAGGTGCATTGACAAGAAAAGTCATAATGTGGAAAACCAAACATTCCTTTTGTAAGATAAAGAAAAACTGGTCAAAAACTTATAACAATTGACGATGCTTCCACCAAAGAAATTTAAATGATTTTACACCTAATACGACTAGTGCAATGAAAATCAACAGAAATAAAATGAAGGAAAGACTGCTCTAATACTAATCTACACATCATACGCGTATAGGCAAAGTTCTCATTAGTCTTATTGGTTAATTTACCTTCCTATTATAACATAACAAACAATATTACGTCATTGATACTCTTAATACATTATGTCCGATCATCCATTAAAACAGCTCGACTTGTGTTGAGATTTTGGATAACTTAAAAATTAGGATACTTGAATTATTAATGATAAATTACTCAATAAATAACTTTAGGCCCCTCAGTGCCGATCGGTACACAAATAACCGCGCCATTTTTTTTTTTATGGGTAAATGCTAGTTAATAACAATAACGATTCTTCATCAAAGAAATTCGAATATTATTCCTTCTAATGGTTTTAATACAACTAAAACGGAACCTGGCAGCGTGAGATTACGTTGTTTTTTTTTTTTTGTTTTTTCAGGTAGGGGGTCAGCAGACTCCTTGTGGAGCATAGGGCAGAGACCACTCTGCTGCAGTTCCAGCAGCAAATAGGTTTTCATGGAGTGGGATAGCTAGGTGCGCGTCCAACTCTTCTTCTTTACCTACTATGGCGACTGAAACTGTAGATCTTTCTGTCGGTGTAACTTTTTCTTGAATGGACTGCCTTATGAGACCAAAGGGCTCAAAATGCCTTGATTTTCACTCTTGAACAGTCTGGATCAAAACCTGAACTCGGTGCACCAATTCTGTTCTCAACCATTACGTCACTCCTCACCTCCTCTATACAGCAATACTTTGAATAGTGCGGTTTTGATTAGTGTTGGTTCTGATGTGTACGATTATGGTTTTGCTCTACAAATTAATGCTAAAGTAGTATGATTAAGGTATTGCAGTACAAATGAATGAAACCTAGTATAAACTGGGAACAAACTCACATTAAATCATAATAAGACTTGAACAGTGCAGTTTTGAACCGTGCGGAAAATGTTAGAATGAATTGTCCACACTAATCCAGGTACACCTACATTTCGGGTTATGCATTTTTCAATATTGGCTCGTCAACAACTGTCCCGTATCGAAAAATATCATATCTAATAATACTAGCATAATAAAAAGCAATTGAAATAAGGTGACAGAAATAATCTTCAAGAATAAATAATAATCGACAAACTTCATTCAAGAAATGCGTATTCTCCTATTTCTAATGATCTTTATACAAACATCATATATTGTTCGTGACAAATAAAGCCGAACCTGACGATGTTGTGTCTATGAGAAGCTATTACGAGTAATACATTATTGGCTCGTTAACAGCTGCCCCAGTTCCCTACTGACAGCCAAGCAAACAAACAGATGTGCCTTGGGTAAATAGAAAAAGACGAATGAAGTTCAGAAACCAGATGAAGGGCTTAGGACTCTGTGTAAACAACGAGAGCTCAAAAGTTGGACGAGAGAAAAAACTGAAATTTTCCCATAGAGATCAATGATTATCACCGTTATATATCTTCTTTTTTTTGGGGGGGGGATAAGATGAAGTAGTTAATTTTTTTGATCATCAGTTCGTTTTTTCACCTCAAATAACCATCTGTGGTAAAATCATTAATTCAATATATCACAAGTCCTCTCTAGTGACAGTCAGCTTAAACACTGTTTCTAAAACTGTCGAATGATTCGCCCAAGAGTGAATGAAATTGAGTTTGGAGTGAATGAAATTGGCAGTGGAGTACGGTGGTTTGTATCGAAAGTCCGCTCTGAGCTACAGATGCAGAAAAGTGCAAGGATATTTACTCTCTGCAAAAAAAAAAGGAATAGGCGGTAAAACATGGGGAAGGTGCAACCATTTTCTGACGGGTCATCCTCAGGTGAGAGCATCAGTCGAAAAGAACTTTTGAGGATATATTTAATTCATAAACAAACCAAAAGCATTTTTTGATCATGGAAATTTTGAAAAGTTGTACAACAGAAATTTTCGTTAATTCTCTTATTTCTTTTTATTTGTTCAATGTTTGTAACATCGGATGAGCGACGGTGTGAACCTTTAGAAATTACAATGGGGACCACCATTCTTACATTGTGCCAAAATGTTTACAGACATCAAAATATTTTAGCGTTTCTGTGCATCCATACCTCAAAAAACACCCGCGATACAAAGCACTATACTAGTAGGGTGAATGAAGGGCGAATGAATTGTTAACGGTGGAAGACTCATTTTGCTCAGATACTTGTATTTTCCTACGGAAATTTTTGTGGTAACCACGTATAAAAGGCGAACTCTCACTCCAACGATCCAATTCTATGTTCTAAGAATATTGTTAGCTGACTTTATATAAACCAGAAAAGTTCTAATGATTTTCCAATGTTAATTTTTTGATCATTCTTAGTTTTCTATTTATATATTTTGAGGTGTTCTGAACACATGAATTGAATAAACATTTGTAAAATAGCTATTATCCGCAAGGACACAGTTACGAACTTCAAGTGCAGGAAGGGAAAGTTCCCAGGGAGTACTATATGGATGCCAGAGTGACCATTCTGTTGAGCAGACTCGGCCGAGCAAGAGTGACATCGGAAAATAGTGATTCCTTCTAGACTAACCTTGAAAAAGATATTCGTCACAAAAAATTTAATTATCCTTTCTCGCACAAAAATAATTCGTACACACAGCAGGGGTTTTAGAAAAAAATACGAAAATCCCAAGAAAGAAAACACAATCCACGGACGGTCATGAATATTCCTTTTTACTGGAGTACAATACAGAGCTAAGATTTTTAAAAAAAGGAAAGAAGGTAGACCACTACATCAATGTATAATTAAAAATCACAGTGAAGTCCTCAAAAGAAGAAGAAATCAAGCAAAGAAGAGCTTTAGATTGGTAAGCTTTTGGTTGAGAAAGCTCCACCTTCAAGAACAAGAAAATCGCGTTAGTCCGAAAAAGATGCTTGTATAACCAATGCATCCTTCTGATAGTCACCTATGGAGCTGAATCATGAAACCTAACCAAATGATTGATCCTGAAACTGAGAATCATGCACAGGAGAGAGAGAGAGAGACAGAGAGAGACAGAGAGAGACAGAGAGAGACAGAGAGAGACAGAGAGAGAGAGAGAGTCATGCTCAACATCACATGGACAAATCAAAAGACAGCATAGTGTATCAAACGAAAACAAGAGTAAGAAATATCATAGAATCCATAAGAAAACGCAAATGGTAATGGGCTGGTTATGTTGCAAAAATGGCAGACAACCGCTAGACATCACAACTCACAGCCTAGATCACCAGATATAATATGGGAAACTAAAGCATGCAGAGAATAAGATGGCGTGATGACCAGACAAGTTCAGAAAGTATCGGCTCCTTGACGTCCATGATAGAGAGGTCTGGTGAATCTTGGGAAAGGTCTATATCCAACGACGGACGCTCAAAAGTCTGGTGATGTTTGTGGCTATGATTGGCAATGATTGTTGTGCGCAGATAATGCATAATTGAAAACGTGATGAAAATGGTCGAAAACATTGAGGAAAAGGTTTAAATGTTTTGATACTCTAATATCAAATTGCTGTCAAAATGTTGCTTCAAATTAACACCACGAAATGAGTTCCTGGTCGTCGGGAAAAAAAAGAAAAGAAAATGCAACTCATCTTCTTTTTCAGTTTTTTAGTCACCCGTACTTTTGAATAATGAACGTCAGTTTTTGGTGAAGGACTAACGAAAAAGCCTTACGTCAACTAACGCATCCCTTGTAACTTTTGGGATAATTCTGTTCAAATGGAAAAAAAAAATGTATGCAAACAATGTCCTCAGTTTTATCAACTTGAGATTTAATGAGACGTTTCGTTTTTTCAACGTTTTGAGCCCTCCAAATAAAACGCCATTTAAATATCAATATTTGATATTTTAATATTCATCCTTTTGGCTTTTCGTTGCCTACTGACTACCACTTCATCATTTCGCTTAAATTCTGCACGAACATAAAAAAGGTATTTCTGGGGTAAAGAAAACGAAAGAAAAGCGGCACTCAAACGATTAATTTTGCAAATATATATATAATCCATCAAAAAATCCAGTAAATTAGTAAAGTTGTGCTTTAGTCATCGGTACCGTGGACAAACTTCGATGCATTTATGCGATTCTGGGCCAGAATATTAGGATATTCATACCAAATGAAGATAAATAGTTATATTTCAAATATATATATATATATATATATATATATATATATATATATATATATATATATATATATATATATTAGCAGAATACCCAACGTTGCCGTACCAAGGCACTCAGTTTGGTGACCACTTGATTAAAAGAAAAATATTTCAAAAACTTCATAGTAATTATGCCTGAATTCTTTCCGACAGAATAGTTATTCCCTTTGTTATAGAGATACACAATCCAAGTAAACTTGCCTTTTGCCAAAAACATAGTCCAAAAGATCTTCACTCAATTGGATCTTTTTTATCAGTTATCATTGGATATTTTTCTAGCTCCTGTTTTCCACGTATAGAATTCAGGGATGTAAAAGCCAACATGGTCCATGAATCATTTTTATTTCAAAGGTGTCAAAGACGCTTAGGTTATTTTGAGGATCTCGGAGTATTTAGTATGTTGAGAATTGATTTTTATGGTGTTTTCATGAATCTTTGACGATAATTACCGTAATTTTCACCAATGTTGTTTTATTCTCTTCCGTGCAACTTTGGATGTGATCTCAGAAATAAAAAAAAAAACAGTGTTTTTATGACATCTAATGAACCTATTTTTACATTTGTAGGATGGTCCATATCGATTTACATCGAGGACAAACAAGTCATACTCACACACACACACACATACACACACACACACACACACACACACACACACATACACACACATATATACATGTGTCTGTTGTGTGTGTGCGTGTACCAGTGTAGAAATTTTTAATTCAATAAACTACGTGTGATGGGTTTATTTCATAAAAGTGCTCGATACAAAAATATTCACTTAGGATAGAGCTTTAATTAAGGTGAAATAATAGATTCGCTACACAGGCACTCTTATGTTTCTGCCCTTGGGGCTTCTTCAGGTGAACATTTCGATTTTTTTCAAATCCCTTTCTAAAAACGTTATTGGGAGACACACGCATATATATATATATTCTCTTTTTATACACACACAGACACACACACATATATCTATATCTATATCAATCTATATCCATCTATCTATCTATCTATCTATATATATATATATATATATATATATATATATATATATATATATATATATATGAGAGGGAGAAAGACATCTGCATGTATATGTTTACATATATGTTTGTTCGTGCGCATGCGCGTGTCTATGGCAAAATTATATATGATAAAACCCAAAACGTAGATTGAAAATAAAATCTTAAATGAAAGCCTACACTCGTCCGTCCTATCAAGAGAACATTAAAATGTCCAAACAATATGTCTGTTGTTCCTTCCGTTAGACAGATTGTCTCATCCCCAACAATAATTCATGTCTGGTGAAAGAGAAAGAAGAAATCTTGGCCGCACAACCCGGACATTATTGGAAATGAGCCATATTTTGGGAAGTTGACGCACCAGTCCAGCCTCCAACTACACACTTAGGAAGAAGACAGATCTGTAAGGAAAATTCGATTGTCTTGACGGTAATTCTGTTAACGTCTTACTCATTCGGTGGTTGGTGTTCTGCAATCGTGAGCGCAAGGGAGATAAACTCTGCCAGTGAAGTTGTGCTTTAGTCGTCGGTACCGTGGACAACAGCGCATTTATGCGACTCTGGGCCAGAATATTTGGAAATTCATACCGAATAAAGATAAACAGTTATATATATATATATATATATATATATATATATATATATATATATAGAGAGAGAGAGAGAGAGAGAGAGAGAGAGAGAGAGAGGGGGAGGGCGATAAAATATACGACAAGCGTGTGTACATTCATTAATGTATTGAGTAGATCTCAGTTCAGAAAAGTGGAAAATACCATCAGTAGAGCGGTTACAAAACGAGTAAAGATTTTCTCAATGCTTTATATTGTTTCACTTGAAAAAGATTTTCAAATGAATCATTTGAAAATCTTTTTCAAGTGAAACAGAATGTACCATCTGTAATATCCCATTCCAAAGATCTTTATTCATTATATATATTCTGTTGGATTATACATCCATATATATATATATATATATATGTGTGTGTGTGTGTGTGTGTATGTATATATATATATAGTAAGCAAATACATAATACTAGCAGGGGTATCCGGCGTTAGCTAGGAAAGAAATCCTAGCTTACTTCTTTTCTGAACATAAATAATTATGAGTTGGGAGGGGGCAGATTTTTCACTTGATTATTCTGTGTCAGAGTCGAAAATGATTGCAAATGGTCGCACACGGAAAGTAATGGTCCAGCCAAGCATTATAGCTACACAGTTAATAGAATGTCCCTATCCAGCCAAAATCTGAACAAAAAATGATTCAAAATTAACACTTTGCCGAAGGTAATGGAGGTCTAATTGGAAAGAGAAAATTTGAATGGGGAAAAATTATCAATATGTTTTTTACTTTCACTAATAAAACGACATCAACCCTAAGAATACAACTAAGCAAAATAAGATGAAGGCAAATAGTGCTGTACATAAAATAGAACAAAAACATGGAGACAGAGACAGGGATACCGAGACGAGGAGATAGAGAGATAGAGAGCCTTGATTTTTGAAGAAAAGAAGGGAAGTTGCTCGTAGAATTCGACAACGACTGGCTGAATTACTACAACTTAACACTGTTGAAAATTTACGTTGATTTACCTTCATGATCTTGAAACCATTCCTGTACAACCGGTGCAGCGTGACAAGACGGATTGTCTTGCTTCAAGACGCCACTGCCAGCGAGGAAGTCTGTTGCAGTGAAGTAGGTGTTCCTGATCTTCAAATATGTCAAGATATCTGGTGAATCATTGGGTCCAGTGTCTCCCAGCTAAATCGACCAAAAGTTGTTAAAAATTAATTTCATTGTAACGAACGTGTTCGTCATTCATGACAGGGATTAATGACAAAGATCCTGATATCTAAATCATTTTCTTATATAAAGAACTAAAGATTAGCCAGATAATGACATCTAGTGACCTCGAATGACCTCGAAGATTCGCCAATGTGGGAAATCGATTCTTATTGATTCTCCATGCCAAATATTAGGTCAATTAGCCTTGCGGTTTTAGCCGAGACACTGATAAACAAACAAAAGGCTCAAATATTAGTTTAGATAACGAATTCCGGGTTCAACGAACTTATGGATTTGTCCGAATTAACTTTACCGAGCGAAATTCGTTAAAGACGGCGAACATGTCGACCTTACGAACTTGGCACTATCTTAGTTTCGTAGTCGGGATTTTTGCAGTATTTTGTTCAAGGTGTTGTATCTGTTTTCCTTGCATAATAAAACAAATCATTGACTTCCTGTTTTCAATTCTGATCTCGTTGTATTTCTATTTTCTTCGTGAATTTTGATTTTATCCTAATTTTGTTTCAATTGATAAAAACAAAAATTGTTATGAATGTTCTCACTGAAAACCATGACATAGCATTCCTGTTTTAAATTTGAAATTGAGTCATTTGATTTCACTGAATCATTTCAACTTACCACTCGTTATAACTTCTTTTTTAACTCATTTTCAACTCATCAAATTTTGTACTTGGATAAATTATTGTTTCATAGGGTTTTTTTTCGAGTGATTGAACTCCTTGCTGTTTGTGTTGTTAATACGACGTTTCGGTCGATCCATTCTACGGCCTTCTTCGGATGTACTATCTGTGAATGTGATGGTGGTAAACAGAATTTTCCAATTTTTCCAATCATGTTATAACGCATAATCTGGGTAATACCGATTTCTTTTCCTTTCCTTGTTCGGCCTGGATTTCGATACCCCGTCCCTGTTCCATAATGGGAGCCACATTGGGTTGAACTCTGCGCTTGTCTGACTTATATACTCAGTTGACACGCTGATATGGGCTGACTCTTCGATTTCCGACAGTTTCCAACAGCGTTCCCTGAACGAACTTTTTTCCCCAGAGAGGGGAGTATTTGCCTTCCCCTCCAAATATGGCCAGTCATCCCAGATCTTTCTATCTCGCATTTCATGATGGCTTTTTTTGTGCTCGTCAAGCCGAACTTCGAACTGCCAGTTTCCCCAGTGTGGACTTTCTCATATTTACACGGAATAACGTAAATGCTTGTCAGATCTTTCTGAATAGAATTCGTAGGGTCTTAGAACTACGCCAAGTGAGCCTCTGTTGTGAATCATAGAGACTTCATATATCTTCTCTGTTGCACCTTTAACATAAGGAAGGAATCTTGATGACTGGGCGAATGAGGGGAAGTGGGTATCCTCTTACCGCTTTTTTCCTGGCGATGACTTTGTGGTGGTTAGCCGTTACTTCTAAGAACCCTGGATAATTTTTCCATTTCGTCTTTCACTGTGTTAAGGTCACAGTTGATGGTGCAGTTCTTTTCGTGAAGCAGCTGACTAACCCATTTTTTGATGCTGGAACGATGGTCTGGATTAGATCACACTTATAGCCCTGTAGGTATCGGCTTCTAGTACACTGTTGTCTTACAATCGCTTTCTGTACGACTCACCAGTACGTGTAGAAAAGGGAGTCTTGTTTAATTCGATCTCCATCGTGAACAGTATCGATGGTCTGATTGAATTCAAATGATTGAAAAAGATCTGCACATCAACTTGTTGGAGCTGTAGTATAAAAGTATCGTCCACATATCAAAGCGAGGCTGGTGGATTCAACGATGATGAGCTTAAGGCCAAATCTTCGAAAATTCCATAGATATATTGGAAATAACTGCAGATATTGCCTAACCCATTGCTAAGCCTTCTTCCTGATGATACATATCACTGCTCATCTGGAGATGTGCAGTTCGCGCACTTAATGATAACATCTCCAATCTTATCAACGGGGATGCTGGTGCGGTCTCCTAGATTGCTGTCTTTTTCCAGCCAATCTCTTAGTAAGAGCAAGGCTTCCTTCGTTGACACCTTGTTGAAGACGTTGATCACATCGAAGGGATGGGCGTACTCTAATCAGTTTCACGAAGTTCTTCAAACACGATGCTGTTTCAAAATATCAGCCCGGAAACGACTTAATGGATGACAAGCTAAGCTTAGGCAGTCCACTATAGTTATCAATGTTGTATCTGTATTTTTGGTAGGTTATACATGTTTGGTAGTTTTCTATGGTGTAGCGTCAACCATCTGCATTATTGTGGTGCGAAATGCTCCTTATTCTTCCACAGGAGTTGAGACAGTTTTCTTCAAGTCGATAAGGTGTGGTCATTCTTTAACTTTTTGTAGTTACCCGATTCTATATTTGCCAGCTTCTCTTCATTATACAATTTTTTGTCGAGAACCATTACCTAATATCATGAAAGTAGGATTGCCAAAAATTAGAATTCAAGAAAAAAATGAAAATAGAACCATGATAACGTTTATAATTGAAAACGTGAATACTCTGTCACATGGCTCAGTGACGGCAATAAATAAAATTCTTTTTTTTTTATCGGATTGAAGGATTGAAATTTAAATCGAGATGAATCAAAATTCATGAAAAGAATTAAAATGCAACTATGATAACGTTCAAAAATTGAAAAATGGGGAGTATCGATGACATTTCAAGAGCAGATACTACACTTTCCTATTTACTTGCTTCCCTACAAGTGCAAGATGTGACACAAAATCGCTTTTAAAGTTGGGTTCCGTGCACGAGAAAGCTGCAAAAGTTGCTCCAGTCGCCCGAACCCATACCTTTTAGTACGATGAGAGATTGTTGCCCCGCGGCCTACTGATCCCCCGAGACAGGGCAGAGTTATTGGGGGGGGCACAGGACGAACCCTAGGCCTTAAGCAATATCGTGCCTCAGTTGGCCATCATCGGCCACCATATCGCACCGGTGCAAAGCTACCAAAGAGTGTACTAGGAACAGATACTACACTTTGACCTCCAACTATAGGCTGCCAAAGGCTGGACCATGAAACAAGCCATCGGATTAACCGAACAAGGTTCGTGAAATGCAATAAACTATATATAGATATACATACATATATATGTCAGAATTTAGAAATTAAAAGAAGAAAACATCATTTTGATGGGTTTAATGAGACAATTTTAGAAAGATGAATAGATTCGATGGATTAATAGAAACGGAATGAGATAGATGGATAGATAGATAGATAGATAGATAGATAGATAGATAGATAGATAGATAGATAGATAGATAGACGTGTAGGCATCTGCATTGATAAGAAACGGAGCCTGTAGCGGATGTAAATTGGCATCTGAGAAAGCCAGGGTCACTTTCTCATGACTCAACAAGATTTTCGTTCGTTCCTGTCTCGCCGATAACCCCACAGGACAGACAGACAGACAAACAGACAGACAATACACATGCATCAAGGCAAATGTACTACAGTGTTGCTTTAAAGAACACATGAACGGAAGGTCTGTGTTTATGTCTCATAGGCCATCTACTTCCTGAAGATACCTCCTATTTCAAGAGCTCAGTTTGGTTCGGCATAAGGCGCACAATAATTGGTCTTTCTGAGAAAATCAAAACGCTCTTATATGGATAATGGAGTAATAATGTAACTGAATCGATTGTGGCTGCTCTATGTCAGGTACCCTTCACACGCATGCGCATACATATTTCTGTCATAGAGTATTTTCTGACCAGATACATTCTGATGACTAACGTTGCAAGGCTCCCAGGAAACCGAGTAACACAATCCGATTTAAAATCAGTATATCCCAGTATGAAAAAGATGGTGAACATCAGAACGCGTCCCAGAAATAAAGTATAAAAGAAAGAAATTATAACAATTTTCTCGATATTGCCACATAGGGATAGAGCACTCTGGTGGATGAGGAGTCTCTGTGTAAATGAATATATGATTTAAATTCAGCCTTACTGACCACCCAGTTCCGTAGTCCAGAGGTAGGATATCGCGGTATTGGATGGGATAAACTCTCTAGCCAGACTGAAGAGATGTAATACATCGAAACAGCTGTCTGTGGATGACATATTAATTATATATATATATATATATATATATATATATATATATATATATATATATATATATATATATATATATATATATATATGGTAATGAGCTGAAACATTATGACCACCTGGATTTGAGGTTTTGTTCCTCCGTTGGGCCCCACGTAGCTTGCTCTCACACGAGCTGGTGAGGACTCTACAGATCTATAAAGGTTTTGTCTGGTGTATGGTGGCAGGATATGAACTGTTGCAAGTTACCTGGCGTAATTCTGCAGAGTGAAGTTGATAGTCCAACACATCCGAGGAGTTTTCAATGAATTGATATCTTGGGAGTTTGGTGGCCAGAGCCACACAATTCTTCATGTTCTTGAAACCATTCCTGTACAACTCATGCAGCGTGGTAAGACACATTGTCTTGCTCAAAGACGCCACTGCCAGCGTTGAATACTGTTGCAGTGAAGTGAGTGTGCCTGATCTTTAAATGCGTCAAGATATCTGGTACCTTCGAAAATGAATCATAAGGTCTAGCGTCTCCCAGCTGAACGTTATCAAAACCATCACCCTGCCTCTAATGACTTGGGGTTTCTCTGAGCTTCAACCTAGAGCAATTGCTATAATGACGCATTCGTATCCTGTATTCGTCCTTATCCCGGAAAAGGCGAGACTCATCGGACCAAGCAACTTTCTGCCATTGATAAAAATTCCAATTTCGACGCTTGCGTGCCAATAGAAGACACTTTCAAGTCTTGGGTAGTCTTGTCGGTGAGTAGTGATTTCTTTCTTCTGGGACAGTTACTGATAGGTACTCACTCTATTGCAGAATGCCTACAAGTTGTACCATTTCGGAAATACTTTGACTTTGTCTTCTGGCCATAACGTTTTGTCAAAATCACTCGAATCTTGTTCCTTGCTTATAACTGCGGCGTTCGACTCATCGAAAGGAAAGTGCCTTGGTCGGCTTATCTACTTATATCTGACCCTGATATGCAGAGTTGTTAAGAGACTGTACACACCCAAACATGGGCACATTTTTAAAATACTGCGTACATATGAGGTGAACACATTCAAGTAATCACCCCAACTGACTTACCTGGTACTTTAAGGATCCTAAATACACTATTGCCCACAGTATTCAATATTTGTTCTCTTAACATAGACTTAACCCTCGAAAAATCATAAATACTCTATGATTTCATCGATCAAAGTGCTTTTTGAAGAAATGGTTGGATTCCCGCCAAATTTGTGATATTCACTTTAAATGATTAAAAACCATTTTTGTAAAACTCTAATCCAAAGTGTAGTAGCAAGAACAAGAACAATCCTCATCTAAATTAGGGAAGTAAACTGTTCACTGTTTGTCTATCCTGTCACGTCGAACCAAAGAGATATATAGAATTAAGATTTCCAAATCGTGATTCGAAATCATGAATTAGTGACCAATAGGCGAAACAAGTTTTATATGTTTACAAGTTTATTCATTATACATACAATAAAAATGTTGCAGTAATCATCTTCAGTCGGAAGAGAAGTAAAAATGGAGTTAGACTTTGTTCTTCTCATAGTTGAAAATATGTTGGTGAAATAAACGATATAGAACTGAAGCAATATTTACTGAATCGGGTCAAATCTTCAACACTCTGAAATTACGAAAAAAAATCCTCCTTTCTATTAGAAAAAATCCTTATCTTTTTCATTATTTAGACAAAAATACTGAATTTCGTCCAGCATACTTACAAAATTGAACTTAATCTTTACCACTCTGCTCAATGACACAAATCCCAACAATTTGCGATTATAGAAATGTATATATCAAGTTCAACTTAGGAATTTTAAGAATCTAATCTCTAAGGATAATTTTTATAGCAAAGATGGGCTATATGACGTGAATGGTAATTTTAAAAAAATGAACAAAATCATATAAATAGATATATAAAATACTATCCTATCAGATGATATATACATATATATCATAATGAAATGGACATGAAATCTGACAGTTATTTGGGCCTATGCATGACTGTTCAGCTAAGTGGTAAAAGCAACAGCACATTAGAGCAGTTACCCTACCGGTCGCAGGTTCAATTCCTGCTGCAGCCAAATTTTCTTTGATTGCTTATTCTATTTTCGTTGTCTAGGTCAAATGATACATTCACTGTGCAATAACGGGAAATCATTTCTAATAGAGTTTCAAAATAATATAACGCAATTTATGATATATATGTAGCTGTATATATGTTGAAAGTTCCAAGTATATATATATATATATATATATATATGCACGCACGTGTGCGTGTATTCTTTACAAGTGGAAAGATCTTCTCGACAATGCGTGATTTGTTTAACACTTATCATAGAATCAACGCTAATATATAGCATATAATACAATCCAACAACGTCCAGGAAAACACACATATCTCCAATCTTAGCAAAAATAATATGAAAAGAAAAGAAAATACCATCAAGGCAAACAAGGAGAGGGACACGAGCCAGAATTCCAAATCGTAGGAGCCAAAGAATTTGAAATATCCAAGAGAGAACTGAACAACGCCGGCGAAACATGATATCATCACTTGGTCCTCATAACAACAATGGACCTCAGGATTCTCTTTTCTTAAATCAAATCCGATCTGACGATGCTATTGGTGCGAACTGCAGTATCAGAAATTAAATGCGTGAGTGTATCAATAGATATCTATTCAGGGTTGAGCACTCTTTAGGTGGGGTAACTCGTTCATTGTAAGCTCATGCAATAGAAATAGAGCACTCTGGTGGATGGGGAATTTTTAGCTAAATAAATATATCGCTTAAATTTAACCTTACAGACCGTCCAGTTCCGTGGCTCAGCGGTAGGATACCGGCCCCCGGGTCTGGAGCGAAGTTTTCAGTCCTGCCTCGTGACACTGGATGGGATAATGGATTGTCTATAACCGCACTAAAGAGTTGTAATACAACGAAACAGCTGTCTGTGGATGACACAATT